>OY755238.1:95430846-95823707 GCA_963576725.1 Azorinus chamasolen | reverse complement strand
GGATTAAGTCTGCTGCCCAAAAAGCATCTTAAATATAACTTTTTTTTATAAATTTGATGACAACACATTAAAAGTCCTAAAATGTCTGAATCTTGTATGATATTAATGAAATAACTGAGTAAATATAACTTAATTATAACAGTAGACGTAACTCTTCTCAAATTCAATTGTTAAAAATACTAATGACCCGTTTAATTGAATTATCATCAGATATTCACACCTAGAGCTAGACTTATTTCTAAACACCTATTAACCCTTAACCTGTTTGCTTTGACAAAAATTGATCTGGGACTACTCTTGTTTGCTAATGCTTAAAAAAATTGTTAATGCCATAAATAGAAGTTTTAGGTTTGAAAAAAACTGTAAAATCAAATCTATATCTTGTCAAATGTAAAAAGAGCAGACCCTGATCAGACAGCTTCTATAGCAGCCGTCTGATCTAGTCTACTCTTATTTTTAATGTGTAAAACACATTATTTCTCTGAAGAGAAGTTTTTGCTTTGACAAAAACTGTAGAATCCGATCTATATTGTGTCAAAAGAAACAGAGAAGACCCAGATCAGACAGCTTCTGTAGGAGTCGTCTGATCTGAGTCTACTCTGTTTGCTAATGCATAAAAACAGCTTTATATGAGGGAAAGGGTTAAACGATTTTTAAAGATATTCTTATTGGTCATTTCACACAAAAACTGGCATTATGTACTGCCTAGCACTCTATTTGCCTATATACCTGGGTCAAGGTATAATTGCATAGCTTTATTGAAGTCATTTGAATTTCTCAAAGACCAGTTTTAGGCATTTTGAGCTAAGGCAAAAATGGCACAAGTTGTAAACAGTTTAGATCTTGGTCAACCAGTCACTTGGTATTAGTTCTGAATTCAGTTCAAGTTTATTCAGCAGTGAAAGGGTGAAAGCAGTGCACTAAGCTTATTTCATCTGCTAGAAATGTTGTCCACTGAAAAATTAACATATCAATATACATGTATTACTGTAACTCAGGTGAGCGATATAGGGCCAATGGCCCTCTTGTTTATGTATGCAATGCTTTTGTGTAAAAATCCAAATAAACCACGTGACGTACTTCAGTGTGGTCATTTCGTCCCCAAACCTATTCGATATTTGTATATTTCGCAACACCAAAGTTTGAATAGTATATAAAGTATAATTATCAACATAAATGATTTCAATGTTGATATTTTCGTCTTATATCAGCAGTAATTCGCTTGGTGTCCATCTGTAATATCGGGAATTAAATGGTAATAAGACAGCTTCCTTTAACCCTTTCCCTGTTCTGTATTTAGGCCAATTTTCAGTACCTATTGAATATTCATTAACAAAATAGTTTTAGAAAAAATATGGATGGTGGAACATTGTAGACATTTTAGAAAGCATGGAAACAGATCTATCAAATTTTATTAGCAAACAGAGTAGACCCTGATCAGACAGCTACTCTATGAGTCATCTGATCTGGGTCTACTCTGTTTGCAAATGCGTGAAAACATGTTTGTATGAGGGAAAGGGTTAATTGTATGTACAGTGAAAACTGGATCGATTGTCCGATTTACAGAAGTGTCCGGTTTTTTTGTTTCGAAATTTTGCCGAGAAAGACAGCAAAATGAAAAAAGGAAACAAAACAAAATGAATTGCACCAATATTCTACTGACTGTTTGTGTTGCGTACGTATTCCTCAATTCCCATACATGAGTGTGTTTGTGTAAGTCACGTCCATTATCACATTCGCATTTATAAACGTGTTGCCTAACTTTTAACTGTGTTACAAATAAGGTGTGGCATTTTCTCGCCAGGGTTTGACCCTTAATCTGCTGGTCGCAAGCGTCGTGCCATGATGTAGGCTATGTAAACAAATTGGATCCTGATGAAAAGCAGAGAACTTGGAGACTGATCAATATGGATCCAAGATGTATGACACTCAGTCAACATTTCTAAAAGAAATAGATCTGCGAATTATTAAAATTTTAATAAAGAAGCAGACTTCACATGTGCAAACTTTCGTAACAGGCAAAGGGTAACAGGGTGTTGCAAATTTTAACTCGAGGTCACTCCCTTATCGTCCCAAGTGAGGATGTGGTTCCACATCCAAACAGCTTTTGTTGGCAATCATTCACCAGGATTAAGGGAAATACGGACAATATTTCAAAATCTATGAGCTGATATTTTTTGTGTGTATGTGTCAGCATCATACAGGTTAAGAAATAAAATGGATTCTTTAATTGTTGTTGATTTAATAACAAAAGTGGTACGTCGTAATTTGTTCCAAGAGCAGGTAAGGATTGATGTAGCCTCTTTCATTAATGTTATTTGTTTTCACAGTTTTCCAGTCGGTCCCTTTTTCATTATATGGTCAAGATTTCATACCTAGCCAAACCGTTAATCCCTACTATTAATAACAATAAACGTCACTTGGAAAAAGGAATTTAACCCTTTACTCCATGAATATTCATGTAAGAAATGATTTTATCACGTATATCAGTTGAATATTTTTTATACAATCACATGCACACGGGGAATAATGACAAAGGAGGAAAGTAAAGAATCAGATATATATAAACATGTAGATGTTATTCCATAAGCAAACAGAGCAGACCCTGAAAAGACGACTCATGTAGGAGCCGACTGGTCTGTTATACAATGTTTGCAAGGCGTATTTATGGAGAAAAGGGTTAAAAAAATATAGGCCTAGATATACATTTTGTATATGCAATCTGTATTTGACTAACCGTTTTGTCGAAGTGACACCCGATTTTTCAGATCCCATCTGGATCCAAAACTATTTTTTCCGAAATAAGAACAACATACAATGACAATAATGTATAAATTGACACAGCTCCCGTCAGTATTTTTATTCCCCGCAGATGTACTTTTTTTGTGTAATTTTTAAGGCACTGTTCGTCCATTTGTGATTCTGTCCGTTAGTGATTCCGTCCTTAACAGTTGGTCAGGTTCAAGTGAAGTTTTATTACCCTCATATTTATATATAAAAAAACCGTCTTTTCACGTACATTGTATTTGCAAACAGAGTAGACCCGTATCAGACGGCTCCTGTAATAAGGTTTAATTCTGATACTTCGACTCTACTGGGCCCATTATAAAGAATAAAATATCTCATCTGGATCTAATCTGTTTGTAAATGCATAAAAATGTTCTAGAAGAGATCCTTCGAAAGCAAAACCAGTAATACAAATTTGAATAGAGAAAAATGCAGACTCAGTTTTATCACAAATCACGTCAGCAGACTAATGGTTTATCATGAAACGATCTGGACAGGGTTGATTCTACATAAAAAACAACTGCTGATGATAATTGTATGAATCACATAAACACATCGTAAAGCAGTAAATCAGATCCAATGTATCGTGTAATCCAGATTCCATTTCCACTGAGGACACCCCTGAAAACAAAGGGAGAAAGAATGTCAACATAGGAAATTCATACACGTGAACTCATGATTCTTAAAGAAATTTAAATTTATTTCGCTATTAAATATGATATTAGCTCTATCCTTGATAAACATGTTCGCTTTATAAGGGTTAGTTCTGCACATTGCACCATCTACGATAATTTGCCAGGTCAGCAAAAATTTACCAAGATAAATAAAACAGCTACCGGTACTTATTGAAACTGTCCGCGATTTTTACAGTATGTATACTTACCCGTCTTACCTGTATCAATCGAGGAATCCACTAGATCTAGTTTTCACAACCGATATTATACAATTAATAAAAAAGAGTTGCAAGTTATAACATGTGTACTGTTGGTTACTAGTTCACAGCGTCTGTCGCTATGCATTCGGATGGTTTTCACTGTGTCGTCGAAAAAACTGAATTGGTGTCGTGTGCAAAATAATGCATAAAAACAACATAGTGTGGCAAATACAACTGAATTCAAGTAAACACGTTAATTTTTACACAGAAACATAATTCTTTTCAAATAGTTTAACAATTAAGACATGGTAACTCCAGCATTCTTCCCAACTGACAGACTAACACTCTACCTGTAAATCGTGATGGCCCATTGTGTTTACGATAAGGCGTGATGGCCCCAATCTCCGAAAACAACTCCATGGGGGTCACAGACTAACCGCGATAAATAACTCGATAGTACTCGATGATGGGGAATCACGAACACATCTTGATAATTTACCACGAAAAATAAAAAATGCCCATCATGGTATCGCGGGTTTCGAAAGTTCCGCGAGGTCTGTACTGTACTTTGCACACAAACAGAAGAAATGGTGATAATTGACTGAGATAGCCAAAATGGGTCTGTACTTCTCGGCAAAAGCTGCAAACTTTCTTTTGCCACAGAATTCACCAGATTTTATTCTTTATCGCCAGATTATGCAAAAGTTTTAAGAAATTAAACGTTTGCGATCTATTAAGGATAGAAATTTGGTATTTTGTATTTTTTGTTGGCTTCAAAATTCACTTGCCCGCAGACAACCGCTAAGGGAAAACCTACTTGTCCGCTGGCAAAAGGTCCCGAGTTAGACAAGTCGGCATAGTAATTCTGCACCCCTTCATATAATTGATGCAAAAATATGTCTAGTTAATTAGACAATGTCCTTACTCTTGAAAAAATTGTTAAAATCATTTTTATGCATTATGTAAGTTTTCTCTCTTTCCAGATAAGGAGTGTGAATGGTACTTGACACAATGGCGGACGACTTTGATGTAGAAGCTATGTTAGAGGCACCATACAGGAAAGAGGTACAGCAGTGGTTCAAATACTTCAATTGTAATGAGGCTTAAAACTGTATGACTTTGAACTGTCATGGAATTATCTTACAGCGGATAGCTGTATGTTGTAGAATTTAAGTACAAGGAATTATTTTGATTGAAAAATGTTCCAAATTTGGGAAAAAACTTAATAGCAACTATCAAAAGCTGGTTTAATCCTTTCCCGGTTTCAGATTTGTACATTTCCCCCATCCATACATGGTTAGTTTATTTCATAACCAATAATCACTACTGTATAGGTTACAGTAGCTGCACCACGTATAGGTTTTATTGGGAGGTTTAGTGCAGATTTTAATAGCATTTCAGCCTGATTTAAGCTTTTAAGTTTCAATAAAAATTTGATGAAAATTAATTTTTCTTTCGGATTGGAGGTGTAAAGAGGCAACTTGTAAATTAATCCAAGCCTAATATATTTACTAATATATTTTAGTTTGTAGAGGACAAACAAAACAAACAAAAAACACCATATATTTTAGTTTGTAGAGGACAAACAAAACAAACAAAAAACACCAAAAGGAAACAAACAAAAGGTGTAATTCTGCTATTTTAATGCATTTAAACACATTACGAAAGTGGATCCCTGTGGTATGTTGGGGCCCAGGCTTCTCTTGAAATGTTTCTGTCTATAATTAACAAACACATTGTACTGTCTAAATTTAAGTAATATCATTTTAATTTTTGAAAGTGTATGAGGTATACTAATTAAACTTAAGAACTATGTAAAGCATGTAGACCTAATTCAGTAGTTAAGCATATATATCGTATTTGACATTGTTCGTCAAACTGGGTTAACCATTTGCTCCAATAATATGCTTTTCTAAGCATTTGCAAACAGAAGAGACCCAGATCAGACGGCTACTGTAGGAGCTGTCTTGTCAGGGTCTGCTCTGTTTGCTGTGATATAAATATGATTCTGCAGTTTCTAGGGGCCTCCGTGGCCGAGTGGTTATGGTCATCCACTGACAATCGCTTAGACCCTCACCGCTGTGGGTTCGAATCCCGGTCTGGGCGTTTGGATTTTTGATGTGAGGAAGCCTTCCAGCTGGCTTGCTCTACCTGGATGTTCTTTGCACGTAACAATGCAATTTGTTCTGTGCACAGAAGAATCTCTGGGGTCTTCCTCTACCTGTAATTAGCTGGCCGTCGTTATTTGACTGAAATTCTGTTAAAATGACGTAAAACCGATTAAAAAACATTCTACAGTTTCTGCCATTGACAAAAAATCCTGTGTTCATGTGCCATTATAAAATAAATCCAATTAGTATTAATGATGTTATTCTTACATTATGTTCATGAGACTAAAGGGTTAAAATGGCTGAAGCTGAAAGCTACCAAGCATTGTAAACATGAGGCAACAAGCATTACATTGAACACATGGTGACATAACTAGGCTGCAAGGGCTTGAATTTACCACATGAAATAGTGTTTATGTAAAGGAAAGGGCTAATCAGATGATTCCATTACTGTTCATCTTGGATTGATATATGTATACAAATTGATAAGAAATATGTCTATATTGATGTCTAAAAATTTATTGCAGAGCTTGTAGATAAGAGGCCTTCAGACCTATCCTAATATCTTATTTCTCAGCCAAACTGTCTAGTTGGTACTTATTAGAATTACATCAGAGAACTACTGATAATGGTGAATGGTCACAGGTTCAGAAGTATGTATTATAATCCTGTATGCTAAAAGGTCTTGAAAATAGATGATTTAAATATACCCCATGCAACAAAGTTGCAGAGAGTATATAGTTTTTGACCCGTAAGTCCGTGTATCATAATACATTGTTGCTCATCTAGCACTTTCATTTCTTGACCAATTTATCTCAAATTTGCTATAAGAATTGTCATTAATAAAAGCTTTGATGAGTTTGATTTTCAGAAGAATCTGTCATGGGGAACCACTTTTTTCTCCGACATTGTGGCGGCGTGGGGTATGTGAGCTTGCTCACTAAAGTTCTTTTTATCGTAACAACTTTTTTTAGCTTGTCTGTTTTTGATGAAAAAAATGGAGCTATTGTGATCACTGGGTTGTCGGCGTTGGTGGTGTGCAAAAGAATTGGAATGTAGCTGTCAGATTAATAAAAAAAAGTATAAGTTGTATCAACATGAAACTTCATAAGTTAGTAGATCCATTTGAGGAGAAATGTATGCAGTGGACAAGCACAAAATCAGACGAGCGTTGGCGCTGCATGCGGTGCTTGTTTTATCATGGTGTCTGAGGATAAATGTAAAAGAATAATCTAGTATGGCATGTAGTTTAACCCTTTCGTTCTCAAGCGTGCTTCTATATGTTCGTTGAATCTATTACCATAGCGGACAATTTTAACGAGCAAATTGGTACTACGACACCGTGTAAGCGGAAGTGAATGTCTGTGTAAACAAACGTATCAAAAACGAAACAAAAAATCGACTTTTTGAAGGCGAATAATGACACAAAGGGTGCGGTTTTCTGCCGAGGAAGCTCGGCGAACCATTTTATCAATGCCCAATGGTTCTGATAGCGATTATACTGATTTTTTCGGCGTAAAAGGTGACTTAGAAGACGGGTCTGTTTCGGAACCGTCCTTTAGTGATTCGAACAGCTCTGAAACAGATGACACTGTATATTCAACCCCCTCTCTTCTGCCTTAGGGGCAGGGGTTGCGAGTGGGCGTGGTCTTGGTTGTAGTAGAAAAATGTGAGATCACCGCAGAAGACGAGTACTCGGCAGAAATGATCGAATCAGATCCAGAACCCAGCAAATGTATTTCAACCCCCCTCAGACCCAAAATCCTGACTATCAATGGGGTGATTTAGATCACTGGACAGTTGTAAACAACCCCATACTTGGTGGCAACCATGAACAAACAGTTCCATTAGGATCTATATATCCATTTTCAAAACAAAGCCACCCAAACTACAAATAACTTTGACATTTGTCATAAAATATACCTAATCAACATAGTAAAGCTTATTCAGACTGAAATTTGCAAAAAAAAATTTTTAAACAGTTTTATAAGAGGAAAAACAAAATGTCATTTTTTCGGTTGCTGGAGCTCATTTGCATATTATGAATAATAATTATATGCAGATTTTTTGTAATTTGCATATGCCAATACAAAAGAAAAATTCATACCCTTTCCAATGGTATAGTTTTATGGGTCTTAGACAAATAACAAACACAGTATTAGTGATTACATAACATCAGTACCCTTTAATAAATAATAGTATGCAAATTTCCAAAATAATGCTGAGAACGAAAGGGTTAATACCCAAACAATTTGATAGATAGAGGTGCCAAGATATGAAATATAATCAGTGACCGTTAGAGCATATTGGGATCTATGCATGTAAAGTTCATTGTTGCAGTAAAAATGTAGACACATTCTAGTTTATTAAGGATTCATTTTTTTTCTCCAAACTGGTTCAATCCAAAGTGAGTGTGAGAGTGTTTGCATGCTGCTGACTGTAGTATGGATGGAGCAATGATTGTTTTGTCCTAACAAAGGCTTGTTCTGTTCTAGATATTCACATGTAAGCCATAGCAACATCAATGACGGGTCTGTCAAAAATGTCGCAGCTTCGAGTACAAAGGTATAACATGTATGAGGCTGATAGGAGAGAAAATGATATATAAATGAAAGTAATAAGATGATGAATGTATTTTACTCCTTTGATTATTGAAATAGTAGTCATTGACAGAATATTTTTTTTCTTTCAAAAGATTTTTAAGTAATTGACGTTATTAAAAAGGAACGAGGATTCAGATTGTAATGTAATGCCATTCAAATTCCACAAATTCATCAAGATAATGATTAGAAGGACCACTGTATCAGTTGATTACAAACATTTGCTTACAAACATGTTCTATAACATTTCGCAGCAGAATATTTCTTTTGGAAGTCTGTTTTTTAATGTTTTACTATTGTAAAGTTAAAACCAGAAGTACAGATTATCTGTGAGACAGATTTTGATATCTGCCTTCATTTTTCCCAGGGCAAGACCAGACAAGAGTATGGGTTCAGCTATAAGATGACGGGAGAAATACCTTGCAGGGATGGCCAATGTCATTTGTTACCCCTCCCCTCATGCACCAATGTTGCGCTGAAAAATCTGTGTATGTGTGAATGTAACAAGTTCTGTGTGTGAAAGAGCTGTGCCATGTATTGAGAAATCCAATACTGATATAATGTCTTTACTAGTAATTATGTTCCTGAGTCTTATAGTTATTACCTTATTTGCCTTTAGCATATTGCTTGTGGTGTGATTTTCATTACAAACATGATCCAGACAAGGGCTTGGTAACTCGTCGGGACCATAGTTATTTGACACTCTCGTCTAGTATTTGACCCTTTACCTGTTCTATATATAGTCCAAATTTCTATACCTACTGGATATTCATGTGCAAACTGGTTATAATGAAATATGGAAGTTGTAGCCATTTTTGAAACTAAAGAAACATATTTCCATAAAGCAAACAGAGCAGACCATGATCAGACAGCTCCAATATGAGCCATCTGATCTGGATCTACTCTGTTTGCAAATGCTCCAAAACATGTTTATATTAAGGGAAGGGTTAAAACAAAACAAAAACACTCCATTGAAAACTAGTGTATTCAGTTCTTTTTGCATTTTGTTCAGAAAGCTACAGGTTTGTCTGCAGTGCAAGTCAGAAATGTACAATATGAGATGATCAAAAAGCAAAGTCAAATCATTATTGGCTTCAATTAACATAACATTTTCATGATACATGTATTGTAATACATTGTTTGCAGGTATAGTTGATGTTATACTTAGGGCAGTATTTGATTTCTCAGTACAGCCAGAAGAAATGTGAAAGAGAGTGTTCATTGTCGATGGAAGTGACAGAAAAATACTATTTATATTTTCAGAAACCTTTACACCAGGTGTATCATTCAGGATATGAAAGATTATTGTGTTACTACCATGCATGTAGAGTGGTATAAAGGCTAAAGTGGGCTGATCATTTTGACATGATGAATGATATCATTTGTAATTGTTAGTGGTTCCTCGTGCCTGCTGAATATGTTGTACAGAAATAGACATTTGTAGCAATTTTTATCTAGATCAAATTGTTTTTACTGTACAATTTCTGATCAAGATGAAAAATAACAACACCACTTGACTGTATAAACACGAGAAAATGAAAATTTACAGTAATGAAGAGTGACATGACTTAATGCCTCATGTTTAGCAGGAGAGGTACTGATAGTTTTAAGGATGAGATAATGGCGGTACATTTCTAATACATTTTATTCCCATTTTCTACCATCTTCCTGTTGGTGTCCTGTTTGACTTTGTTGCTGTTTTCTGGAAACCTAGGATGATGGCAGAGGAGACTATTCGGACAGCCGTGACCGCAAATCTTCCTCATCGTAAGTATTTTTTTTCTGTTTTGTTAGTTTTGTATTAGTTTTTTGTTAATGAAAACTTGTCGGACTACAGAGCTGGACAAATATATTCTTCAGCTAGACCTGCAATAGGTTTTTGTCTCTGAAATTAACTTGCTGTGATCCCATTTTAACTCTTTACTCCATCAGTACACCTTTGTAGGCCTTTGCAAACTGAGTAGACCCAGATCAGATGGTTCCTAATTATAGGTGTCATCTGATGAGGATCTGCTCTGTTTGCTGGTGACATCATAAAGGTATGATTCTACAGATCCTGCCATGACCCAAACTTTCTTACATGAATACAATTCATGGAGGAAAGGGTTAACTCTTTCAACTGTATAAAGCAATTTGTTATTACCTTTTGCAAACAGTCTGAATCCAAATTAGATGCAGATCAGGACACAATTTCTTGCAAAGGAATGGGAAAACTGTATTGTAGAATTTAAGCAGACTTCATTGTTTGCAGGCAAAAGTTAGTTAATGTTGAAAGGGTTAACTGGCTGGCAGAGGCAGTTGGTCTAGTCCATCTGTCCAGCTCTGGATAAATATAACATACATTGTAAAAGGGTTTGGTTGGGGGCGGGGGCAGGATGATGATCAGTTAGTCAGACTTCAGTTGTTGATAAATCATAATACAGTAGGTTATGTGCAGTCACATGGAATATTTCAAGTCGGCACTTTATATAAGAATTAGATCTGTTCAGAAGTATTTGATCAAAATTTGAAGTAGTTTTGTTTACATGGGGCCAATCTAGGATCAATTCAGTTGTTAGTACAATGAAACTATTCCTAAAATATTGTTCATTTGAATTTTCAAAGATATTTAGAGCAGTCCATTATGCCATTTAATTTGTCATGCAGATATCTACCAAGACAATAAAATGGACTAGCATTTACTGGGGGAAACTACAAGTTATGGATAACTTTGTATTCCAATGGCCTAAACCTTGTATTCGTTTCCACTTGCAGGTCATACCACTTAAAGGCTTGAAGGCCTATCAAGTTTGCCTAGAAGTAACACCAATTTCTCTGAGATTTCAGACGTCAGAATCCCCAGTAGAAAAATACTTGCCTTCCAAGACTTAGTGTGCTAATGCAATATTTTCTGCTCTACACTTTGAAAGATTTAGGGCATATTGTTTTTGGTCTTTGTGTCTGCTGTCTGCTGTTTTTCAATCAGAGTGCGTGCCCTGTCGGAACAGGTCTTATATCATTACTTTACATCTACTATAACTTTTGCACTATTTCAGACACATAACTCTTTACTTGATAAACCTGTCTGTCTATGCCTTGGAAGAATAGACTGGATTAGACAACTCCTGTAGGAACTGTCTGATCAATGTCTGCTCTCTTTGCTATAGAATAATATCTGATTCTAGTTTCTGCCTTGGCCAAAACTGCATGTGCTAATATGCCGTTAAAAAAATTCAGGAAACTTATTACTCTACAAAGTCTTTATTGTTACTTGTATATTAACCCTTTACTCTATAAATATATATTTCTACACATTTTCAAACAGAGTAGATCCAGATCAGACAGCTCATGTAGGAGCTGTCTAATCAGGGTCTGCTCTGATTGATTATGAAATAATATAGGTCTGGTTATACAGTTACTGCTACCTCCAAAAAATTCTGTTGTCATATGCCTTTAAAAAAAATTGTATCCAATTTATATGTTCATACCGTCATTATTTCGTACATAAATATTCCTGGAGTAAAAAGTCAAGTAAAGGGTTGATATTTGTCAGTTATCTCAGAGTAAGCTTCTTCACGATAGTCATTGAGGCAAAGTGTTTCACAACCAAATTGTGTTGCAAAAATCTTTGTATTACTTACTTTGACTTGTTGTCTTTATAGGTTTCTAAGTAATCCCAAAAGTTGCCTGGTCAGTATGGCCTGATCAATATGGCTTCATGACTGTCACTTCCAAGAAAAGAATTTCTTGATTTCACAAGACAACAATGGTATTGAACATATTTTTTAATGTCCATTGATTTTTTGCATCTGTAGGTGGTACAAATTTTGTCCCAGGTTCACAATACAGATAAAAAGATGCCATAGTGAAGCCAAGATTTATGTCGTTGCAGGTGAAATCTGGATGGGGGAAAACCAGTTAGCCTGTCTTTACATAGTAATTTAGACTTTTGACTAGCTGTAACAATGTTATGTACTGATCCTAACCCAAGGCTCTGTTGTATATTGTTAAATAGGTGCAATTTGGGTCCTATTTGGGAAAAGAAACATGCTCTGATTGTACTAATGCAGAAATGAGCGATGTTGAAGGTATGTTTAAATGTAAGACGGGAGCTTACATGCTGGGATTGTAACGTTGTATTGGTATGGTTCAAGACTTGGGGTCTTGACAGTGTATGCTGACCAGGACCTGAAATATATGTCAGATACATCTGATGTTATGTCGAAAGCTGGAGAACTGGTTAACCCTTTACTTCATGAACATTAAATGAAGTAAAACTCCGCCTGCTTTTGTTTTAAGCCTTTCCCTCATATAAATGCCTTTTCACACATTTGCAAACATAGTAGACCCACACTAGATGGCTCCTATAGGAGCCATCTGGTCAGGGTCTGCTTTGTTTGCTTCTGGTATAATATATATCTGATGTTACAGTTCTGACGGCGCAAAAATGTTGTGTTCATATTCCATTGTAATTATTATTTATAATATCATAATTTCTTACATCAGTGTTCAACAGTAAATTTATTGCCATGGCAATAGAGATTTAGATTTGTATCATAAAGCGAAGAGAGCAGACCCAGATCAGACATCTCTGATCTGGTTCTACTCTGTATGCAAGTGTGTGAAAGGGTGAGATATGATGTAAAGGGTTAAGTGTTGGGCCGAAACAGCCAGCTACTAAAAACTACAGTTGAAATATTTTTCACTTAAGGTTATATGTATCTTTCTGTAAGTAAACCAAAATTCATTATTTACTACACAAATTGTTTACGATACAATTTAAACTTGGCATTTGATTAATCAGTAGGCACAAATTCTTAAATTTTGTTGTTCCTGGAAAGAATTGGAAAAGTTGTTTTCTGGGCATATTCTTATGATGTTTACATTTTTTCAGCCGTAGACGAAGTCGAGATAAAAGTCGAGACAGAGACCGGGACAAGGACAGAAAGAGGTATGCCATGTTTGTTTGCTCTTATATGTACACATTGACAAGTTTATTTACCTATAGCAAAACAGCTCTTGTTATATATTTATATCCTCCTTTAAAGAAGGTGGGTATATTGCTTTGGGGAAATTAAAAAATTTTCAAGGTTGGGGAATTTTGTGAAATATCGGGGAAATTTGAAAATATGGGAATTTTTTAAAAAAAACAACAAGAGAACCAAGACCATGTATTTTGAAGTTCCTAAAAACTATGACATATTTATACCCCCTCAAACGAAGTTGGAGGTATACTGGAGTCGCCATGTCCGTCCGTCCGGCTTGTCCGGATTATAACTCCGAAGTATAAAAGCTATTGACTTAAAACTTCATATACAGATAGATCACATTGACGGCAAGGGCAGTGCACAAGGTTTGTAACACTGTCTTCAGTATTTTTGGAGTTATTGCCCATTGTTATTTTTAGCTCACCAGAGCACTTTTGTGCTCAGGGTGAGCTTTTGTGATCACTTGATGTCCGTCGTCGTGCGTCGTCGGGCGTCAACAATTTGAACCTTTAAAAATCTTCTCCTCTGAATCTACAGGGTTCTCAGCTTTCATCTTTGGTACATAGCATCATCTTTAGGTCCTCTACAAAAGTTATATAAATTTTGCCCCTGGGGTCAAAATTGGCCCCGCCCCAGTGGTGGGAAGTTTTCAATAGAAACATATAGTAAAACTTTGAAAATCTTCTCCTCTGAAACCAGAAGGCTCTCAGCTTTCATATTTGGCACATGGCATCATGTTCAGGTCCTCTACAAAAGTTATATAAATTATGACCCTGGGGTCAAAATTGGCCCCGCCCCAGGGGTGGGCAGTTTTCAAAAGAAACAAATAATGAAATCTTTGAAAATCTTCTCCTCTGAAACTGAAAGGCTCTCATCTTTCATATTTGGCACAGAGCATCATGTTCAGGTCCTCTACAAAAGTTATATAAATTATGCCCCTGGGGTCAAAATTGGCCCCGCCCCAGGGGTGGGAAGTTTTCAAAAGAAACATATAGTAAAATTTTGAAAATCTTCTCCTCTGAAACCAGAAGGCTCTCAGCTTTCATATTTGGCACATAGCATCATGTTCTGGTCCTCTACAATAGTTATATAAATTATGACCCTGGGGTCAAAATTGGCTCCGCCCCAGGGATGGGCAGTTTTCAATAGAAACAAATAATGAAATCTTTGAAAATCTTCTCCTCTGAAACTGAAAGGCTCTCATCTCTCATATTTGGCACAGAGCAGCATATTCAGGTCCTCTACAAAAGTTATATAAATTATGCCCCTGGGGTCAAAATTGGCCCCGCCCCAGGGGTGGGAAGTTTTCAATAGAAACATATAGTAAAACTTTGAAAATCTTCTCCTCTGAAACCAGAAGGCTCTCAGCTTTCATATTTGGCACATAGCATCATGTTCAGGTCCTCTACAAAAGTTATATAAATTATGACCCTGGGGTCAAAATTGGCCCCGCCCCAGGGGTGGGCAGTTTTCAATAGAAACAAATAATGAAATCTTTGAAAATCTTCTCCTCTGAAACTGAAAGGCTCTCATCTTTCATATTTGGCACAGAGCATCATGTTCAGGTCCTCTACAAAAGTTATATAAATTTA
Source organism: Azorinus chamasolen (assembly GCA_963576725.1). NCBI lineage: Eukaryota > Metazoa > Mollusca > Bivalvia > Cardiida > Solecurtidae > Azorinus > Azorinus chamasolen. Next base: position 95,808,779 of record OY755238.1, on the reverse strand, counting down.
GGCCCTGGGGTCAAAATTGGCCCCGCCCAAGGGGTGGGCAGTTTTCAATAGAAACAAATAGTGAAAACTTTGAAAATCTTCTCCTCTGAAACTGGAAGGTTCTCAGCTTTAATATTTGGCATATAGCATCATGTTCAGGTCCTCTACAAAAGTTATATAAATTATGACACTGGGGTCAAAATTGGCCCTGCCCCCAGGGGTGGGCAGTTTTCAGTAGAAACAAATAGTGAAATCTTTGAAAATCTTCTCCTCTGAAACTGGAAGGCTTTCTGCTTTCATATTTGGCACAGAGCATCATGTTCAGGTCCTCTACAAAAGTTATATAAATTGTGGCCCTGTGATCAAAATTGGCCCCGCCCCAGGGTGGGCAGTTTTCAATAAAAACCAATAGTGAAATCTTTGAAAATCTTCTACTCTGAAACTGGAAAGCTCTCAGATTTCATATTTTATTGGCACAGAGCATTATGTTCAGGTCCTGTACAAAAGTTATATAAATTATGGCACTGGGGTCAAAATTGGCCCCGCCCCAGGGTTGGGCAGTTTTCAATAGAAACATATAGTGAAACTTTGAAAATCTTCTCCTCTGAAACTGGAAGGCTCTCATCTTTCATATTTGGCACAGAGCATCATCTTCAGTTCCTCTACAAAAGTTATATAAATTGTGGCCCTGTGATCAAAATTGGCCCCGCCCCAGGGTGGGCAGTTTTCAATAAAAACTAATAGTGAAATCTTTGAAAATCTTCTACTCTGAAACTGGAAAGCTCTCAGATTTCATATTTTATTGGCACAGAGCATTATGTTCAGGTCCTGTACAAAAGTTATATAAATTATGGCACTGGGGTCAAAATTGGCCCCGCCCCAGGGTTGGGCAGTTTTCAATAGAAACATATAGTGAAACTTTGAAAATCTTCTCCTCTGAAACTGGAAGGCTCTCATCTTTCATATTTGGCACAGAGCATCATGTTCAGTTCCTCTACAAAAGTTATATAAATAATGGCCGTGGGGTCAAAATCGCCCAGGGGTGGGCAGTTTTGAAGAGAAACAAATAGTGAAATCTTTGAAAATCTTTTCCTCTGAAACTGGAAGGCTTTCTGCTTTCATATTTGGCACAGAGCATCATGTTCAGGTCCTCTACAAAAGTTATATAAATTGTGGCCCTGTGATCAAAATTGGCCCCGCCCCAGGGTGGGCAGTTTTCAATAAAAACCAATAGTGAAATCTTTGAAAATCTTCTACTCTGAAACTGGAAAGCTCTCAGATTTCATATTTTATTGGCACAGAGCATTATGTTCAGGTCCTGTACAAAAGTTATATAAATTATGGCACTGGGGTCAAAATTGGCCCCGCCCCAGGGTTGGGCAGTTTTCAATAGAAACATATAGTGAAACTTTGAAAATCTTCTCCTCTGAAACTGGAAGGCTCTCATCTTTCATATTTGGCACAGAGCATCATGTTCAGTTCCTCTACAAAAGTTATATAAATAATGGCCGTGGGGTCAAACTCGCCCAGGGGTGGGCAGTTTTGAAGAGAAACAAATAGTGAAATCTTTGAAAATCTTTTCCTCTGAAACTGGAAGGCCCACAGCTTTCATATTTGGCACAGAGCATCATGTTCAGGTCCTCTACAAAAGTTATATAAATTATGTCCCTGGGGTCAAAATTGGCCTGCCCCAGGACTGGCTAGTTTTCTATAGAAACATATAGTGAAAACTTTGAAAATCTTCTACTCTGATTGTCTGGTGAGCGCTTCAGGGCCATTCTGGCCCTCTTGTTCTTAAAATCTTGAGTTTACCGGTGTTTTTAGCTCACCTGAGCCAAAGGCTCAGGGTGAGCTATTGTGATTGCAATCCGTCCACCGTCCGTCCACATTTTCAAGTTTGTTATTTTGGCATGATACATAGAGATTGATGTCGCGAACTCCTCCTCCTTCAATTTTTAAGTTATTCAATTGATACTTGCCATACATAATAACCACAAACAAATGTGCAAGACACAAATTTTCATATGTTTAGTGTTGGGCATTGCAGATTTATCTCCCCTTGAAATTAGTTTTTTGTCATTTTGGCATGAAACATAGGGAGTTTGTCACAAACTCCTCCTTCAGTTTTAAAGTTATTCAGGGTTTAAGTAGTACAGTGAAACCTCGGAAATCCGAACCCCTTCCAGACCAAATGAAAAGTTCGGATTTCTGAGGATTTCGGATTTCTGAGGTTTCTCATATAGTTAAATGTTTCGACAACAATTATACTCTCTAAGTAAGGTTGATGTGATCAAAATGTTGATTGCTGATATTGCATGACATTAAAGGGTAGATTTTGCTCACAAAGTATTTGCAATGGACTTGTTTCTTTAAAGCTTTCTACTTTGAAGAATCACCACCAATGTAAATAATAGTTGAACTGAACTTTAATGTCAAGGGTTAAGTCAACCCGTCTACGCTTACTCGCCGGTTCAGACATGATCGTGATCTTAACTGGAACTTTTCTTTACGATGTAGAATATAGCCTAGAATGAGCGAGAATGGTGAACAATTTGAGAAACTGCATCATTTATTACATTTGGAACAATTAGGGATTACTCGCGACCTTAGTTTGCAAAATTACCAAACGAGATTAAAGATTTTTTTTGTCAGTCAGCCCACCGTGTGTAAAACAAAAGTCGCCACACAAAAGAGACAGCTCTTTATTCCACAAAATTAGGACATAATTTGGACATTAAAGAGGTCTTACTGCAGTCGATCGCCACAGCCCGTCTTTTAATCCATTTAAATCAACAGCCGCATCAAACACCTAATGATTCTTCGAAGATAATTGGGGCTTAAACAAACACCAGTTGACACGACTACCGCACACGCTTTATCGTGTGTATGTACCGTGTAGAGTTGTGGTAACATAGCCGCTAAAAATAGACGCGCATGCCAGCCCAAACATTCTCAGGTACAGTAAGCGTTCGGAATTCCGGGTTACATTTAAGCGCAATTAAACAATTTCGGACGAAAAAATCGTTCGGAATTCGGAATTCTGAGTTTCCGGATTTCTGAAACTTTCCGGTAGTTAAAATAAGAAGAAAAAAAATCGGGACCAAACGGAACGTTCGGAATTCCGCGGATTTCGGAATTCCGGAGCTCCGGAATTCCGAGGTTTCACTGTATACATAATAACATGAATAGTAGATGAGCAAAACTCAACTTTCATGTGCTAAGGGCTAGGCATTGCAGAATTACCTCTCCTTGAACTTTGAGTAATGATGTCATTTTGGCATGAAACAATTCCTCCTTCAATTTTAAAGATATTCAATTGATACTTTCCATACATAATACAGTAAAGATTGTTTATAACGTATCACAAGGGACCGTGGTAAAGAAAACATTATAACAGAGAAACGTTATAAATATTTTATCGTTCATTCTGAGCAACAAGCTACCTGTGTCCACTGAGCCTTTCACACACTTCCGTTACTTCTTTTGAATCGATACCGGATTGAGATAAAGTTTAAATTACTTTGTCATTTATTAGGAACTCTGTGTCCACGTTTCCCATGATTGCATGTGAAAATAAAGATTTCCCTATTGTAAACATCTTCTTTTCAAATTGCAAATGGCGGACGAATGATTTCGAGTGGAACTTACGATTTTCCGAGTGTTAATGCAGCTCTTAGAATTTGTTGTTGTATTATGAAATTGGATCGATATCAGGTTCTAAACAGTCATAGGTTTAACAGGATACAGATTATGAAAAGCGTCTGTTAATTCTTTATTTTAATTGATCCTGTACAAACGTATTTATTCAATGTTAAACGAAATATGCCATACAATTAGGTGCCAAGTAATGACAAGAAAGTGTTTGCAAACGCGCCTTTTGAGCGATTTTCACGGTTAATTGATTCCCACGCATGACCGTTGTCATCGCTACACTATGGGAAAACATTATAATTACAGCTATTAGTGGTTTGGGACAAACGCTCTCATACGTTCAAAACAGGAAATACATTCAAAACAAGAAGGTTGTATCTGATATTTTGCAATATAGATAAAGAAGGCATTTGGCCGGGACTCACCTATCTAAACGTTCTATCAAAGGAAACATATTAACCAAGAACGTTCTGTCAAGTCTTTACTGTAACCACATAGCAGATGTGCATGACACAATTTTCATGTGTTTAGTTCTGAGCATTGCAAAATTATCTCCCTTTGAACTTTAAGTTTTTTTGTGGTTTTGTCCAGTTACATGGGTTGTTGGGTGTCACAAACTTGAATTTGCAATCAAAGCTGCCATGCGGGGATATTTATCACCTTTAGTGATAGTTCTAGTTTTTTTTATACAATCTATTGGCATTTCCTTTTCTCTAAGACCTTGCTGACAGTCTATTTTCTTGTGCAAGCTATTTTATCTCTCATTTACTGTGATATGTTTGAAATTATCTCTTCCAATTTTCTTTCTACTAATAAATGTCACATTAGGTGACACATATGCGTGGGTGAATTAATCACTTTTTGTGATAGTTCTAGTGTTTGTTTTTTCAGGAGTGACAAAGACAGGGACCGTGATCGTCACAGACGTAGCAGAAGTCGGGACAGGAAACGAAGCAAGAGCAGGGACAAGAGGAGTCGCAGTAGGGACAGGAAAAGGAGTCGCAGCAGGGAAAGAAAAAGAAGTCGTAGCAAGGACAGGAAGAGGTCTCGTAGTCGGGACAAGAAGCGTAGCAGGAGCAAGGATAGGACTAAACATAGGAGCAAGTCACCACGCAAGTCTAAGCGCAGTGCGAGCAAGAGTCCAGTCAGGTAAGACAGTATTGCATACAGGGTTCAAATTAACAGTGGCAAGTGGCCTTTTTGCCACCAGAAATGTCAACTTGCCACCTTATCTGAAATAATTGGGTGGAAATCTAAACAATCAGAAAAATACTTATCAGACCCCCGTTTGTTTTTAGCTCACCTGAGCCAAAGGCTCAAGGTGAGCTATTGTGACCGCCTGTCGTCCGTCGTCCGTCTGTCCGTCTGTCCGTCTGTCTGTCTGTCTGTCTGTCCGTCCGTCCGTCTGTCCGTCCGTCTGTCCGTTCACTTTTATTTCAAATTACTTCTTCTCCTAAACCACTGGGAGGATTTCAACCAAATTTCACAGAAATGTACCTTAGGATGTCCTCTATCAGTTTTGTTAAAATCATGACCCCCGGGCAAAAAATGGCCCCGCCCCACTACTTTTACAGGGGTTTTTTTTAAATCTTTAAAAATCTTCTTCTCTGAAACCACAATTTCTAGAGCTTTGATATTTGGTATATAGCATCATCTAATGGTCCTTTACCAAGTTTGTTAAAATGATGACCCCCGGGCCAAAAATGGCCCTGCCCTGGGGCTTGTAGTTTTTACATAGAGTTATATAGGGAATCCTTTAAAAATCTTTTTGTCTGAAACCACATAATCCAGAGCTAAGATATTTGGTATGAAGCATCACCTTATATACCACTACCAGGTGTGTTCAAATAATGACCCCTGGGCCATAAATGGTCTCACCCTGGGGTTTTATGCTCTGTAACACTTAAGAGGTAATTTCCTCACAGTTATTTCCCTTGTCCCATCAGCATAGCCATAAGGGACAAAGGGAGATAACTGCATTGGAGTGCTAGTATCATTCTATTTATAACTATTTATAGTAAAATGTTGAAGGTGAATCAGTGTAGCTGTTTTAGAAGGCATAGAAACATCTATCAAATTCCATTAGCAAATAACAGACCTTGATCCTATAGGAGCCACCTTATCTGGGTCTACTCTGTTTGCAGATGCATGAAAACAAGTTTATATGAGAGAAATTAAGGGTTAAATATCAACTCCAGATCCTAAACTGCAGACAAGCAGCAGTTCAAAGATAACAGCTTCTGGGAAGTAAAATCTCTCCAGGTCAATGCATGACTCTTAACTCTTTGCATGCTAGTGGTGAAACTGTGATTACCTATGCAAACAGTTTGGATCCAGATGAGAGGCCGCATACTGCGGCATCTCATCAGGATCCAAACTGTTTGTCATCTTAACCATATTTTTGCAAAAAAATGAAAGTAAGTTTATTTTAAGAATTGAAGCAGATGACAATAACTTTTTGTTGCAGACGAAACATTAAGGGCATTTTGACCCATTAACCCCAGTGTGTAGTGTGAGTGATGTTACATGGTGTCTTCCAATGTCTCTCAAATTAGATGTGAGAGATATAGGAAAGTAACAACTCAGCCAATCAAGGAAAATGATCAACATCTAGACTTTTGATCTGGGTCCAAACCCAACTGATGTAAGTCATGGTAATGTTTAAGAAAACTGTGAAAACATGATTATGCAATGGCCCAACTGATATAAGTCATGGTAATTCTTAAGAAAACATGATAATCCCCCCCCCCCCCCCCCCCCCTAACAATGATAGGTGTTGAACTTACTACTGTGGATTAAGTCTGCTGCCCCAAAAAGCATCTTAAATATAACTTTTTTTTATAAAATTTGATGACAACACATTAAAAAGTCCTAAAATGTCTGAATCTTGTAAGATATTAATGAAATAACTGAGTAAATATAACTTAATTATAACAGTAGACGTAACTCTTCTCAATTTCAATTGTTAAAAATACTAATGACCCGTTTAATTGAATTATCATCAGATATTCACACCTAGAGCTAGACTTATTTCTAAACACCTATTAACCCTTAACCTGTTTGCTTTGACAAAAATTGATCTGGGACTTACTCTTGTTTGCTAATGCTTGAAAAAATTGTTAATGCCATAAATAGAAGTTTTAGCTTTGAAAAAAACTGTAAAATCAAATCTATACCTTGTCAAATGTAAAAAGAGCAGACCCTGATCAGACAGCTTCTATAGCAGCCGTCTGATCTAGTCTACTCTTATTTTTAAAGTGTAAAACACATTATTTCTCTGAAGAGAAGTTTTTGCTTTGACAAAAACTGTAGAATCCGATCTATATTGTGTCAAAAGAAACAGAGAAGACCCAGATCAGACAGCTTCCATAGGAGTCGTCTGATCTGAGTCTATTCTGTTTGCTAATGCATAAAAACAGCTTCATATGAGGGAAAGGGTTAAACGATTTTTAAAGATATTCTTATTGGTCATTTCACACAAAAACTGGCATTATGTACTGCCTAGCACTCTATTTGCCTATATACCTGGGTCAAGGTATAATTGCATAGCTTTATTGAAGTCATTTGAATTTCTCAAAGACCAGTTTTAGGCATTTTGAGCTAAGGCAAAAATGGCACAAGTTGTAAACAGTTTAGATCTTGGTCAACCAGTCACTTGGTATTAGTTCTGAATTCAGTTCAAGTTTATTCAGCAGTGAAAGGGTGAAAGCAGTGCACTAAGCTTATTTCATCTGCTAGAAATGTTGTCCACTGAAAAACTAACATGTCAATATACATGTATTACTGTAACTCAGGTGAGCGATATAGGGCCAATGGCCCTCTGGTTCTTTCTTGTTGAAAATTTCCATACATCGCGTTCTATTTTCCTGTTCTGCCACCAGGTAAGAGCATTTTGCCACCAACTTTCAGATCAGGTGGCAAGTACTTGCCACCAGGGAAAAAGTTAATTTCAAACACTGGCACTCTGTGATACAGCAGAGGAAAATTGAATGTTTTCTTACACTGCAGCAAATGAAGTTATGGGGGTATATAGGAGTTACCATGTTGGTTGGTCCGCTGACCTATGTCGATGAGATCATATCAATCCTGATAGGATTTAAACAAAAATTTACTTGAAGCTTCACTATAAAGGGGAGATGACATCATGTCAGTTACAAAGTTCCATTAGATGATATTTGATTTATAGAGTTATGACCCCTTATTGTAGCAGACGAAAATTACTTAGTATTGATAGTGTTAATTAAGCAAGGTGGTTTTTTTTCAGATGCTTGGATTCAAGTAAATGTATATTTTCTGCTTTTAGACTGTAGTCAGGCTTTAATACTATGATTGTGTATTTCAGAGAGCCTGAGGCAGATCTAACCCCAGAAGAGAGAGATGCCCGTACAGTATTCTGCATGCAGTTGTCGGCCAGGATTAGGCCTAGAGACTTAGAGGAGTTCTTCTCATCTGTTGGCATTGTAAGTAATGGTGAAATGTTTCACTGAAGGCAGTCTTTGTAAACTTCATTAAGTTACCTGGGCTGTTTGTTAATTTCTCTGATGTAGGTCATATCAGCTGAATGTTTCATGTCACCTGTCTCAGGTTTTTAGCTCACCTGAGCAAAGCTCAGAGTGAGCTGTTGGGAGACTTGAATGTCCGTCGTGCGTCGTCAACTATTTGCTTGTGAACACTCTAGTGGTCACAATTGAAATAGTAGGAAAACCTTGTGAAACCTCTAGAGGTCACATTTTTAACCCAATTTTCATGAAACTTTGTTAGAATGATTGTCTTGATAAAATCTCGGAGGAGTTTGAAAAGTGGGTTATGTGGTAAAAAAACTAGGTCAAACAGTAGAAAAACCTTGTGAACACTCTAGTGGTCACAATTTTAGTCCAATCTTCAGGAAACTTGGTCAGAATGAATGTCTTGATAAAATCTCGGACGAGTTCGAAAGTGGGTCAAGTGGGGTTAAAAACTAGGTCACTAGGTCAAACAGTAGAAGTAACTTGTGAACACTCTAGTGGTCACATGTTTTGTCCAATCTTCATGAAACTTAGTCATAATGATTGTTTTAATAAAATCTCAAACTAGTTTGAAAGTGGGTTATGTGGGGTTAAAAACTAGGTCACTAGGTCAAATAGTAGGAAAACCTTGTGAACACTCTAGAGGTCACATTTATAGCCAAATCTTCATGAAAATTGGCCAGAATGATTGTTCTTATAAAATCTTGGGACAATTTAGAAATTGGGTTATGTGAGATCAAAAAGTAGGTTACTGGGTCATATCTTAGAAAAATCTAGTTTACACTCCAGTGGGCACATTTTTAGCCCAGTCTTCCTCAAACTTGCTCAGAGTGTTTGTCTTGGTGATATCAAGGTTGAGTGTGATCATGGGTTGGTTTGGAATAAAAAGTAGGTAACTAGGTCAAATCTTAGAAAAATTACTGTAGAGCAGGGCTCTAGAAATCCGGAAAATCGCCGGTCTGGACCGATTTTTGACTTCTCAGACCGGTATGTACGACAGAATTTGAAAAAAAATCGGTCCCAAAATTTCAAGCAGACTACACGTATCTAATTAGAATCATCGGTCTATTAGCTAAATGTTGCAATTCGTAAGTGCCCTATCATAAACGTGTCAAGGGATTAAATGCCTGGGGTCAGGATTATGGGCCAGTCGGTCTTGACATACTTACCTCTTGCAGCTAGCCACTGAGCCATGTAATATTGATAAGACGTGCTAGGCATTGTGCACTTCATCTATTTCTTATGCCGCAAACAGTACTAATTGTTTATGCAGTAATTGGCATTGATTTCGTAATTACCTACATTTTACCTGGTAACAAACGGTCCGTAGTAAATTAATGAAATGTTGCCTAATTATGTTTGTTTATTTATTTACTGTAACAGTCCGTATATTAAGGCTACTCTATTTTTTTGTATTTAAAAAGAAGGATATGTTTATCTAAAGAAATAGATCTGTAATCAAGGCTGAAATGTCACTGACACATAACATTTTGGTATCAGGTTTTTATGAGCAAATACTCTCTTGATATCCATCAACAACACAATTTACTTTGAAGAATCATAACAAAAAGTCAACAAAATGTCCGGATGATTCCACGGGGGACCGCCACAATGAAGTATGGACCTGGGCAGAAAAAAATGTATGATCACGAGATATATAGACTATAATTATATCTAGTGTTCATACATTTTTTTCTGTCCAGGTTCATACTTCATTGTGACGGTCCCTATATATCTAGTGTTCATACATTTTTTTCTGTCCAGGTTCATACTTCATTGGGACGGTCCCCTGTGCTTGATTCAAGTTAAAGGTTGACCTATTTTCGAGACTCCACATTTAAAGAGCTCCATTTATTGTACTGAAGTCAGTGAAGAGAAAAACAATTCTGAGTAGTGGCTTTCGTTTATCTGATGAGAAATACGTATGCATCATAAGCTAAATAATAATTACCAATCATGTAAGCTAGTTTCCTTGCTTCTCGTTCAAAGCCTTCAAAACTGTCACGCATGCCGACTTGAAATGTCATTAGTTTTCGCGAATGTCAACTGTCATTAGTTTTCACAAATTTCGAGATTTAATGCTGTCATTTTATTACAAACAAACTATAAGGGGACAAATGGCACATATTCAAACATACTACCAGTGGACATATAATGAGGGGCTAATGTCCGCTCATCGAAAAATGGTGGGGCAAATGTCCGGGTGGCTAATGTCCGTTTCTCGGCTGGACCGGTTGGGATTTGAAAATTTCTAGAGCCCTGCTTTAGAGGGCACATTTTTAGCCCATTCTTCATTGGTTAGAATCGTTGTCTTGATAAAATCAATATAGTAAATCTTTGAAAATCTTGTTCTGCAAAACCACTGCTCATGATCCACTATCAACATTGTTCAAATATTGTCCCTATGGTCAATATTGGCCCTACCTTTTGGCTATGCAGCAAAAATCTTAAATCTATAGTAATCAGGTGAGCGATTAAGGGCCATCTTGGCCCTTTTGTTTATAGCAAATATACTGTAATGCATTATAGCAAATATACAGTTACTTGCATGTATGCACTTTTGTATACCAGCAATATCACATTCCTGTAAAATATTGTGGTATATTTGTGCTCGCAAACGTTGAGTCTCGTGATTTGAGTGCTGGGTGGGGGAAGGTGTGTGAGCTGTATTTTAAGCTTTTGACTTGCCATTTTAGTTTAGGATATACCTAGATAGTGTCCTTATGAATTAACACTCTGTTGCTTTTTAGCTCACCTGGCACAAAGTGCCAGGTGAGGTATTGTGAGGGGGCAGTGTCCGGCGTCCGTCGTCATGCGGTGTGCGTCGTGCGTATGTGCGTCGTGCGTCGTCAACAATTTACTTAAACATCTTCTTCTCTGAAACCATATGGCCTAGACCTTTGATATTTGGTATGTTGCATCATCTAATGGTCCTTTACAAAGATTTTTCAAATTATGACCCCGGACCAAAAATGGCCCCGCCCCAGGGCTTATCAGTTTTTCATAGGAAAATCTTTAAAAATCTTCTCCTCTGAAACAGTAAGGCCTAGACCTTTGATAATTAGTATGTAGCATCATCTAATGGTCCTCTACAAAGATTGTTCAAATTATGACCCCCGGATTAAAAATTGCCCCGCCCCGGGGCTTATCAGTTTTTCATAGGAAACTTATTAAAAATCTTCTTCTCTGAAGGCCTAGACCTTTGATATTTGGTATGTAGCATTATAAAATGATCCTCTACAAAGATTGTTCAATTTATGACCCCCGGACCAAAAATGGCCCCGCCCCAGGGCTTATCAGTTTTTCATAGGAAAATCTTTAAAAATCTTCTTCTCTGAAACCGTAAGGCCTAGACTTTTGATATTTAGTATGTAGCATCATCTAATGGCCCTGTACAAAGTTTGTTCAAATTATGACCCCTGGATTAAAAATGGCCCGCCCCGGGGTGTATCAGCTTTTCATAGGAAAATATTTAGAATTCTTCTTCTGAAACTCTAAGTCTTTAGTTACCAGGTGAGCGATTTAGGGCCATCATGGCCCTCTTGTTTATTTCCTGATAATCATATCATTCATCTATTCTACAATTTATTTGCAGGTTAAAGATGTCCGACTTATCACAGACAATAAGACGCGGAGGTCAAAAGGCATAGCCTACATAGAGTTTAAGGACACTGACTCTGTTCCTCTCGCCATGGGTCTGACTAATCAAAAACTACTTGGAGTTCCAATCATTGTGCAGGCATCACAAGCAGAGAAGAACAGGTCAACCATGGCAGCAAGTGTGTTACCCAAGGGTCAGGTGACAGGGCCAATGAGGCTGTATGTTGGCTCTTTACACTTCAACATCACTGAAGACATGCTGAAGGGTATCTTTGAACCTTTTGGAAAAGTGAGTGAATCTTATTAAATTTCAGTGATAGCAATGAAAAGGAGAAATAAGAAACTTGTTATCGCACCTTGTAGTTGTAGAACATGCAATGCCGAGGTGACCTACACCAGCAGCATGACAGACCTCAACAATCACATTTAACCCTTTCCCTGTTCTATGTTTATATCAAATTCAGATTTATTCCAATACCTACTGAATAATCATGGACAAGATAGATATAATGAAATATGGAAGGTGGAATATTGTAGCCATTTTAGAAAGTAGAATTGCTGTTAGGTTCAGATTACCACTTGACCAATGATCTTCAGCCCTATTAAATGAGTACTCTAATCTGTGTCTACATTATTTGCAAATACTAGTAAACTAACAAGATTATGTTTTGTGATTACAGATTGATGATATCAAGCTGATCAGGGATCATGAGACAGGGAAGTCACATGGCTATGGGTTCATCACAGTGAGTACTGGCACTTTATTCATAAACATATTAGATTGTGTACATGAGGATGAACGGTCTTGAAACATAAACAAATAGGGTAAACTGATCGTGAGTCGGACACGATTGAGAGTCGGGACGTTTTTTTCAACCCCTTTATACTGCTTGAAAGCAGTGTAACTAGCATAATCTTTACTTTGCCGGGTACCTTAATGCTTATTTTCACCAGTGTTACCTACCTTGAACTCAATTACTTGCATGCATTCTTCACAACAACAACGCTAGAATCCACCCAAAAGCACCAACTTTTAAATGTCAAAGTCAGATAAAACCGCATTCGGTTTTAGTTTCTTGAGTAATGGCAACATTATACGAGTGTTACAAATGGTGGAAATCATGTTTTTGTTGAAGAAAAATAAATATACATTTATAAGACATCTGTTATTCAGGTTTTTAGTAAGCAAGAAGTGCCACGCTCTCTAATAATATATAATATGTCAAACTGATTTTGAGTCGGACACTGTAATGTTTATATACACTCTGTACCTGGTGGGTCATCTCCTATGATTGAACAGCAGGGAAATCACATGTCATTCTACGATATTTATAGTAGATTCTAGATGTATATTTAGGGTCTATCTTTTTTATGACACATAGTACTATGAAATCTCACAATTCAGAGCTTGATGAACGTATCACAATGAATATTTTAAGAAATTGAAATCGTCCGACTCAATATCGAAAGTGTCCGAGTCACGATCGAATTAGGGTTACCTATCTTTCCATACTTTTTAGCCCTGTTACATGTGTGTTTGATGCATATAAAGCGCTAGAAGAGCTTAAAAGAGATCAGGCCAGGTACCAGTGAACACCGGAAGTGTCTAGCTGAACACACAGACGTTTGGCATGAGGAAAAGTGGAATAGGTGTCCGACTCACGATCAGTTTACCCTAAAGACCCTTATGATATTTTAAATCTTTAAGGTTGAAATTCAGCTTTGAACTTGTTCATGTTTGAAGTTCACAAACGGTATCCCTGTAAACTTTCTATTTCTTTCATGTTTTACAGTACCATAATGCTGAAGATGCGAAGAAAGCCTTGGAGCAGTTGAATGGTTTTGAGTTAGCTGGGAGACCCATGAAAGTCGGCAATGTCACTGAGAGAACAATGACCGATGCCCAGACTGGCGGACAACTGGACACAGATGAGCTTGACAGAGCTGGTATTGACCTGGGAGCTACTGGCAGACTGCAGCTGATGGCCAAACTAGCTGAAGGTATGTTAGGTTCTACTTGAAGGAAAACTACCATAAAACAAATGAGTCTCCTCCACCTCTGAGGACCAGTTTTTAGCTCGTCTGTTTCAAAGAAATCACAAGCAATTGTCGTAACTCTGACATCTTAGTTGTCGTCATCGTCCGAAATCTTAATATTGACCATAACTTCTTCAATTTTTCATTTACAACCTTCATTTTTGGTATGCATGTTCATCTTGACAATGACGACAGACGAGTGTAACACCCGCTTGCGGTGCTCTTGTTCAATCTATCATTTGTTTGCTTATCATTTCTCAAATATTGAAAGGGTCAAGAGTTCAAAGCGGATTTATTATTTTGAAAACAAATTCTTCTATGCTTTGACTGTGAGATTTTATTTCTATAATTTTAGTTTACTATGTAGTCTTGCATCATTTAGCCTGTGACATTATATTTTTATAGTTGACTCAGAAAAAGGGGCAATCAGAAATTTGGTCAGATACCCATTTTCAAATCCTTATTGTGTTGGTACTGCTAATTTTGACTATCATCAATTTGATGTTGAAAAAGACCTGATAGCTTCAATGTGCAAATGTTAGTTAAATTAAATGAATTCTTTAAAATACTGTCTTATCAGTAAATTTGACTTTCATACAGTAAAATCTACAAAGTGACAATTAAAAAGTCTTAATTTTGTTCTTTTAGGAAATTGGTAGCATAATGCTGGACAAAAGTAATGCATTTTGGAAGTTTCTGCATTAATTATACCCCATGCAACCAAGTTGCACGGGGTAAATAGTTTTTTACCCATCCGGCCGGCCGTCTGGTGTATCATGATACATTTTTGGTCATCTAGCACTTTTATGTCTTGACCAATTTATCTCAAATTTGCTTTAAGAATTGTCATAAATAAAAGCTGGGATGAGTTCGATTTTCATAGGAATATCATGGGGAACCACATAGGACTATCATGGGGAACGACTTGTTTTTCTGTGAAAATTTGTGAGCTTGCCCACTAAAGTTTTTTAATTTTGCCCTGCATTAAGCAACCACGTGCTATTAAAGACTCCTATGTATCATTATTAATAGTTGCTTAACCCTTTCCCAGTTGAATATTCAGGAAAAAAATAATGACATCATGAATATTTATGAGCTTATTTTCTATAATGGCATTTGTACGCAAGCTTTTTTGGTGTTGGTCGAAACTTTAATGTCAGATCTATTTTAATTTCATGAACAAACAGAATAGACTCTGATCAGATGTCTCCTACAGGTGCTGTCTGATCTGGGTCTACTCTGTTTGCAAAGGCGTGAAAAATCATTTGTATGTGGGAAAGGGTTAAAACAGGATTAACCTTATATAATATTTCATCCATTTGCAGGTACTGGGTTTGAGATTCCTGACTACGCAGCCAAGTCGTTAGCTATGCAGGGCATGCTGGGTAATCAGACAAACTTAACACCGGCAGCCCCAGCCCCAATACCCAAGCCCCAGGTCCCTGCCACCACTACTCAGGCCCCTCCAATTGCCACACAGTGCTTCATGTTGTCTAACATGTTTGATCCTACCATGTGAGTTGTTACTGTAGTCTTATGTAAGACTGGGTGACTTTTTGTCCAGCCCACTTGCAGTTGGCATTTGTGTTTATGTATTTTCATCTGTAGCTGTCTGGGCTATCTCAGAAATTTGAAGTAGTTTGCAAACATCTTAACCTTCTACTCCATTTATATACCTTTCTGTGCTTCTGCAATCAGAGTAGACCCAGATCAGAAGGTTCCTGTCTGATCAGGGTCTGCTCTGTTTGCTTACAAAATAATATTATATAGATACGATTCTTTACTTTCTGACATGATAAAAAAATTCCTTTGTTCATAATGCCACTTAAATGTCAATTACAGCTTAAATTTTATTGCAATAATTTGACAATATAATGACCTGTATTATGGATGTTGATGTTGAGTCAGTTATGAAGAAATCTCATTTTTCACAAGATGCAAATTCAAATTATTTTTGGTTACTGTTTCCAGATGGCCTTTTGTAATAGATTGTGAAACACTAAAAATGAACCTTTTTAGCCTTTCTTTGAAAACATAAACTTCAATTTCCCTTGGATCTTTAAAGATTCCTTAGAAATATTTACAACTGTAATACAGTCTCAATATAATTATTCAAGAATGAATTTTATACCCTGAATTTATAAATTAACTTTGCTTTTCAGAGAATCAAAGACTAACTGGGATCAGGAGATCCGTGATGATGTCATAGAGGAGTGTAGTAAACACGGTGGTGTGTTGCACATATTTGTCGACAAGGCATCTCCACAGGGAAATGTTTATGTCAAATGTCCAACAATAGCAGCAGCAGTCGCTTCAGTCAATTCACTACATGGCAGATACTTTGGAGGTAAGAATATTGATAATATACTCTACCCTGGGTCAATTTTAAGAGGGTTTGTGATGTTCTGATGAATTCATATATATTTATTCTGAAAGCACAATTAATAGTAGAGTTGCTTAACCCATTCCCTCATAGGCTTTGAATAAATTATCAAAAAAGAGCATTGAATAGAGAAAAGGAAAATTTTAGAATTTTGTAGTTTTGAAACCATTGTGATAAATAGAGGCATTGCTCATAAGGAGCAAATGCTCTATTTATCACAATGGTTTCAAAAAGTGACTATTACAGGTGTGTAGTAAGGTGTATTTCTGGAGGAAAAGGTTAACAACTGCATATATTCTGTACATAGAATTTCACTCTGCCCACTATTGTTAAGCATGAACTGACGAAAGATCATGCAATAGCTATTCTAAATTATATAATAACATACTTCAAGTTGCTATTGTTGCCATTCAAATAGTAGAAGTTTTACTAATTAAATGGACTGAAGGTTATTTTGGTTGTATGATCCTTTTTGGCTTGTCACTTCACTCAATGAATATTCTTGTAAGAATCTCTGTTTGCAATGGCATAGAAAGGTGTATTTATGGAGTAAAGGGTTAAAGCATTTTAACCATAACGTGCTACTTGCCATTTGGTAAGACTTGCTGCTAACAAAGATTTCATGAGTATGCCGAAGGTTAAGATACACTTCAGATTTATGAACTATGAGTGGGTTTATGTTTTCAGGTAAGGTGATTACAGCGGCATATGTACCATTACCCAACTACCACTCACTGTTCCCAGAGGCTCAGCGGGCGAACCAGCTTCTCCTCCCCTCCACACAAGCCCTACACATGGGCTTTCCCAGTCAGAACAGTCTATTTAATGGCGGCCTTGTCAGATAGATCAGCCAGAGAATGACATTTTTTACATCCAAGTTTTGGATAATGTTCTACCTGTGATACAGTGTAATCGCAGACAAAGCAGCAGGACTTGACAAGGCACGAGGCAGTGAATGATCATCTCATGAAAGTCACATGGAAAATCAAAGGCTTGGTGCAAAACTGTTGCAATTACAATCAGTTGGGTGTGTCTTTTGTTTGGGGCATGGGCCTATTCGGGGGATTATGAAGGAAAATCAGCTGCATATACATAAGAACCGTAGGTACAACAATTTTGCACTGAACTGTTGAAATGTATTCAGTGAATAGTATGTGCCGTTTTGCGTGAATATTTGTAAGAAATGGGGAATATATTGCACTTTTAAGCCTATCCATGTTCTGGCTTCTGGCCACGAAAAAGAGGAACTATGACAATAAAATTTCTTACCATAGACCTGAAATTTTAATTTTCCCTGGTTGCATGTGTTTCTCAGATAAGTAAGTTGATTCAAAATTTAAAGTCAAGACTTTTTGTCCTGTTAGATTCTCTATAGTTGAGAGAATTTAATGTGCCATGTAACGGAGAAAAAAAACATGATGTTGCCAAGGTTGAGAAAAAGACATTTCCCAGGTAACTTTCATTGTAAATCCAGTCATGCAAGTGTTGATTTAGTGTTTAGTGTGCAGATGTGTGACATTTTATAAATGTGTACTAGAATCTACAATGTAGACGTGTTATCAATGTGCAAAATTGGAGGCATCTCATACAAGAATACCTCTCTATAACAACCATTAAGAGAGTTGGTAGCTTAATTTAGTTGAAAAATGGTACAGAAAGCTGTTACATGTGTCTGCATTATTTCATTCTGAATTAAGAAGCCATCTACTGTCATACACATTTATGAGAATTCATTTTAAGGTTGTTCTAGAAAGGTTCCGGGGGGGAGGTGGGGGGTCATGTAGCAGCTCAATATATACTGAGAGAATAAAAGTTACAATGTACATGAAAATGACAGACATATACAGTATTAACCCTTTACTCTATGGATACTCTTTTCTCCGCTTTTGCAAACAGTAGATCCAGATCAGATGGCTCCTATAGGAGCTGTCTGATCAGGGTCTACTCTGTTTGCTTATGGTATAATATAGATCTAGTTCTATAGTTTCTGTCTCAGCCAGTGTGTCTGTGTTTTTATAAAAAATCTAATTAAAATGCATGGTGTCATTATTTCTTACCTGGATATTCATGGAGTAAAGAGTTAAACAGTATATAATATTTATTTGAGGGAATTATGGTTTAGAATTTCTTGTCACAAATTCGAAGTGGCAACTAAATAATTCATTTCAATGCAATAAGCCATCAAATTTCAGAAGATATACACTCTACGTCATTTCAACCCTTTATCTGATGGACAACCCTTTGCTTACAGTTTACGGCTCATGTAGGAGCCATCTGATCAGGGTCTGCTCTGTTTACTAAATGGAATGATATAAAGCTGATTTTACAGCTGCTGCCATTTCCAACAAATCCTATGTGCATGTACAATTGTGAAAATTCAACCAATAAATGGTCATGATGTCATTATTTTTTAAATGAATACTCCCGAGGTAAGGAGTTGAAATGTCTTTCTACTTTATTTTTGTTTGAGGTGTAATGTTGTACACAGTAAAGTATTTGTTTAAATTGGCTACTTTTTTAGACAAAATGACCAACTGAAGACCATGTTTTAGAATACTGGAAATAGCATTAACCGAGCTCCAGATAAGATGCGTTAAAACATTTTCAAGAATAACTTCTCCACCAAACAATGTGTTGTGGTGGTACCACTCTATAGAATCGTCTCTTTGAGACGATTTTAAAGAGTGATCACAACATAGGGTTTGGTGGAGGAAAGACGATTTCAGTATTTGAGTCCGCACCTTTATCTGTTGCTCTGCATTAAGTTTTTATATAAATCTTTTTATGAATTGCAAAGCTGTAGGAAAGAGGAGTATTAAAGTCATTTAGCTTTAGTGTTTTTTATATTTCTCCACCAAACCCTGTCTTATTGGTAGGGTTTGAATGAGAAATAAGAGATTTTGATGGATCAGTATACCTCTTTTGTACAGCTCTGATCAATTGTAGACTCTCAGGACAGAGAGATTGTGTAGACTGTTGTTGTCTTCATGAGTCTTTTTAAAGCATAGCCATCAATCAACATGTACATTTCATTCCATCACAGAATAAAATTTGTTAAAACCAAAATGATTTTTTTGTATTTTTTTATGTCCGCATGTTGAATGGCACTTGTCAGGGTTCCCACGGACAGGGAAAAAAGTTTTGTTTTTTTCAAGGTCAGGGAAAAGTCAGGGAATTTTTTAATTGGTCAGGGAAATTTGGCAAAAGTCAGGGAAATTTGGAACCGAAGGATTAGGGTTGAGGAAATATGTCAAAAGGGAGAAAGAATGAAAATAAAAGGCTAAGGCAGTTTCTTCAATTTTGACCAAACCAAATATCTTTATACATCTTTGATTAAGCTTTGTATATTTCACATCCAAATTTTATAGTACCGGTATGTCTGTCATGAAGTCTGTTAAAACAAAATCATTGGAGAATTCTGGTACCTCTGCAAGACTCCAGCATCCATTTTGACAGCAGTGCTAGAATAGGGCAGCAATGCTAGATATTGGACATTCTACTGTAGTGTCTCCGGCTGGGCAGCTGCTAGATATTGGACATTCTACTGTAGTGTCTTCACTTGTTAGGACAGGCTGGGCAGCAGTGCTAGATATTGGACATTCTACTGTACTGTCTTCACTTGTAAGGGCAGCAATATTTTGTCTGCTATTATGAAAACAGTGAAAATGCAGACCCTTTTCTGGCGTCTACAGAGACCCATTAAAAGGACCTATTTTTCCCAATTTGGGAAAAACCTCCCAAGTGATGCAAAATTTTGATTAAATTGCAAAACAAGAATGCCTGAAAGGCCCTGATATCACTAACCAGAAAATCAGAGGAGAAGATTTTCAAAGTTTTCACTATGTGTTTCTATAGAAAACTAGCCGGCCCTGGGGCGGGGCCAATTTTGACCCCATTTTAATAACATGCTATATCAGTGTCGTACACACTATATGTACTATTTTAAAATTCAGCTTACACAGAAAAACTGAAAGATTATCCCTTACCACCATAGATACACATTTTATCACCTTTGCAAACAGAATAGACCCATATCAGGCAGCTCCAGTGATCGGTGTCTACTCTGTTTGCTTAGAAAAATATCATAAATCTGAATTTTTACTTTAGTCTACTGCCAAAATATTTCTTGACTTTGCTTAAAAATAATTTTTTACTTAATTATATATTCATAGTAGATGGAGTCTCTAATAAAAATCCATGGAGGAAAGGGTTAAGAGAGGTAGAAAAGATTCAAGAGACTTTATACTCAGGGTGCATATTAGGACATGTTTGGCATCATGCATGTTACATTCAGTATTGAGCAATTAAGAATGAAAAACATTTTTGAAATGATCAAAACACTACTGCTGTATATATAGTCGTCATAAAGAGAGAGGTGGTAAGGATTGACTGATGGGGACCAAAATATGTGTCAAACTCCTTTGCCATCAGATTTGTTTCAAACTGTAATAGATCGTCAACCTTGATGTACACTTGCCCATAAACTTTATGATAAAGGAAGGAATTACAGCTGCCATTAGTTTTGACAGAATTGTGGCTTTTTGAACCAGATTTTTGTGTCGCCTGCAAAGCATGGCAGACATATAGGGATCACTTGTCCGTTGTAGTCGCACTTCTTGTCCGGCCTGTATCTCCTATTCTACTGTCGGATGCCACTGAATTCAAACATCACACATGGAACAGGCTTGATGAGAGTAAGTGCCATACTCAGTGTCCATAACTCTAGCTTCAGTGTTTTTGGAGTTATTCCCATTTTTAGCTCACCAGAGCACAAAGTGCTCAGGGTGAGCTTTTGTGATCGCCTGATGTCTGGCGTCGTTCGACGTAAACAATTTGAACCTTAAAAAATCATCTCCTGAATCCACAGGGTTCTCAGCTTTCATCTTTGGCACATAGCATCATTTAAGATGTTCCCAGGTCCTCTACAAAAGTTATATAAATTATGCCCCTGGGGTCAAAATTGGTCCCGCCCCAGGTGTGCCCTGTTTTCTATAGAAGCGTATAGTAAAACTTTGAAAATCTTCTCTTCTAAAACTGGAAGGTTCTCAGCTTTCATATTTGGCACAAAACATTATGTTCAGGTCATCTACAAAAATTATATAAATTGTGCCCCTGGGGTCAAAATTTGCCCCGCCCAAGGGGTGGCCAGTTTTCAATAGAAACATATAGTGAAAACTTTGAAAATCTTCTGAAACTGGAATGTTCTCAGCTTTCATATTTGGCACATAGCATCATGTTCAGGTACTCTACAAAAGTTATACAAGCGAGGTTTTAGGCGAGCGTAAAATGGCTGCGTAAAGCATGTTTAAGCAGGGTAGGAGATAAAACATAGTACAGTTAAACCTCTCTATAACGGCCACTAAATTACATCCAAGTATTTTGTGTTAAAGGCAGGAAGATGCTTAAAGCAAGGTGAAAGTAAAACAATGCTCCTGTAGGAGCGTTCTGTTTTACTTTCAGCTTGATTTAAGCAGTTACTTGCCCTAAATACAAACTAATTGACAAAATATAGTGGCCGTTATAGAGAGGGTTTACTGTATTACTATTTAGTAATTTTGATTATGCAAGGACATACAAAGTTCTGACCAAAGACCGACAACTGACTTCTCAAATATAAGCAACTGTTCCTCTAAACAGGTATGAGTTTTGTTCCAGCTGATTTTGCTTTGATTCTTAGCATTTATAACAATCTTTGCAAACATTCTGGATCCAGATGAGAAACCAAGTAAATTGGCACCTCATCAGGGTCAAAACTGTTTTTCACTCTGACATTTATTTTTGAATAGATATGGAAGGAAACAAGAGATGTCACAGTCACGTGACAAATGCCCCCAAAAATTGTACCCTGTGACCTTGACCTTTGACCCATGGACCAGGGAGATGACACATCGTCTTTGTGTGGTGAACATTTGTGCCAGGTTCCTTTGAAATCCATTCACTGATAAACAATTGTACTCTGTGACCTTGACCTTTGACATATGGACCAGGGAGCTGAACGTGACACATCGTCTTTGTCTGGTGAACATCTGTGCCAAGTTATATTGAAATCCATTGATAGATAAAGATTTTACAGACCGGACACGAAATTCGTGACAAAGTAATTGTACCCCGTGACCTTGACCTTTGACCCATGGACCAGGGAGTTGAAAGCGACACATCATCTTTGTCTGGTGAACATTTGTGCCAAATCATATTGAAATCCATTGATATCTAAAGAAGTTACAGACCGGACACAAAATTTGTGACAAAGTAATTGTACCCTGTGACCTTGACCTTTGACCTATGGACCTGGGAGTTGAAAGCGACACATCGTCTTTGTGTGGTGAACATTTGTGCCAAGTTATATTGAAATCCATTGATAGATAAAGAAGTTACAGGCCGGACACGAAATTTGTTACAAAGTAATTGTACCCTGTGACCTTGACCTTTGACCCATGGACCTGGGAGTTTAAAGCGACACATTGTCTTTGTGTGGTGAACATTTGTGCCAAGTTATATTGAAATCCATTGATAGATGAAGAAGTTACAGACCGGACACGAAATTTGTGACAAAGTAATTGTACCCTGTGACCTTGACCTTTGACCCATGGACCTGGGGGTTGAACGCGACACATCGTCTTTGTGTGGTGAACATTTGTGGCAAGTTATATCAAAATCCATTGATAGATGAAGAAGTTACAGACCGGACACGAAATTTGTTACAAGGTAATTGTACCCTGTGACATTGACCTTTGACCCATGGACCTGGGAGTTGAATGCGACACATCGTCTCTGTCTGGTGAACATTTGTGGCAAGTTATATTGAAATCCATTGATAGATGAAGAAGTTACAGACCGGACACGAATTTGGGACGGAAGGACAGACGGACAGACGGACGGACGGACAGACGGAAGGACGGAAAATGCGATTACTATATGCCCGCCTTTTGGGGGCATAAAAATGAAGCAGACAACAATATTTGCAGACATTAACCCCTTCAGTACCATGAACGGGTCTGTAATATATGCAAAACAGTTTGGATCCAGATGAGACTGCGAGTAACTCGGTCTCTCATCAGGATCCAAACTGTTTGACACACTTGAAGCAGACGAAAATATGTCTAGCAAATGGCAATTCTCAGGCATTGAAAGAGTTAATTGTTAAGAGTGCACAAGGTAGTTGGAACACATAGTGACCTGAACATGACCTGCAGTTGAGTGTAAATCTGGAGTGTTGTCCGCAGTGAATTGAAGCATGGCCATTTTGAATTTCCATCAAATATATGTGCGACTGCCGGGGAAAATATTTTACAATGCAGTGAATAAATGAAATAAAATCAAATACTAGTTGGAATTGTCTATCTAACATTGTAAAAAATCTAATCCCGCAGAAACTCATGAGGACTTTTAAAACCCATACAAGATTGGGCTGCAAAAATATGCCCCTGGGGTCGAAATTTGCCCGCCCAAGGGGTAGCCAGTTTTCAATAGAAACAGTGAAAACTTTGAAAATCTTCTGCTGAATCTACAGGGTTCTCAGCTTTCATATTTGGCACATAGCATTGTGTTTAGGTCCTCTACCAAAGTTATATAAATATCCCCCTTGGCCCCGCCCCAGGGGTAGCCAGCTTTCAATAAAAACATATAGTGAAAATTTTGAAAATCTTCTCCTCTGAAACTGGAATGGTCACAGCTTCCATATTTCACAGAGCATCATGTTCAGGTCCTCTACAAAAGTTATATAAATTATGCCCCTGGAGTCCAAATTGGCCCCGCCCCCAGGGGTAGCCAGTTTTCAATAGAAACATAGTGAAAACTTTGAAAATCTTCTCCTCTGAATCTACAGGGTTATATGCTTTCATATTTGGCACATAGCATTAGCATCGTGTTTAGGTCCTCTACAAAAGTTATATAAATTATGCCCCTAAGGTCAAAATTGGCCCCGCCCCTGTGGTAGTCGGTTTTCAATAGAAACATATAGTGAAAACTTAGAAAATCTTCTCTGAAACTGGAAGGTTTTTAGCTTCTATATTTGGCACATAGAATCATGTTCAGGTCCTCTACAAAAGTTATATAAATTATGCCCCTGGGGTCAAAGTTGGCCCCATCCCAGGGTAGTCAGTTTTCAGTAGAAACAAATAGTGAAAACTTTGAAAATCTTCTCGTCTGAAACTGGAAGGTTCTCAGCTTTAATATTTGTCACATAGCATCATGTTCAGATCCTCTATAAAAGCTATATGAATTATGCCCATGGGGTATACATAGTGAAAACTTTGAAAATCTTCTCAGATTGTCTGGTGAGCAATATCAGGGCCTTTCAGGCCCTCTTGTCTTTTATTTCATTTTTTGTCCGGCCAATAAGTCCTGTTCTAATGATGCCATTAACTTTAAACTTCACATATGGAACAGGCCTGATGAGAGGAAGTGTCATGCACAGGGTCCATAACTCTACTTTCAATAAATTGTTATTTCCCTTTTAATATTTCCTGATCTGTCTGTAAATTCTTTACTACTGATGCAGCTGAATTGTACGTAGCATCGTAGCTGGATTTATATTATACCTGTTTACATGTACTGCGGTTGTGTCAAGTTTAATGTTGGTGGGAAGAGGGTCAGTACGCAGGCAGGCGACACAAGTGTTCCAAGGAACACCTTTCTAGTTCCTAAGAGAAATTGCATTTGATGTGCGAGTGTTGACGCCTTTTTGCCATAGATACACCTTAGCAAACTTGGTAGACCCATATTTACAAATATGTTTAAGCTTGTCTGTTTTAAGAAGAAATGGACAAGCTATTGCCGTAGCCTTGGTGTCTGGGATGTACTTATTCGAAAACTTTACATTTTGTTTCAACATCGGAATAATCCTATCTAACTACAAATGAAGGTTGGGATTGAAGTTTGAGGTTTGCTTAGAGGTACAGTAAAACCTCTCTTAACCGGAATTCTAGTAGAGAAGAATTTATATATTTTAGGCAGGTGACTGCTTAATGCAGGGTGAAAGTCATGCAGAAAGCTCCTAGAGGAGCTTTCTGCATGACTTCCACCCTGCATTAAGCTGTCACCTGTCCCCAAGACCGATATTTATACTAAATTTAACTGCCGGTTAAGAGAGGTTTTACTGTACTAAACATAGAACAGCGGTTTCCTGATATTAACTTTAGTAAAGAAAGATGTGACTAAACATTGTGTACAGATTACTAAAATTAACCTTTTGTCTGATGAATATTAATTTAGAAACAATGGTATAATAAAAAAAATTTGAACAGTAATTAATGAATTAGGTTTTTTTTGCAATGGCAGAAATTAATAAGTCGAACCTATATTATTCCATAAGCAAGCAAAACAGCCAGCACCTATAGATGCCGTCTCATCTCGGTCTACCCTGCATAGGTGCCAAAAGGCAATAATCTATCTGAGTTAAGAGACTGATTTGGATTACAAGGGGGTGGGGGTGTCAATGTCATTGCTACTAAAATAAGTCTGTTTTGGACGTTGATTCTAAAAGGCATTATATGACAGAAGTTGATGTACAGAATTGCTTGCATGGAAATAAAGGTGACTGCATCTGGGAGATCGAGTTGAAGTCCTAAAAAGAAAACAAAACTATGTCCAGACAATAACTTAAGAGAAGGTATATTGTATACAAATAGGGGATCTAGAGTTAAAGTTGTTGTTAACTAAAAAGAAAACAAGAGTGCCAGTGGGCACAATATATGCCCGTCAAGGCCCTGTTCAACATGAACTGAGGTTAACATATTTGCTAAACACAAATGCTAAACGCAAATTCTAAGTCCAGTTGTGCGACCTTGACCTTGGATATACATACTGGGACACACCCATGCTACTGCAGCATGTCTAGATAAACATCGTGGTGTAATTTGAGAAGGGTCCATCTACTAGAATTTGAGTTAGAGATGTTACAGGCAGACGGCCAGCAACTGCCATTCCATAATACATCCCGTTGTTTCAAACAGATGAAACTTGCGGTGGTAGACAAGTGTTCCAAGTTTCAAGGCTTTATTCCAAAGGCTTATATAAATAAGTGGACTTGAACAAAAACCTTATCCAAAACTTCTGAATTAAAATGGGCCATAATTCCGTCAAAATGCTCAAAATTCTGTTTCTTTCTCTCTTTTTCACATACACTTCTATTAAGTTTCATATTTTGTTTGCCATTAGATGTATGTATAAATGCTTTGTATGGGGAGGTTCAAATATAATGTTGTAAGAACCAATTTCCTCTAATATGGAAATTTAACAAAAACCTTAACCAAAAATTGTAAGTTAAAAAGTGCCATTATTCTGTCAAAATACTTGACAGAGATGTATTCTTGCCTACAGATGAAGCTTGTGATGGTGAACAAGTGTTTCAAGTTTCAAAGCTTTGTCTTTAAGGGTTATGTAAATAATTGGACTTTAACAAAAACCTTAACCATAAATATTAAGTTAAAAAGGTCCATAATTCTGTCAAAATGCTTGACAGAGTTATGTACTCTTGC
The DNA here is from genome assembly GCA_963576725.1 of Azorinus chamasolen. Classification (NCBI taxonomy): domain Eukaryota; kingdom Metazoa; phylum Mollusca; class Bivalvia; order Cardiida; family Solecurtidae; genus Azorinus; species Azorinus chamasolen. The sequence continues at coordinate 95,782,146 of OY755238.1, read as the reverse complement.
CAACAGGTGAAACTTGTAATGGTAAACAATTCCAATTGTGGGACCTTGACGTTGAATATATGTACCTGGACACACCCTTGCTACTGTAGCATGTCCAGATAAACATTGTAATTAAATTTGAGAAGGATCTACCAAGCAAAACTTTAGTTAGACATTTAACATATAAGTCCAATTGTGTGACCTTGACCTTGGATATACGTACCAGGACTGGACATGCCACTGTAGCATATCCAGATAAACATTGTGCTTAAATTTGAGAAGGATCCACCAAGCAGAACTTTTCGGTAAGTTAGAGATGTTACGGACAGACAGACAGTGCCATTCCACGGGCGTATAAAAACACTGTCCAGACACATTCAGTAATTTAGTGGGGGAAAGTATATTGTACATATAGCTGACATGAAGGCAAATGTTGAGAGTGCATTTGGCAAATTGTGGGTAACTGTTAGATAAGATAAAAATTCTTTGGGATAATAACATTTGATGGGACAAATATATAATTGCAATAAGACTTAGTGTGAAGATAGGTTGGGTTTGCCAAGGTAATGTTCAGTATTATTAATTATCCCATTCCCTCATAGGCTATTTTTAGATACAACCTCTTTGAATAAATCTACCGAAAAGGAGCATTAACTAGAGAAAAGTAAAATTATAGAATTTTGTAGTTTGAAACCATTGTGATAAATATAGCATTTGCTCCTATAGGAGCAAATACTCTGTTTATCACAATGGTTTCACAAAGTGACTTTTACAGAGTCGTCAAATGCCGTCAATATGAGGGAATGGGTTATATTAACCCTTTACTCTATAAATACCTGTGTAAGAAATAATGATACCATGAATATTGATTTAGTTGTTATAAAATCAAATGGACACATGACGTTTGGACCATGGCAGACACTGAAGAATCAGACCTATATGATATCATAAGCAAACAGAACAGACCCTGGGGAGCCGTCTGATCTGGGTCTACTCTGTTTGCAAAGGTGTATTTATGGAGCAAAGGATTGAAAGAACAGTTACTTCAGTTAGGGAGGACCTATTGTGACAAAATCTTGTGTACACAAAGTCATCTGGGATCAAGTTTCAGGTCATTTTTACTATCAAAGCAGACAAAGGTTGGCATTGCAAGAGACAATGTTCTTGGATCAAGGTCATATTTTCAAACACTGATTTTAGATATCATGTCCATGTCAGGGTTGCAATAAAATTAAATACAAAGGAAAAATAGCTTTCAGTTTCGCCATGTTCCTTGTTTTCTTTAGGGAAGCATCTGACCTTACCAAATGTTTTGAGTGTTGTGAATATTTAAGTGAATTCGCCTGCTGTCTGCTGCTGCTTCACTGATAGACAGACTATCGGATACCTTATATCAGAGCTACAGATAAAAGTGCATACTCAAATACTAAAATCTTCATTTCTCCACCAAATACTACGTTGTGACAACTCTTTTAGAATTGTCTCATTGTGAAAAAACAAGCCATTAACACACTAAGACTACAATCATTCGTTTATTAAAATATCACACATCACAGTATGTAGTTATGTACTAAAATGTGCCTAAAACCTGTTGAGACAGGTGTGTATTACGTAAAGTATTGTCAACAAAAGAGGTTAGAAATCTTGCATAAAACCAATTTGTAAATAAAAGTTCATCATGAAAAATAAAGCTCATAAGCCACAAATGTCGGTACCCTTTAAAACTGTTTATAAAGAGATCAGTTCAGTCAAATGAAAGGTGTCCCTGCATGACTGATCATTTTTCTTTGCAAATGTGATCACCGATGTATAATCAATGGCGTACAGATAAAATGGTCTGTAATGATGCTGACAAACATGTGGTTAATTTCATTCCACTTCTAGTATATTTTACACACCCATTTTCAGATGGCCGTATTATGTTTTCGCCCATGGCGGGGATGTGTGTGGCTTCTTGTCTGATTATCCGCTCACTAGCTTTTGCAATCTTCAACAAACTTATTAGTTATATCTATGGGTATATCTCAGTCAAGTTCTGTTTGTCGATATTAAGCCTTTACTCCAATAATATTCATGTCAGATATAATGACATCATGAATATTAATTCAATTAATTGTTATGTAGGCCATGGCAGAATCTATAGAATTGTATCTTTATTATATCATAAGCAAACAGCAGACCCTCATCAGACGGCTCCTATAATCTGTTTGCAATGTAAAAAAGTACCTACTATCCATTTCAATTTACTTTGTCACAGAATTTGAATCGAGATTTTTTTTTATTTCGAGTCAGACTGAACTTAACTCTACTTCATTTGATCGCATCGTTTTTCACGAACTCCCATGCTAAATATCCCTCAATGCCATGCAGTAACAAGGAAGAAAAAGCCGAAAATGCTAATTCAATCAGCTGTTTCTTTGTAAGTGGCTGCCGCATGTATGGATAGTGGAGCGTATTATTTTTCAAGGGATGAATTGCATACTAAATGACGTAATTTCATTATATATGACTTAAACTTTTAAGAGCTATTATTACCCTCAGAAAAAATCGAACATTCCATTGGACGTCATTCGTCCGCCATTTGCATTTTGAAATGAACATGTTTACAATGAGAAAAATTAAGCCTGAAATCTTTATTTAAAGACCGATTCAAGGGAAACTCGGACACAGAGTTCGTGAAAAACGATGACAAAAGTGGTTTAAATTTTATCTCAATCCGGTAAGAAATAAAAAAAAATCTCGATTCAAATTCAGTGACAAAGTAAATTGAAATGGACCATAGTTATAATCTACTTTCAGTCTGAATGACCGCTCAGCAAACTGTACATTTACTCCGCTGGTCATTGAGCCATTTGCGTACCATATTGAGCACTGCTAACATATGACGATATTACGCAGCCGCAGTCGCAGTGCCGACTAGTGAACCTCACATGTATCCATTTTAACCCCCGGGTGGAGAGGAGGCAAACTCTTGTGGGTGGGAGACACTGAAAAAGTCTCTGAAAATTCAAGCTGGTCCAGCGTAGGAAGGCGAATTCATGGAGTAAAGGGTTAAAAATGTGTAACTTGAATGGATCATTATCCAGTCAAAAGAAATTGTTGTTCAAAATCATTTTTAACTGTACATGTATATCAACCCTTTCTCATGACAAATTTTTAATATCAACCTAAAAAGATGATTATCAGCTAGTATAGATGTATACTGCACCAGTCAGTTTGGACCAATGAGCCTCTGCAGAGATTCTAACTGTAGTTGTGCCCTGCATGGGTGTATTTTGTGTCAATTTCGAACTTTTGTTTTCTATTCACACACTATTATTTCAATAAACATTATGTTGTTTGATTCTCATGCAACCATTTAATGGACCACTGCATTCTGAAATTGTTAAGATACCTAATCTGTTTCAGAAGCGGTATGGAATATCAGACGTAATCATTATTTATTTGGAGAATATTCATTAACTGAGTTTTTATAATGGTGTTATGAACTAGATTTTCACCATTGCAGATATTGTTTTAAAAGCAAACAAAACAGAATCTCATCAGACAGCTCCCACAGAAGCCGTTTGATCTGGGTCTACTCTGTTTGTCCTGGGTCCAAGGTTATAAAACTTCATCATTCTCATGAATCTGATTGGTCAGATTCAAGAAATAAGTTTTATAACCTATGGGCCTGGTGTGAAAAGAAGTATACATGAGGTAACAGGTTAAGGCATGATTCTCTTATTTCTGAATAAAGTGGTCAGTGTAACATGGTGAAAAAGTTGTGACTTGACTGTGGCTTGAACCCAGGGCCTTTGACTTACCATGCCAACACTCAACCGACTGAGCTATCAAGCCTTGCAGTCTAAAGCCTAGCTATCAACCGTTTCACCACAATCCTTACCCGGCTACATATGCATGAGACAGAAAAATGATTCAATACAACCTAAATATTAACTGGTCATGAAATATGTCATTTTTAAATATTTATTTGAAATTAACATTGATTAAACATGAATTTGGTACATTTATGTTTCATACATCATGAAAAATAAACTGCTTCATGGCATGAACTTTACTACATAAATATTCCAGATAAAAATGAGACACAAAAGTGTAAATAAGATTGCATGTACATATATTGCCACTGAAAAATCTCATAATTGAAAGTACAGTAGAACCCCTCTAATGCGACCACTTCTTAAATAAACATTTCTGCCCATATAAGCAGGTGGTTGCTTAATGCAGGACGAAAGTTAGGCAGAAATCTCCTATAGGAGCTTTCTGCATAACTAAGCCCTGCATTAAGCAGTCACCTGTCTCTATCACCCAGAATTGTGCCCATTTTTGGTGGTCACATGAGAGGGGTTCTACTGTATTCTAAAATACACTTGTTTTGGTTTCTAGCTCCTATGTGAAAGGTAAAAAGGGCTAAAACAAGTTTGAGAATACAAATGTATATCAAATTTGATCCTAAAAATGTTAAATTTCACTTAGATATTAGTGTTGAAATAAAACTTTGTCAAAGTGTATCACAGGCAGTACAACAACAGAGAACTTTAATACACACAAAACATATTAAAATGCACAAGTTTAAAAGGCAATATTTTGCTTATAAAATTTTACATGTGGTAAGTTAACACACAAAAATAAGAGAAGTTTATAAACATGTTTGCGTGACCTACTCACTGACATGTACAAAGCAACATACAGTAGAACCTGTCCTAAGCAACCATCGAAAAGAAGCCGTATAACGGGTCTGCAAGGCTCCTTTAGGAACTGTTTGCATTACTTTTGCCCTGCATTAACCCATTCCCTCAAATCGACGACTTTTGGCAACTCTATAAAAGTCACTTTGTGAAACCATTGTGATAAATAGAGCATTTGCTCCTACAGGAGCAAATGCTCTATTTATCACAATGGTTTCAAACTACAAAATTCTAAAAAAAATCCTTTTCTCTAATTAATGCTCCTTTTCGGTAGATTTATTCAAAGAGCTTGTATCTAAAAATAGCCTATGAGGTAATGGGTTAAACAACCATCTGCTTTTTAAGACTCCTATGTTCAATAAATGGCTGCTTATGACAGGTTCTACTATTTTAAAACAAAGGGGCATAAAATGTGGAGGCTCTCATATTTTATAGTTTATATTCTTTACAACTTTTATCCCCTTCCCTCATATAAACACATTTTCACACTTTGAAAACAGAGTAGACCCAGATCAGATGGCTCCTGTAAGAAGCTATACTGTTTGCAAAGACAATCATGAATGTGTTACTAGCGAACAGAGAGTTGATGACCAAGACCAGTATCTAGTGAGTATTTATCATGCTTCCTTCTTCAAATAAAACCTCATCTTGAAAAATAAGATCCATGTAATTTCTTAGACAAACAGATCTGATCCTGAAAAGATCGCTTATACAGGAGCTTGGTACAAAAGCATGAAAAGGTGTTTATATTAGGGAAAGGGTTAACGTGTCATCATAAAAACAAATTGCACACATTTTTTTCTCAACATATAAATGACATATTTTGTTCCATATGCTTTCCAATAATCAATTATGTACTTCACAAACACACAAATTGGTTTAACCCATTCCTTCCTAGGCTCTTTTCAGACCCAACCTCTCTGGATAAATCTTCTGAAAAGGAGCATTTACTAGAAAAAAAGCAAATTTGTAAGAAGTGTTTAGTTTTGAAACCATTGTGATAAATAGAGCATTTGCTCCTATGAAGCTAATTCTTTTTTTTTTTATCACAATGGTTTCAAAACATGCTTTTTACAGAGGCATCAACATGAGGGAATGGATATAGAAATGGACAAATAGTAAATGGACCTTGCTATTTGTACAGAAAATATTTGTCAATGCAGATATCTAGATAAGAGGAGTAGAAATTATGAAATCTTGGTAAAATCTTTTCCATATTTCTCAACCAACCTTGTTGGTATTCATTAACACTTACAGTGCAGGACACAAGTCAATAATGTCCTTTGCAAACAGTGTAGACCCAGATGAGAGGGCTCCTACAGGAGCCCTCTCATCTGGGTCTGCACTGTTTGTCATGTTACACTTTTCTTGAGAAAAATCCCTAAATATTCACCATTAGCTCTACCTGTTAGAATTTTGAAATCATCAATGGTCCCTATGAAAATTGGGCATTGTAAAGAACACTTTACATAATGGACATTCTGTAAGACAATCTGACATCATGAGTATTAATTAGCTGATTTTTTATAATGGCATTATCACCATGGGAACATTAACCATTGCAGAAACTGTAGAATCATATCTATATAATTTCATAAGCAAACTGAGCAGACCCTGATCAGATGGCTCTTACAGGAGCCATCTGATCTGGGTCTACTCCGTTTGCAATTGTGTGAAAAGGTGTTTCTGTGAAGTAAAGGGTTAAAAATGGCTTCTCTAAGGTCAACTATTTTAATAGATAAGTACTCCTTGTACTTAGAGCTCTGCATCTAGGAATGTTAAACGTTCACACTATGTACAGACATACTAACATGTAAGGCATCACACATTGCACATTATGATGAGCTTATAAAGATGTTTGTTCCAAATATACCCTAAATATTTGGACAATCAGCAAAACAATAGATAAAGGTGCATATTCAAATACTAAAATCATCATTTCTCCACCAAACCATATGTTATGACCACTCTTTAGAATCGTTTTGAAGAGGCGGTTCTAAAGAGTGGTCATAATATAGGGTTTGGTGGAGAAATAAAGAAGTTATTCTTGAAAATGTTATGATTTACACATCTTATCTGGGCCTCTGATCCAGTCTTTTCTCTTTGTTCACTTTGCAGAGCTGAATTAGTCAATTCAGTACTGTTCTGAATGATTCTGCTGGTGTACCATACAGTGCAGATCCAGATCAAACTGTTCCTTGTGGAGCAGTTAGATCTGGGTTTAACCCTTTCCTCCATAAATACGCATTTCTATGTCTCTGCAAAAGTCATTTTTTGAAACCATTGTGTTAAATAAAGCATTTTCTCCATAGGAGCAAATGCTCTATTTATCACAATGGTTTAAAAACTACAAAATTCTAACATTTTCCTTTTCTCTAGTAAATACAATGTAAATGCTCCTTTTCGGTAGATTTATTAAAAAAGGTTCGGTCTAAAAAAAGCCCATGAGGGAATGGGTTTAACTATTTGCCGAAGCTGCTGGCCAAATATTTATGGTTATCATGGTAATCTCAACACAAATATCAAATGGCTAAGTCATCAGCTTCAAAAGTGTTATCACAAATGTTCTTCACTCATTGCATGCTAGGTAATTGTTGTCTGCAAACTTTGTCATCTGCCACAAATTCTCCTGCGGTTTCTCCACTTTATCTCAAAGCCTATTATTAGAGGGTCAAAGAGTTTGGATCCTGATAAGACCACAGGGGACCATCACAATGAAGTATGAACCTCGATAGAAAAAAAATGTATGGACACTAGATATATAGTGTTCATACATTTTTTTTCTGTCGAGGTTCATACTTCATTGTGATGGTCCCCTGTGGATAAGACAGTAAGTTACTCTGCCTCTCGTCCAAACTTACTGCAAAGCTCATCAAAATTGGTCCATAGTGTTGAAAGAATGTAAATGTATATCTACATTAACTCTATGTACGGTAGACGTGAATTTGAGACATCTCATCAGGATCCAAACTGTTTGACCTTCTTATAGTATTTACAGAGCAACAGATAAAGGTGCATACTCAAATACTTAAACTCGTCATTTCTCCACCAAACCCGATGTCATGACAAGATAGGGTATGGTGGAGAAATAAAGGAGTTATTCTTGAAAATGTTTTAATTTATTCATCTTATCTAGGCCTCTGATTCATGAAGTCAACCCTGAAAACTGTAGCAGATGACAAGGTATGCAGATTGACAATTTCTAAGCATGCAAAGGGTTAGTCCTTCACTCCATCACTACAGTAAAACCTCTCTATAACGGCCACTAAATTATGTTAATTAGTTGGTATTTAAGGCAGGAGGATGCTTAAAGCAAGGAGCATTCTGTTTTACTTTCACCTTGCTTTAAGCAGCCACCTGCCTTTAACACAAAATACTTGATGTAATTTAGTGGCCGTTATAGTGAGGTTTTACTGTATATATATTCATGTAAGATATAATAACTATTAATTAGATTAACTGTTATAATAGCACATGGACACAGAAATCTTTGGCAATGGCAGAAATTGTTGAACCATTTCTATATTATATCATAAGAAATCAGAGCAGACCCTGATCAGTCGGCTCTTATAGGAGCCGTCTGATCTGGGTCTACTCTGTTTGTAAATGTGTAGAAAGGCGTATTTATAGAGTAAAAGGGTTAAAGAATTGCTTGCATATTTCAATCGGTCCATCCACCAGTCAGTAAGATTGAGGTTTGCTCTCTTTGCTTATGAAATAATATAGCTATGATTCTATAGTTTCTGCATTGGCCATAAATTACCGTGTCCATGTGCCATTTTAAAAATTAATTTAATTAATATTCTTGGCTTCATTATTTCTCACATGAATATTCATGGAGTAATGGGTTAAACAGGGGGCATAAGACATTGCTTGAACATAAACAAGAGACAACTATGTCAAGCTCATGACATGTTTAGTATGTGAAAATTGGCACTGACTTTCGAGCTACAGATCAACACCAGCATTACACAAATTTACTATTTGATATACATATACATATAATGTGCATTTTTATGCAAAAATATCATGTTTTGGTAGTTTAATTTTTTGTATAAAAAATATACTGCTGGCAGTATGGTAAGAATTAAAACCTGGAAGCAGTAGAACCGGCCTTAAACCTTTACTCCTTGAATATTCATGTCAGAAATAATGACATCATGAATATTAATTTGATGAAATGTTATAATAGCACATGGATACATGAACTTTTATCAATGGCAGAAACTGTAGAATCATATTTGCATGTATATTATATCACAAACAAATAGAGCAGGCCCTGACCAGATGGCTCCTGCAGGTGCCATCTGATCTGGGTCTACTCTGTTTGCAAAGGTGTAGATAGGCCTAGTTATGGATTAAAAGCTGAAGCTACTATTGAATGAACATGAGAATCTTGAAAAACAGGTGGTTGCTGAATGCAGGACAAAAGTAATGCAGAATGCTCCTGTAGGAGATTACTGCATTACTTTTAATGTTCATGAAGCTACCACCTGCCTTAAAGACCCAGATTAACACCTCTTTTTGAGTCACTTAAAACAGGTTTTACAGTTAAGTCCAAACCAAACAGTGTAGTTCCAGATCCAATGCCTTAAAAATATGTGTAATTGGCTGTGGCTGCTCTTTTTGTCACTTGTCAGATTCAGCCATAAACTGTCCAGTGCTCAGAGCCTTAAAAATTTCAACCCGAGAGACACATGTACTGTCATTTTCAAACAGTGTAGACCCAGATCAGAGGGTTTCTCAAGGGGTTTATGGTCAAAGTGTACCACTACCGAAGAGTACCATTCTTGGTCAATGCATACCACTTAAAAAAAATTCAACTGGTACCATAACTGATTATGATTGGTACATGAAAATGTCAATTGTGATTAATACATTATAGTTGGATGTAATTAATGAAGTCTTGACATGACATACAGTTACCCTTAGTCCAGTTGTTAGACTCATAAGTTGACTTTTGGATTGGTAATATCCTAGACGAGTACAAGTTCCTAAAGACTAAATGAGTGGTCAAATCTTCTTTCAAAATACACAACAGCGACAAATTCTATGGGCATACCCTGAATTAAGAGCTGAATGAAGAGCAAAACATACCCATCTAGCAGATTGGATAGTTCTATGTAGGTATTGATCGAAAGATAAAATGATTTGAGCAAAAACTAAATGTATTTTATTTCGTAAAAAATACTTTTGTATCTTAGTCTTATATATACAATGTATGGGCTTTTAGCCTAATTCAAGAATTATAATACATGTATAATAATTTAGTGCAATGTGGCCTTTTTCCTGTATGATTTATGCAGTGGTACGCTTTGACCAGGAAACGGTACGCTTTGTCCTGGTACACTTCGGTAATGGTATACTTTGTCCATTACTCCCTAGAGGAACCCTCTGATCTGGGTCTGCACTGTATGTCATTCAAAATCCTCTAGCAAGTTTTCGCCGTTCATACTGAGTAGACTCTATAGTTAAACATAGATGCCTTATTCCACTGTGATAATTCGGTGTTCAAAGTGTTTAATAACCATTTCCTTCAAATAAACACGTGTTCATACATTTGCAAACAGAGTAGACCCAGATCAGATGGCTCCTATAGGAGCTGTCTGATCAGGATCTGTCCTGTTGCTAATGGATTTTGATAGGTCTGTTTCTCTACTTTCTAAAATGGTGACTATGTTCTACCTTCCATATTTCATTATACATGTAACTTTTTTGTTCATGAATATTCAGTATGTATTGAAATTTGGAATAAACATAGAACAGGGAACCAGGGTTAAGTGGAGTATTTACATAGTAGAACTGTACTGAAAATAACTAGATAAGGACTGGCTGAGAAATAAGAGACAAGTATGCTTCCCATCCACAACTTTGTCTACTGCTGTAAACAGTATGCATCCGTACCAGAATCTGTATTCCAATTAACCCTTTCCCTGCTCTATGTTTATTCAAAATTTCAATACCTACTTAATAGTCATGGACAAAATAGTTATAATGAAATATGGAACATTGTAGCTATTTAGAAACAGATCTTTAAAATTCCATTAGTAAACAGAGCAGACCCTGATCTGGATCTACTCTGTTTGCAAATGCGTGAAAAAGCGTTTATATAAAGGAAAGGGTTATAGGGTTGATCTGGACCTAGACTGTTAGAAATGACCTAGTGTCACGGTTGTTCCAAGACACAACTGGTATCTTACATACTGTCCATATTAAATAATCTCTCCCTGTGTCAGCAGGTGTACTTGGATTTATCTGGTTTCACACCTCCGTCAGCAATGCTCATCATAGACTGTGCCAGCGTTAGTCCAAATATGAATGCACCAAGCGCGAGAAAACAGCAGGAAAACCCAACTAAAAACTTGAACATTCGTGTCCACTGTAAAGACTGTTCCGTTTTGGTCAGGGTGGCTTTTAAGAGACACATTCCTGTAAACAAAACACAAGGGGCCACTTTTCATAATATTTCTCTTAAATACGTTAAAATATGGTAGAATTTACAAAGACATTCACATTCTAAAACATCTTTAAACCTTTAACTCATAGGCTATTTTTAGATCCAACTTCTTTGAATTAATCTACCAAAAGGAGCATTTACTAGAGAAAAGGAAAACTTTAGAATTGTGTTGTTTTGAAACCATTGTGAAAAATTTATCACAAATGTTCCAAAAAGGATTTTTACAGAGGTGTCAAAAGGTGTCAATATCAGGAGATGGGTTAATACTTTGCAAGCTAGCAGCTGATTCATGATAACCTTTCCAAACAGTTTGGATCCAGATGACATTCTGAGTAAATCTCAACAAGATCTAAATTGTTTGATACTTTGTATTTTTGTCATTTTTTGAAGAGCAAGTAGAACAAGACGTGTTTGTGAAATTCCCCCTAATACATACCCCCACTCTAATAAATGCCACATTACTTCTGGGGGAACTTAATGATCAATAAAACAACTAAAACCTTATATAATAACCATTGACCCTTTCCCTGTTCTGTGTTCATGAAAGAAATAATGACAACATGAATATTTATTAGCTAAATTTTATATCATATAACTTTTCAAGGTGATTTTTAGCTTTGATAAAAACTGTAGAATCATATCTATGCGTATATTATGTCAAAAGCAAACAGAGCAGACCCTGATCAGACGGCTCCTATAGGAGCCGTTTGATCTGGGTCTACTCTGTTTGCAAGTGTCTGAAAACATGTTTATTACATGATGGCTAAAATGGAAAAACCCACAACAATTACATCTTTACCTTTTATTAACAAAATATGAAGATCTAAATTGACCTGTGAAATTACAAATTATTTCTGGATCGAAGATAAAGGCGCGAAATCTGACCCGATGTACCAATGTTGTGAAATTTACGGAAACACCGGCTACCGGTGCTACTGGACACCGGCTTACGATTAAACTATAAACACGTTACCATTTTAGCCAGTAATAAATCGGCCTATTTGAAGCAATAGCCTTTATTATTTGAGAGAAAGGGTTATAAACAAAGAAATACATGGATTTCAAAATACAGGTGGTAGCTTAATGCAGATTGAAAGTACTGCAGAAAGCTCCTCTAGGAACCAATTGATGCAGAAAAAGAAACTCCTGTAGGATATTACGATCAGGGCCTGCTCTGTTCAAATAATGCCATAGATCTAGTTCTACACTACCACAATGTCCCTTTTTTCATGTAACATGATAAAAATTGACTTCAGTGATTTTAATTAAGTCATTAATTCTTACATGAATATTCATGAAGTAAAGGATTAAATATTGAGTTATTAACCCTTAACTCAAAAGACTGCCTTTCTATGCCTTTGCAAACAGAGTGGACATAAACAGAGTAGATGATATACATAGTTCTTTGTATAATATTGAATAACTTTTTTTTATTTTGCACAGATAATCCAATTCTAGCATAAGAAAATTAAAAATTGCTTGTCTTTAATTATCTCACCTGGGAATACAAAAATGAAGACTGCAGCAAAAGCACCAAGAATCTCAATGACAACACCTATGTTTGGTATAAATACAGCCAAGGCCAGCGTGGCTACAAACCAAACCATCGTCATGGCGATGCGTCTTGGTCTCTCATTACTTACAATAACATCTGGTGACAGTCGCAGAAAGTCCAACCACAGACTATTAAATGCTGCTCTGAAAATACAAACCAAAAAAGTATTCATTTAACTCTTTACTCCAAAGATACAACTTTTAACACCTTTGCAAATGGAGGAGACCCAGATCAGACAGCTCCTGTAGGAACTGTCTGATCAGGATCTGCTCTGTTTGCTGTAGGAATTATATAGACCTGATCCCAGAGGTCCAGATAAGGTATGTAGATTAAAACATTTTCAAGAAAAACTTCTTTATTTCTCCACCAAACCTTATGTTGCGAACACTCTTTAGAATCGTCTCTATGAGACAATTCTAAAATGTGGTCACAACATAAAGAGTAAAAGAATGCAGTTGCAACAAATTTGCAATTAGCCTCAAACTAATGTCAATCCTAATCAGTTATGATATTGAGTACAAACTAATTTTGGTCTACACTATTTGCAAATGTTAAAGTTCCCTATTTATCACTGGCCATTTCTTAACCCTTTCCTTGTGGCACATATTCATATAAGAAATATTGACATCCTGAATAGTAACTAGACTACTGTCGAGGAAGGGCCCCTCGCACGTAGGAGGTATTGCATACGCCTGCACATTGTAAGACTGATTTTCCAAATGCAGACCTGCAGCAGCATAATCAAATATGCATGTAGTTTACTTAACTGGGTACTCTTTGCTAGGTACTTGAATAATAAGCATATAGTGAGCAAGTTTGATAGAAATCGGACCAATCTTTCAGAAGATATGTCACAGAAATAATCAGCCAACCAGATTGTATCATCATCAATAAATATGTGCAGAATATGCCAACCACAACACCCATTTGAGGTAATTGGATATCAAGTACACTGAGCAAGTTTGGTGAAAATTGGACCATTCCCTGAGGAGATATTGCACGGAAACCAATGGGCTAATCAGAGTGCAGCAGCCTAAGTGAAAATGCCTGTAATTTAAAACCAGAAATGGTGTCAAAGCCACCTGATACTCGCCTGTTTAAAAGTTAAGTCTAAAACGTGTCATATTGAACAAAAAAAGTCATTCAATTTCCAATTTAAACTTAACTGCATCAATATCAGAACCAAAATGCAACCAAATATCAATTTTCAGCAACTTAAAAAGATTATTAAACAAGAAAGACACATACCAAGTATGGAAGCCCTAGGTCTATTGGTTCCAATTAAATAGGCAGTTAAAGATTTTTGCAAAAGTAGGTTAAAGGTGAAGGTCAGGTCATACCAAGTTTAGAAGCCCTTTGTCCATCTTGTCCAATATTATAGACATTTGAAGATTTTTGCAAAAGTAGGTCAAAGGCCAAAGTCAAGGTCACATGGTAAAAACATTGGTATGGTTGGAAAGTCTTAGGACAGGAAATATAGTTACCAAGTATGGAAGTCCTAGGCCTATTGTTCCAATGTTATATGCATTTAAAGATTTGCAAAAGTAGGTCAAAGGTTAAGGTCAAGGTCAGAAGGGAAAATATGTTGGCTGAGTCATACCAAGTATGGAAGCCCTAGGTCTATTGGTTCCAATGTTATAGGCACTTAAAGATTTTTGCAAAAGTAGGTCAAATGTCAAGGTAAAATGGTAAAAAACATTGGTATGTTTGAAAAAGTCATAAGACAGAAAAGATGCATACCAAGTATGGAAGTATAATTATGCATTTAAAGACTTTTGCAAAAGTAGGTCAAAGGTCAAGGTCAGAAAGGCAAAGATGATGGCATGGTCATACCAAGTATGGAAGTCCTAGGCCTATTGGTTACAATGCTATAGGCATTTAAAATTGCAAAGTAGGTCAAAGGTGGTAAAAACAACGGTACGGTTGGAAAAGTCTTAAGACAAGAAACCCTTGGCCTACTGGTTCAAATTTTATAGGCATTTAAAGAATTTTGCAAAAGTAGGTCAAAGGTCAAAGCAACATGGCAAAAACAATGATATTGTTGGAAATATCTGAACACAAAAAAGTTATCTAAAGCTTTTTGCAAAAGTAGGTCAAAGGTCAAGGCCAGAAGGGCAATAAATGTTGGCATGTTCATATATAGTATGGAATCCCTAGGCATATTGGTTCCAGTAATATAGACATTTAAAGATTTTTGCAAAAGTAGGTCAAAGGTCTAGGTCAGAAGGGCAAACAATGATATTGTTGGAAAAGTATTGATACAAGAAAGGTGCATATCAAGTATGGAAGCCCTAGGTCAATTTGATCAAATGTCATAGGCATTTAAAGATTTTTGCAAAAGTAGGTCAAAGGTCAAGGTCAGAAGGGCAGAAATGTTGGCATAGTCATATCAAGTATGGAAGCCCTAGGCCTATTGGTTCCAATAATATAGGCATATCAAGTACACTGAAAAAGTTTAGTGAAAATTGGACCATTCCTTGAGGAGATATTGCACGGAAACCAATCGGCTAATCAGATTGCAGCAGCCTAAGTGGAAATACCTGTAATTTTTACGAAAAATGCAAGGAAATTGCCAAACACAGAACCCATGAGAGCCCTAGGCCTATTGGGTCCAATGATATAGGCATATCAAGTACACTGAGCAAGTTTGGTGAAAATTGGACCATTCCTTGAGGAGATATTGCGCGGAAACCAATTGGCTAATCCGATTGCAGCCGCCTAAGTTAAAATGCCTGTAATTTACCAAAACATTCTCGGAAATTGCCGAACATATAACCCATGCGAGGTATTTGGATATTAAGTACACTGAGCAAGTTTGGTGAATAATGGGACCATTCCTTGAGGAGATATTGCGCGGAAACCAATTGGCTAATCCGATTGCAGCCGCCTAAGTTAAAATGCCTGTAATTTACCAAAACATTCTCGGAAATTGCCGAACACAGAACCCATGCGAGGTATTTGGATATCAAGTACACTGAGCAAGTTTGATGAAAATTGGATCATTCCTTAAGGCGATATTGTGCGGAAACCAAAAACAAACAGATGGATGGAGGCCCTAATTAGATTAACTTTTTATAATGGCACAAGTACAAAGGAATATCTGGCCATGGCAGAAACTGTACAATCTGATCTGTTTTATTTCATAAGCAAACAAGAGCCATCTGATTTGTTTAAAAATGCATAGAAAGGCATGTACATTGTATTTATGGAGTTAAGGGCTACTAATGTTTCAATCACATTTTATTGGTTGGAGTATCTAGAACTAACCAAAAGCACCCAAAATGAATAACTGCTGAAATGCCTACAGAATCATAAATACTGTAAGATGTGTAAAATAAACTTTTTTTTTCAAAAATGTTTCCTTCATTTCAAATAAACATATCTGTGACAATTAATCAGGAGAATATTTAAAATAGTATTGTAAACAAGAGAATATTTTACCAAGGCAGAAACTACAATCATATCTATATCACTTCAAAAGCAAACAGAGCAGATCAAGTTCAGATGGCTCGCTCCTACATGAACTATCTGATCTGGGTCTACTCTGTTTGAAAATGTGTCTCTATGAGGAAAAGGGTTAGGATTCTATTTCTTTTAAAAAGCAGTTTTGTTTGGGGTGAGACAACAATGTTCTGGCTGTCACTTTAATTCTTTGCACACTAAGGAATTGTCTTTTACAAATACATGTATTGTATTTCACTACAACTTCCAGAGTCAATTATTCTTATATTTCTCTTAGAAACAAGTTAGCTACAGTATCAAAATGTATGGATCCTGATGAGATACCAAGTCAACTGGCTATCACAAATTTGTCGCTAGCATGCAAAACTGCATATCTCATTTAGATTTAACTCTTTCCTCCATAAATACGCCTTTCTACGACTCTTTAAAAATAACCTATTGAAACCATTGTGATAAATAGAGCATTTGCTCCTATAGGAGCAAATGCTCTATTTATCACAATGGTTTCAAATTACAAAATTCTGAAAAATTTCTTTTCTCTAGTTAATGCTCCATTTCAGTAGATTTATTCGAAGTGGTTGGATCTTAAAATAGCCTATGAGGGAATGGGTTAAACTGTTTGCACTGGGTCATTCTCCTGTAGTAACTGTCTGATCAAGGTCTGCTCTATTTGCTTATGGAATTATACAGATCTGATCCGACTGTTTTTGTCAAAGCAAAATACTCCCTTGAAAAATTTACATGATGAAAAATAAATCATTCATGAAGTGCATAATATTTATTAGGGAAGGACAAAAAAATCCAAAACTCACCTGCCACAAAATAACAAGATTGGATAGGTTGTGTATGTCTTTATGGCTATTAATATCACAGCTATGATGACTGATGTGTCGGGGTCATACGCCAGCAAGATATCGCTGGTGATGTTTTTGCCAAATGTCAGGTAGCCAAATGCTGCAGTCCCCGTGTAGGTCAAAACGCACAGAAACATGGCACAGCTAACAGTCTTTGAGAATTCCTTCAGGTTACGCGGCTCCATACAGGAATAGATTGGTATAATACTAACATGGCACTGAAAAACATCGAATTACATGTAGTATCTCTTTGCATGCTTAGTAATTGTCATCTGCTACTATTGTCACAGTTTTTATTCTCCATTTCTCCTCTAAAATACACTCAGAGCGTTGAGCCTTTCCCTGTTGAATATTCATGTAAGAAATAATGACATCATGAATACTTGATAGCAGAATTTTTATAACGAAATAATGTACACATGGATATTTAGTATTAGTAGAAACTGTAATGTCAGAGAACTATTGTAATTTCATCAACAAACAGAGCAGACCCTGTCTAGATGACTCCTAAAGGAGATGCCCTAAACTGGGTCTACTCTGTTTGCAAAAGCATGATAAAGCATTTGTATGAAAGAAAGGTTTAAACAGCTTGGATCTCGAAGAGACAACAAATTACTCTGACAGTATGTCATCAGGATCAAAAACTGTTTGCATAGCACAAATATGATGCTAGCCTGATAAGATTTGTTACAAATACTGCCCGACTTAAAAGGACGTAAACCAGACCCCATGGGTAACTGCATACAGCACGCATCTTCATCAAGTAAAGGGTCAGCAGCTCTCTTTTTAACCCTTTCCTCAGTGCATACCCATGAAAAAAATAATGACATCATGAATATTAGATTAAATGATAGCACATGGACACAGGAGTTTTTGGACATAGCAGAATCTGAAGAATCATATATATAATATTTGATAAGCACAGAGCAGACCCTGTAGGAGCCATCTGATCTGGGTCATTTCTCTTTGCAAAGGCATTAACCCTTTCCCTCATAGAAACGTGTTTTCACACATTTGCAAACAGAGTAGACCCAGATCAGTCGGCTCCTAGAGGAGCCGTCTGATCAGGGTCTGTTCTGTTTGCTTTTGACAAGCTATAGATCTGATTCTGCAGTTTTTGTCAAATCAAAAAAATTCTTGGAAAATTTATATTATAGAATTTCAGCTAACAAATATTCATGATGTCATTATTTCTTACATGAATACAGAACAGGGACAGGGTTAATAGGCATATCTATTGAGTAAATGGCTAAATATACTTAATTGTTAGTTTGTTACTGATGGAACTTTTTTCAGAAGAATGTTTCATATCACCAGAACCAGTGTCATTGACTCTGCCTGCTAAGTGATTGTCATCTGCAAAATTTGTTTTCTGCTACAAACATTACAGTGTATTTTCAAACACTGTAATCAATGTATCAAAAAGTTTAAATCCTGACATGCTGCCAGAGTCTTACCTCGTATTCGCAAACTTAATCACAAATTTACTACTTAGGAATTAACCTTTTCCCTGTTCAATTTTCATGTAAGAAATAATGACATCATTAATTTAATATTCATTAGCTCAATTTTTAATATGCAAACTTTTCAAGGGATTGTTTTGCTATGACAAAAAACTGTAAAATCAGATCTATATGATATCATGCCAATAGCAAACAGAGCAGACCCTGATCAGATGACTCCTATAGGATCTGGGTCTACTTTGTTTGCAAATGCGTGAAAACATGTTTATATGAAGGAAAAGGTTAACACATCATAATATTGCCATAACGATCATTTGAATAACATTATTTAAAAACCATCTTAAGCGACCACTTTATGAATTTAAAAGCAGGTAGTTGTTTACTGCAGCACAACAGTAATGCAGAAGTTCTTGCAGTAAGCTACCACCTGCCTTTAACCCAACAAGAAGACCTCTGTTTGGTCACTCTACATATCGGGTAGGTTTTACTGTTCAAAAGACAACAAGAGTACCACATACGGTACATGATACGCCCACTTGCAAACTTTCTCCAATTCAATATGCCTTATAAGTTTTGACACTTTCTAATTTGTGCTCCAGATCTTTATCTCCATATTAAGGTGATATTATATTTAAAAAAAAATTGAAGTGAATATCTTATTAAATAAACAAGAGGGCCATGAGGCCCTGAAGCGCTCACCTGAGATAACTCCGGGGGGGGGGGGGGTTCATTAATGGTCTAAGCCTTATGGTTTCAGAGAAAAGTAATATTTCATATTTTTCCAATAAAAAACTGATAAGCCCTGAGGCAGGGCCAAGTTTCGCCCAGTGGTCAGGGTCGTAAGTTAAACATTCTTGGCAGAAGACCACTAGCCACAGCTACTTATTTATAGAGGACCATTAGATCATGTTAGTCATACCAAATATCAATGGTCTAGGCCTTACAGTTTCAGTAGATTTTTAAAGATTTTCCAATGAAAACTGATAAGCCCTTGGGCGGGGCATTTTTGGCCCGGGGTCATAATTTGAACAATACTTGTAGAGGACCATAAGATCATGCTACATATACCAAATATCAAAGGTCTAGGCCTTACAGTTTCAGAAGATTTTTAAAGATTTTCCTATAGAAAACTGATAAGCCCTTGGGCGGGCCATTTTTGGCCCGGGGGTCATAATTTGAACAACAATTGTAGAGGACCATAAGATCATGCTACATATTAAATATCAAAGGTCTAGGCCTTACAGCTTCAGAGAAGAAGATTTTTAAAGATTTTCCTATGAAAAACTGATAAGCCCTTGGGCGGGGCCATTTTTGGCCCTGGGGTCATAATTTGAACAATATTTATAGAGGACCATAAGATCATGCTACATGCCAAATATCAAAGGTCTAGGCTTTACAGTTTGAGAACAGAAGATTTTTAAAGATTTTCCTATGAAAAACTGATAAGCCCTTGGGCGGGGCCATTTGAGGCCCGGGGGTCATAATTTGAACCACTTTTGTTGAGAACTATAAGATCATGCTACATGCCAAATATCAAAGGTGTAGGCCTTACAGTTTGAGAACAGAAGATTTTTAAAGATTTTCCTATGAAAAACTGATAAGCCCTTGGGCGGGGCCATTTTTGGCCCGGGGGTCATAATTTGAACAATATTTGTAGAGGACCATAAGATCATGCTATATACCAAATATCAAAGGTCTAGGCCTTACAGTTTCAGAGAAGAAGATTTTTAAAGATTTTCCTATGAAAAACTGACAAGCCCTTGGGCGGGGCCATTTTTGGCCCGGGGGTCATAATTTGAACAATATTTGTAGAGGACCATAAGATCATGCTACATACCAAATATCAAAGGTCTAGGCCTTACAGTTTCAGAGAAGAAGATTTTTAAAGATTTTCCTATGAAAAACTGATAAGCCCTTGGGCGGGGCCATTTTTGGCCCGGGGGCCATAATTTGAACAATCTTTGTAGAGGACCATAAGATCATGCTACATACCAAATATCAAAGGTCTAGGCTTTATAGTTTCAGAGAAGAAGATTTTTAAAGATTTTCCTATGAAAATTCCATATTACCATATACGGAAAAAATGACCATGCCCTCTGGCGGCCATGTTTTTTGCCGGATCAAAATTCTTTTAACAACTTTTGAAGTCTATCAACTGAGAAACATTTTGGTGAAAACTATATTCAAATCGGACAAGTCATTCTGGAGAAGAAGATTTTTCTAGATATTGTGTACGGTTGCCATGGCAACAAGACCGATGGCCCCACCCACTATCTTTTAACAACTTTTGAAGCACCCACCAACAGTATGTATCTGACCAAGTTTGGTTACAATTGGGCAGTCGGTTTCAAAGAAGAAGTCGTTTGAAATTGTTGACGGACAGACGGACAGACGGACGACGGACGCCAGACACAGGGGTATCACAAAAGCTCACCTTGAGCACTTTGTGCTCTGGTGAGCTAAAAAGTTATGGCCATCCTCATATTTGCAGATTTTCGTAAAGTGCATGGGCCATAGCTCTGTAACAACATTTGTGTGAAGTTTCATTAATATCCTTTTAATAGTTTTCCCAGAAAACAACAGATAAACTAAAAGTTGACAGACAAACAAAGCAACGAACACACAAAGTTCAAGGGCCATAACTTTAGAATAAAATGACATATAAAAAAAGGCAATATATGTGAAAATCCATATTAAGTTTATATCATATAAAAAAATTGAAGTAAATATCATTTAAAATGAAAAAGTATTTGCATATACATGTATTTGCATTATTTTTTTAAGTGCAAGGGCCATAACTCCGAAATGACAAATCAAATGAACCTCAGAATCGACTCAGCTCCAGATCTTGATGCATTAAATATGTGTGTGAAGTTTCATTAATATCTGCCAAATGGATTTCCCACAAAACAGCGGACAAACAAAATGTTGTCGGATGAACGAACGGACAGGGCCAAGCCAATATACGACCACCTTTATTAGGTGGGCGTATAAAAATCATGCATTCTTCTAGAAGAATTATCTATGTAAAAGACACTGATATGAAGTACAATGTATTGACATGTATTTTTTAATGTTATCACTCACTGACATGTATTTTGTAAATGTTTATCACTCACTGATATGTGTTTTGTTAATGTTTAACACCCATTCACATGTATTTTGTTAATGTTTATCACTCATTCACATGTATTTTGTTAATGTTTATCACTCACAGTGCTGACCATGATTAGATACAGTGTGTCGGACATGCTGGCTGGTCTGGTTTGGTTCTGTGTGTACCTTTTTCATGACTCCCATGGTACTACCTTAACCCTTTCCCTGTTCTATGTTTATTCCAAATTTCGATACCTTTGACTATTCCTGGACAAAATAGTTACAATGATATATGGAAGATGGAACATTGTAGCCATTTTAGAAAGTAAAGGAACATATCTATCAAAATTCCATTGGCAAACAGAGCAGACCCTGATCAGATGGCAACATGTTTATATGAGGGAAAGGGTTAACCCTTTCCCTGTTCTATATTTATTCCAAATTTCGATACCTACTGAATATCCATGGATAAAATAGTTATAACGAACTATGAAAAGTGGAAAATTGTAGCCAATTTAGAAAGTAAAGAAACAGATCTTTCAAATTCAACTAGCAAACAGAGCAGATCCTGACCCTAAAGGAGCCATCTGATCTGAGTCTACTCTGTTTGCAAATGCGTGAAGACATTTTTATATAAAGGAAAAGGGTTAACCCTCTCCCTCATATAAACACCTTTTCACGCATTTGCTGTTCAGTTTGTTTATGCAATTATGATTGATCTGACTCTACAATTTCTTCCAATAACATAAAATCCTGTGTACATACACACAAACATTCAGATTACAAATATTGATGATGTTAATATCTCTTACATGAATGTTAAACAGGGAAAGCATTAATTGTTTTAAATCATGTTTAACTTAGGTTCATAGTTTAGACCCAGATCAATCAGTTTCTGAAGGAGCATTTTGATCTGGGTCTACACTATATGAAGCTCTATATTCAACCCTTTCCCTCATATGAACGCCTTTTCACGCATTTGTGAACAGAGTAGAACCAGATCAGATGGCTCATATTGGAGCCGTCTGACCAGGGTCTGCTCTGTTTACTTTTAACATGATGTAGATTTGATTCTATAGTTTTTGTCAAAACAAATTTTTTCCTTGAAAAGTTCACATTATAAAAATTCTGCTCATAAATATTCGTGATGTCATTATTTATTACATGAATATTGAGCAGGGAAAGGGTTAAGCAAAGCATCTCTTTTCCTCCACACTGATAGTAAAGATATTATTCCAATTTTGTCCACACCACTGAATCTGAGAGCATCCACTGATTTTTACTCACCTGATAGGCAAAACAAATAGTTGGCACAACAAGAAACACATCCATCCATTGATCTGGCCTGGAACATATATAAACATACCCTAATTCTCTATATTTGGACAAACAACTTAGGTACTGATCAGGGTATACACTATTTGCTACTCCATTTGTTTCCTTTTCCTCATTAACCCTTTCTCTGTTCAATGTTTATTTCAAATTTCAGTACCTACTGAATATTACTGGACAAAATAGTAAAAATTAAACATGAAAGATGGAACATTGTAGCCATTTTAGAAACTAAAGAAACAGATAATTCTAATTTTACTAGCAAACAGAGCAGACCCTGATCAGATGGCTCCTATGTTTGTATGAAGGAAAGGGTTAAATGCTTTTTCATGACTTTGCTGTTCTGTTTGCTAATGGAATTTGATATGTATGTTTCTTTCGTTTCTAAAATGGCTACAATGTTCTACCTTCCATATTTCATTATAACTATTTTGTCCTTGAATATTCAGTAGGTATTGAATATTGTACTTAATATAGAACAGATCAGTTGAAAAAGAATTGATAGTGTGTGGATACCTTTATTTGCAAACAGTGTAGACCCAGATCAGAGGACTCCTCTAGCAGCCCTCTGTTGAGGGTTTTCACTGTCATCCAAAATCATTTAGCAGAGTTTAGTCACTCATAATGAACCCTTTACTTTATGTAAAAACCTTTTCACGCCTGTAGGCATGATATAGATCTGATTCTACTGTTTTTTGTCAAAGCCAACAATTCCTTTGAAAAGTTTATATCATAAACATTCAACTAATAATTGTTCATGATTAATTTTTTATCTTGGTAAGACCTCAATTCATTTATTGTTTCATATGAATTCAAACAGTTTGCATTGCTTATCATCATTTTTCTGCTAGTGTTTCAGGAGTATAGCAGTCAATGTCATGATCTTCAGACTCTTGACTCCTTGAATTATCGGCAGGATCTGAAGGACTCATCCGAAGAGATCCCTCCCGCCTCTGCTGCACTATCTGCAGCCTTTCTGAGGTTATCTTGCCATTCCAAGACAGTACATTCATTCAGACTGTGGATATGCTGTGATGTAATGTGACTAAAGCAAGCCATCTTGTGTTGTATGCCAAAAACTGTGTGCCAAAAAGGCTTTTGACTAAATTTTGAACATATTCTTTGTTCAGTGCTCAGTGTATAATACATGTATTTGCAAGAATTTATGTTTACTTCAACCCTTTACTCCATAAATACGCCTTTCTACGCCTTTACAAACTGAGTAGACCCAGGAGTCTATAGGAGTTGTCTGATCAGGGTCTGCTCTGTTTGCTTATAATATATAATATAGATCTGATTCTAATGTTTATCAAGACAAAGTTTTTGCTGATTCATACATCACTGTAGAAATTTTGTTAATTAATATTCATGATGTTGGGTTAATTACATGTACTTTTAATATTTTGCAAGACAAACATTAATACTTTCAATAGGCAAATATATTTAGTGTAAACCCAGATCAAACTGCTTAACCCTTTCAATGCTGAGTTTTCAAATGGGCTATTCCAAAATTCAAACAAGTCAATCTTACGGTGAATATTCAGGGATTTTTTTTTTAATGAAAATTGTAACATGACAAACATTGCAGACCCTGATGAGAAGGTTCCTCTACGAATCCACTCATTTAGGTCTACACTTTTTGCAGAGGACATTAGTGGCTCGTTTCTGCACTGAAAGAGTTCAAGTACATTTTGATCATGATATACACTATTTGCTACTCCACTAGCTTTGATTAAGATAAAAAAAATAATTCCAAATTGACTTTTCCAGCCTTACAAAGTTTCAAACTGGTGGAGAGAGGAGATAAGTGTCAAAACATTTACAGAAAAGGTTCTAGTTGAGGTGTTATTTACATTAGCTAGCCACTCTCCTAAGTTCTAGTAAAGGTGTTATTTACATTAGCTAGCCACTCTCCTAAGTTCTAGTAAAGGTGTTATTTACATTAGCTAGCCACTCTCCTAGGTTCTAGTAAAGGTGTTATTTACATTAGCTAGCCACTCGCCTAGGTTCTTGTAAATGTGTTATTTACTTAGCTAGCCACTCTCCTAAGTTCTAGTAAAGGTGTTATTTACATTAGCTAGCCACTCTCCTAGGTTCTAGTAAAGGTGTTATTTACATTAGCTAGCCACTCTCCTAGGTTCTAGTAAAGGTGTTATTTACTTAGCTAGCCACTCTCCTAGGTTCTAGTAAAGGTGTTATTTACATTAGCTAGCCACTCTCCTAGGTTCTAGTAAAGGTGTTATTTACATTAGCTAGCCACTCTCCTAAGTTCTAGTAAAGGTGTTATTTACATTAGCTAGCCACTCTCCTAGGTTCTAGTAAAGGTGTTATTTACATTAGCTAGCCACTCTCCTAGGTTCTAGTAAAGGTGTTATTTACTTAGCTAGCCACTCTCCTAGGTTCTAGTAAAGGTGTTATTTACATTAGCTAGCCACTCTCCTAGGTTCTAGTAAAGGTGTTATTTACATTAGCTAGCCACTCTCCTATGTTCTAGTAAAGGTGTTATTTACATTAGCTAGCCACTCTCCTAGGTTCTTGTAAAAGTGTTATTTACTTAGCTAGCCACTCTCCTATGTTCTAGTAAAGGTGTTATTTACATTAGCTAGCCACTCTCTTAGGTTCTTGTAAAGGTGTTATTTACTTAGCTACTCTACTTATATGACTCTAATGGGTACTACAAGATAAGTTTTGGCTGAAAAATAAAAGAGCTTGATAGATTGCGGGAGTATTCAGTTAACAGTTCATGTTACAGTTTTAAACAACAGTTCACAGAAATTTTAAGATCAAAATGCTGCCATTACTTGTAACATTAGGATAAATCATAGCATGTCAGTTTTAAAATCTGCAAACAGTTGCATAAAACTGCATCATTTGGTTACTGTTAAACTCATTCTCTCATAGATTATTTTAAGACCCAACCTCTTTGAATAAATCTACTAAAAAGGAGCATTTACTAGAAAAAAAGGAAAATATTAGAAGTGTGTAGTTTTGAAACTAGTGTGATAAATAGAGCATTTGCTCCTATGGAGCAAATGCTCTATTTATCACAATGGTTTCAAAAAGTGACTTTCACAATGGCAATCAAAAGGGGATGAGTGAATGTCTGAACACTTCCCAGTATGTCTCTTATTTACAGCTCTATCTTGTGTCTACATTGTTTGCAAATGTACAGCCACCTTCAAAAATCTACATTTCACAAAAAACAAACATGCAGAAACATTCTACTTACGCAGTTTTGATTGGTCCAGGAGGGTCATGTGGTAGGAAATATTTTATGGTTACCAACCCCACTACATACAATATCCCAACCACACCAAAAAAGCTGCAATATAACAGAAAATATACTATGATAACACTTTCCTTCATATAAATGCCTTTTCACGCATTTGCATACAGAGTAGACCCAGATCAGACAGCTCCTATAGGAGCCCTCTGATCATGGTCTGATCAGGGTCTGCTCTGTTTGCTTATGGAATTATATAGATGTCATTCTACATCTTTTGCCTGGGTAAAACAATTCTGTATTCATGTACCATTAAAGAAATTCAGCTAATAAATATGCATGATGTCACTATTTCTGACACAAACATTAAACAAGGAAAGGGTTAAAATACAGAATTATTTCCACCATGTGTAAAATTCACTAAAGTAACCAGCCTTCTTAATCCTTGCTTCATATACATGTATATAACTTTTAATGTTTTTGCAAACAGAGTAGACTAAGATCTGATAGTTCCTGGAGGAGCCCTCTGATCAGGGTCTGCTCTGTTTGCTTATGGAATTATATAGATGTCGTTCTACATCTTTTGTCTGGGTAAAAATATTCTGTTATTCATGTACCCGTATTGAAATTCAGCTAATAAATATTCATGATGTCATAATTTCTGACATGAATATTAAACAAGGAAAGGGGGTTAAAATGCAAAATTTCCACCTTTAATCAGCCTTTACAAGAGAAAAGGATAATTTTAGAATTGTGTAGTTTTGAAACCATTGTGATAAATAGAGCATTTGCTCCTATGGAGCAAATGCTCTATTTATCACAATAGTTTCACAAAGTGACTTTTACAGAGGTGTCAATATGCAGGAATGTGTTAATCCTTACTTCATATACATGTATACACCATTTAATGCTTTTGCAAACAGAGTAGACTGAGATCAGATGGCTCCTCTTAGAGTCAGGTTCTGTTCTGTTTGTTTACGGAGCTGATTTTACAGTTTTCTAATATGGCTTAAAATTCCTTTGTTGTTGATGCCATTATAGCATATGTTCATTCTTTTTAACCCTTTACTCCATAAACACACCTTTGAAAACAGAGTAGACCCAGATCAGAGTTTGTTCTGTTTGCTTATGATATAATATAAATAAATATGAGTCTTCAGTTTCTGCCATGACCAAAATTTTCTGTGTCTGTGCCCTGTCATAAAAATTAATCTAATTAATAACCATGATGTAATTATTTCTTCATGAATATTCATGCAGTAACGGGTTATATCTGTACCATTACTTTATTGTCATCTGAAAAAAGTGTCATCTGCTACAAGTTTATAATTTATGATGTCATTATTTTTTCATTAATATTCATACAGTAAAGGGTTAATTCATTGTCATCTGAAAAAAGTGTCATCTGCTACAAGTTTCTAATTCCATTTGTGTAAAATGTACAGTCAGATTGACAAACAATGTGGACCCTGAGGAGATGATGATTAACATGATGTCATCTAGGCACAAGGTCATCATAAATGTGCAGCATGCAAACAGCCCTATGTCAACCAGGAATGTCTGTAGCAGCTCTGAAGTGGGCAAAATAGTTATAATGAAATACGGAAGCTAGATCATTGTAGCCATTTTAGAAAGAAAGAAACAGATCTTTCAAATTCCATTAGGAAACAGAGCTGACCCTGATCAGACGGCTCCTATAAAAACCGTCTGATCTGGGTCTAATCTGTTTGTAAATGCATGAAAATGCATTATTATTAAGGAAAGGGTTAAATTTTCATTAGGGGAAGGGCCCTTTTTATGTTCATTCCAAATTTCTATACCTAGACTGAATATTCATGGACAAAATATCAAGTCACATGCAGAGCAGACCCTAATCAGACAGCTCCTATAGGAGCCATCTGATCTGGGTCTACTCTGTTTTTAAATGTGTGAAACCATGTTTATATATGGAGGACAGGGTCAATGTTCCATGTGCCTGTATAGCATATTATGACTTACCTAGCATACTTCAAGAAGTCAATTCTCTTGGGGAAGCAGAGTGGTAATATAAACAGTATGGAGGTGATCGTGATTGTACTGATACGATCTGAATACCATGGGTGATTGTCGCAATACCAGTTCTTGGCAACAAACAGGAAAACTGAAATAAAACACATAATCAGAGCCTTTGAACTTTTTGTACACTATCAGTGATTACCTAGGCAAACAGTTTGGATACAGATGAGTAACTCAGAGCCCAAAGCTTAGATAAAGGTGCATATCCACATACTAAAATCGTCATTTCTCCACCAAACCCTATACTGTGACCACTTTTTAGAATCATCTCTTTGAGATGATTCTAAAATGTGGTCACAGTATAGGGTTTGGTGGAGACATAAAGGAGCTATACTTGAAAATGTTTAAATTTATGCATCTTATCTGGAACTGTGGTGTCTCTCAGTGCTTCTGAGAGTAGAAGAGAAAATAATTGTAGCAGATGATCAGTTTTGTATGTACTGCAGTAGAATCTGTCTTAAATGGCCATTTATTTATTTAACATAAGACTCTTAAAAAACAGGTGGAGTCTCCATGCAGGGAAAGAGTAAAGCTCCAATAAGAGTTTTTTGCATTACTTTTGACCTGAATTAAATGACCACCTGCCTTACAGACCAATAATTAGACCTATTTTTGATAGCCACTTAACCCTCTCCTCCATAAATACGCCTTTCTACGCCTCTGTAATAACCACTTCTAGAAACCATTGTGATAAATAGAGCATTTGCTCCTATAGGAGAAAATGCTCTATTTATCACAATGGTTTCAAACTACAAAATTCTAAAATTTTACTTTTCTCTAATAAATGCCCCTTTTGGGTAGATTCATTCAAAGAGGTTGGGTCTAAAAATAGCATATGGAGGAAAGGGTTCAGACAAGTTCTCCTGTACTTTGTCTGCAAAGGCATTAAAAGACGAATTCATGGAGAATCAATAGAATCACAATATTTTGTAACAGCAATAATAACTTGCAAATGTTCTTTATCTTCATTGGTCAACAGTGCCTTTAACATTTCCATATTCACACAGACAAACCTACCCATTACTCCACTAATATGCATTTAACCCTTTCCCTGTTAAAAGTTAAAGAGAAAGTAATACTCTGACCAACTGCACATGAGTCCATTCATTCTCAAGCTTTTGATTGGTTAGATTTGAGTTCTCAGATTTGAGACCAATCAAAAACTTGAGAACGAACTCAGACTCAACTAAAAGTTTTGTAAGCATTGATACAGAGCAGTTTGATCAGAGTATACACTACTAACTTATATGTTACTCTGTCAATTTAACACTTTACTCCATAAATTGATAAATATACAGTACTCCCTCTCTACAACGACACCCTTTGGGATACGAAGATTGTATGTGTTGTTCAGAGGGAGTTGTTATAGGGAGGGAAAATCAAACATAATTAGCTTGTTTGCAGATCCCCAGATAAGGTGTATTTTGAGAATTAAAACCGTTATGCCTCAATCAAACCCTATGTTGTGACCACACTTTAGAATCGTCACAAAGTGACAATTCTAAAGAGTGGTCACAACATAGGGTTTGATGGAGGCATAAAGAAAATATGATGGAAAAAAAGTTGTTTCTGGAGCCATGTTGTTTCGGAAACAGTGGTATGCGTTGTTGTAAGGAGGGAACTGTTATTGAGAGGGTCGTAGTAGGGAGGGAGCACTGTACCTTTCTACGCTTTTGAAAACAGAGCAGTCCCTGATCAGATGGCTCCTGTAGGACCTGCACTGTTTGCTTATGATATAATACAGATATGATTCTACAGATCCTGCCATGGCCAAAATGTCCTGTGTCCATGTGCTATTACATGTATAACAATTAATCTAATTAATATTCATAATGTCATTATTTCTTACATTACTATTCATGGAGTAAAGGAATAATCATGCATGATCGATTCTGCCCCTTATGAATATAGTTATTTTATTTCTTGTATAAATTATATGAATTAAGGAAAATTATTGTCAAAGCAAACAGTTGAGAACCTGTAACATATAACCAACTAAAGCAGACTCTATAGTAGGAGAAATCTGATCTTAGTTTAACCCTCTCCCACCTACTGAATATTCAAGAAAAAAAAGGTTATAATGAAATACAAAAGGTTGAACATCATATCTAGTTTAGAAAATAAAGAAACAGATCCTTCGAATTCCATTAGCAAACAGAGCAGACCCTCCTATAGGAGCCATCTGATCTGGGTCTACTCTGTTTGCAGACATGCAAAAACATGTTTATAATATGAAGGAAAGGGTTAACCCTTTGTTCCATGAATATGACATCATGAATGTTATTAGCTTTTATAACAGCACATGGACACAAATATGTTTGGCCATGGCAGAAACTGCAGAATCATATCTACAGTACATGTAAATCATAAGCAAATAGAGCAGATCCTGATCAGACGGCTCCTAAAGGAGCCGTCTGATCTGGGTCTACTCTTGTTTGCAAAGGCATCAGCAGACATCTCTGTAAGGATTACCATTATACCAGTATATCAAAATGGTCAAATATTGACATACAGATACTAAACCTTTTCAAACCAGAGGGGAGATTGGGTGTCTGATTATGGGTAAGTACATTATCAGATTATATACAGTAAAACCCCTCCACACTGGAATTCTAGCAGAGAAGAATTTAGATACTTTTAGGCAGGTGTGGCAGGTGGCTGCTTAATGAACGGTGGATGTCATGCAGAAAGCTCCTAAGGGAGCTTTCTGCATGACTTTCACCTAGAGCATTAAGCTGCTACTTGTCTCCAAGACCGATATTTATACTAAATTTGATGGCCTGTTTAGAGAGGTTTTACTGTAGAATCAGAACACGATAAACAAGAGTCGCATGTGGCGCCAATGCTCGTCTGATTTGGTGCTTGTCCAGCTAAATTGAAACTTCTGAAAAACAAATAAAGGATCAAAGAAACTGACTTACATAATTCCCATTGGTCACCTATAATGATAAGAAAAGTGATACAAGTGCCGAAGCAGTATGTCGTCAGAAACATCGCACTAGCCCGCTGAGCATTCCGTCCACACACTGTGCGCACCACATCCTGGTAGTTTGCCGCACTTTTTATATCTGAGCAGTATGCTAAAATCATGATAGCTGCCACAATAAAAACAAGGAATACCTGAAAAAGATGAGGTTTATCATTTTGTCTGACCAAAGAGACATGGTTAATCATCATGTTCTCTGACCAAAGAGACACAGTTTATCAGCATGTTCTCGGATCAAGGAGACAATATCTATCATCATGTTCTCTGACCAAAGAAACAATGTTTAATGATTTACTTGTCATAATCAGGGTCTACATATCTGTTAATATGACAGTCTAATTTGACGTCATCAAAATGGTGTTAAAATGACTTATTCAGCTTTTCCAAGCCCATGGAGAGGAGATAGTGAGTGTCTGAATACTTAGGGTTTGAATTAGCAGGTCAACACCTTTACAGTTTTACCAGAACATTTGACCCTTTATGTACATGTATTTGTAAAGTCTAGCAAGACCAATTAAAACATAAGGTTTGTTCTAAAAAATAAAGGCTAAGTGAATAAAATATGTATGCAGGATGAGTACATGTACACTCACAGCCTGAATGGCAACAGCAACAACCACGCCCCCAGCCTGGTGATATGCTTGTGGGAAATTCAACAAGCCAGCGCCCAGTGCTGCATTCACCACCAGAAACACAGAGGCAAACCATGATGATCCTGTCAAAATGTAATAAACTTGTTCAAAGCTTCAGATAACATGTTTGAATATATTATTTCTTATCCAGATCCTAACTTGTTGGTTCTCATAAGAATTGCCACAGAGATATAATACACCAATTAAAAGTCTTGACATTGTACAATATGAACATCCAAAGTGGATAAGAAGCATAAATTTAAACATTTTCAAGAATAACTCCTTTAATTCTCCACCAAACCCTATACTGGGACCACTCTTTAGAATCGTCTCGAAGAGACGATTCTAAAGAGTGGTCAAAGTATGGGCTTTGGTGGAGAAATGACGATTTTAGTATTTGGGTATATACGCACCTGTATCTTTAGCTCTGGTAGATCATGTGAAAAATAAGAGTTACAGGGAAATGAAATAAGGAACTTTTAATCCTAAATAATTGATAATTCGCAGCCTTTTTATACATACACTGTGTAGATCTTGATCAGACGGCTCCTGCTATATACCGTAATATGTTGATATAAACCATGTGACTTTATGCTGTATGATTTAATGTTATCCCAACCCAGACAAGAGGAAGTTTAATCAAAGAGAATTTTCATGCTGAACTTCTCAACATCATTATGATATGCATATGGGAATATTAATTTGGCTAAAACATTTAACAAATGCTATCCTTGTCAAGTTGTGAAAATCTCAACCCTTTTCTTCATATAAACGCCTTTTAATTCATGCATTTGCAAACAGGGTAGACCCAGATCAGATGGCTCTTATAATCTCCTATTATCTCCTAATTAACAGAACTGACTTTACACTTCTATACAAAACAGTCATTTTGTACATATGCCCTTATAAAAGATCACCTAACAGATATCCATTATGTCCTTATGTCTTACATGGATATTGATTTAATGAACATGGAAAGGGTTAAATTTAAATTAGTATACATTCAGAGTCCTGTCCTGTCTCAGATGTCCAATTGTGTAGACACAGTGGCTGGTTAACCCGGGATTACTCCATAAATACACCTTTGTACGCCTTTGAAAATTGAGTAGACCCAAATAGGAGCTGTTTGATCTTATGAAATAATACAGATATAATTCTACAGTTTCTGCCATAATCAAATCGAGGACTTGGTGCAAAACTATTCTAACTCCTTCACAAGTTAGAATAGTTTTGCACCCAGCCCTCGAAATATTCCTGTGTCATTTTGCTAAATATTATAACAATTAATGTGTTCAGCTATAGATGCCATTATTTCTTACATGAATATTCATGGGGTATAAAGGGAAAAGTTGGCAGATGCAGATTGTAGCCATTATTATGATTATTATGATTGTGTGAATAACTGAATCTGAATCTGAATGTGAATGGAATACGTCGAAGACACCAATACTGGCTTTAATACGACGGAAGGGAGTGCACTGTTTAGTCAAAATTAAAGTTCCTCATGCAGTTTTTGACGAAAGTTATTAACTGTCTCAGTATTCACTAATTCCTCGTTAAACCTATTCCACTCCGGCACTGTTCTTATGAAAAAAGAGTTCCTGAACAGGTCCGTCTTGGCACGTATTAATTTGAAACACTTAGTGTTATTTGTGGCATAGTTATCTATAACGTTTTTTAAAAATAGAATGGTTGATACTAGTGCTGATATTAAATTTTTTAACAGTGCTGTGACTACCACAACAACGCTGAAGATCACACAAAAGCTATGGAAATCCATCGATTTATTTTTCTTAAAAACGCCAGACTAGTTAAAATATTTAAAATGCTTTAAGGGTAATAATTTCTGCAAAACCAGTGAGTTTTGCTACCTTTTCGTGCTGGACTTTGCTCAATTACAACCCGTGAATCATCCTCATCAGCCTGAACAGACAAAAGCCGTCTTCTCTCGTCAATAGATGCGTGGATTTCGGCGCCCCTGAATGACATTTT
Organism: Azorinus chamasolen; assembly: GCA_963576725.1. Taxonomy (NCBI): domain Eukaryota; kingdom Metazoa; phylum Mollusca; class Bivalvia; order Cardiida; family Solecurtidae; genus Azorinus; species Azorinus chamasolen. The sequence goes on along the minus strand of OY755238.1, from coordinate 95,748,369 downwards.
CGCTTAATTGCTGAGAATCTGGTCAAGTATATCCTTAAGAAGATGGATTTGTTTACACATTGACACTTTCGAAGGCGGCAGACATTTTTAAGTCATGTGACCTGTTGGGCAAAACTACTGTATAAACTAAATGTTATCAAAGCACTGAACCAGTTTGCGTTACAATAGTAACAGGCTTGCTGTTACCCAGGTTCTTTTAAGTAGTAAATGAAAACTAAGTATAGTCTAGGGTTTCGTCTTTTATTTATGATTATTCTAATCAAGTATTTTACAACGAATATTGCAAGGAAGAAAAAGATATATATACGTTTAAAATGTCTGATGATATGCAATAGCATTGAAAGCGCTAACGCAAATAAACGTAAAAAACTGGATTTCTAATTTATTTTTTAATATATTCTGTATCCACGCAAGGACTATATCATTATAAATTACGCAACAGAAGGACAGTGCATGACCAACAAATCAGAGATCCATCAACAAGACAAATACCGTTAAGTTCTCATTTAGACCAGTGTTGCAATATCAATCCTAAATTTTCAATTTTTCCATTTTACAAGTTTCACACCGATGATGTTTCAGCTAGGTTACTTATGGAAAAACATTTCATACGGGTATTTAACCCAAAATTAAACAGAATTTGATAACGTCATTTGACGCCGTCTTTATGACGTCATGACGTCGTTACTGCGGCGTTACCAAGTAACGTCATTGCTATGTATTTGTTATTCCCCTGATGAGCAGTAGTGAAACCGGTAGGGAATAAAAATGTAAATCTTCACAAGTGGTGTCAGTTTATCTTTTCAATATAATTTTCTTGTTCTGGACTTTCTTTTTACCTATATATATATATATATATATATATATATATATAGAGAGAGAGAGAGAGAGAGAGAGAGAGAGAGAGAGAGAGAGAGAGAGAGAGAGAGAGAGAGAGAGAGGGGAGGCTTGCAGTGACAAGTAGGTAAGAGCTACCTTTGGCTGTCCAGAGCAAAAGCGATGAATCTAGAAAAAGTCAGTCCTTATATATCTATAAAGTACACAAGGCATGAGGAATCTCATGCTGCACAAGGATTTGTCAAGTAGGTTTTCAACACGATGTGTATACAAGGACTGAAAGGCTTAGAGCCAGTGCCAGTTAACCCATTGACCCCTGAAACTTCAAATGGACTATTCCAGTTTACAAGCGGGCTCCAGTGCAAGCTCTCTGATCTGGGTTTACACTGCTTGCATTGAACTAATTAATATACACAGGTATAGTATAAAGATGTGTAAATGTGACACTATGGGTTAACGGTAAAATTAGGGTAAAAGTACTGCTAAAAATGATTCCTGCTACACTCCTCCGCCTTCAGACAAATTTTATTATAAGAAAAAATTCGAAATAATCGCTAAGCAGCAGGAATTATCTTTAAAACAAAAGAAATGTCACTATGTAAATACAAAGAACACAATTAAGTCAACAATGTTCAGAAACAAAGTAAACAAAAGATAATCACCTAGAAATATAACCAAAAACCCATTAACCCAACGTAACCCGCGCTATACCACTATTTTAATTCTGAGTAGAGTTCAGTTGTTGGCAATTGATATCACAAAAATATTCACTAAAGTAAAGTTCAACTGTTCATGTGCACTTAAACTTCTTGTCAACTACATGTCCACCCACAAACAGGGTTTCATCATCTCTACAGATTCCCTCATTTGTTACCAGGGAGTCCCCTACGGTTTCCAGGCTCCTCGGTTTGCTGCCAGCCTCTCTTTGTGAAATGGTCTGTATGGGAGAGTGCCTCTGGGATCTACAAAGTTTTTGTTTGCCTGCTTGGACCCAATGACACCTCCCTCCATCTTATGGACATTCCTTGTTAAAGCACTGAGCTTTAACATATATATTTCTTCACTACTGCTCCCCTCTGTTGTGTTAAGCAACTATATATAATTATAGGGAAATTACCCTTTCAGGATTTGTTAACAGAAAATGCTTTAAAATGCCCTAAAATGTTACCAAAAGAAACAAATGACTCATGAGCGACACATCTTGGCCCGGACAACCGAAATTTTCCAGGATAAATTCCATCATGGGGCAATTAGATATTGACCTAGGCATCAGATATGACTGTCAAAACTGAACAATTGGATACAATATCTAATATCCTTTGTATTACAGTTTAGAACACCAACACTGATGACGTTGTCCTTATGTTCCAAAATAACTACTTATCTCTTTATGGCACATGTATAATTTATTAAAAGACATTATTATGAATTTTCTTTAAGCATTATATATGCTTTTACTTTAAATGAAAACCCCTAAATTTAAGATTCTTGGTTTTTGCTGCAAATAATCCCAATGAAAATGATAAGAATCACAGTCTGGAACAACATATCCTGGTCCGGACAGACAAAACAATTTCCAGGATAAGTTCCATTACAGGTCAGGTTTAAATTAAACTGCCTAGGCATCATGCTTAACGTATATATGCTGAACAATAACTTGGACCCAAAAAGTCCAGTGTACTACAGCTATACACCCAGACATAAATGGTGTCGCCCATATGCTAATCCAAGCTAAGTGACCCTTTCAATCCTAACCAAATTAGCATGCTTATACATGAGTACTGAGTGACACAAATTGTTGCCTACTTTAAGTGTAAATACAAACAAAACAGAAATTGAGGGATAGAAAGAGGAAATATATGCAATTCTCATTGTAAAACCCCAGAGCGCTTATTTGAAAGTAGAACGAAGACATGAACATTTATTGTTCACTGAAGTATAAACAAATTTTAGGACAATCAAACAAGCATAACTATTCATATACATTTGCTGCAGTAGAAACAATGTTAAATGTAATAAGCCCCAGTTTTTACATTTAACAAAGTTTACCAATGTGTAATTTTAAACTTTAAGCAAATGTTAAACCCAAAATATTTATTTACGTCCCTGTTTCCGCACAGGATACAATAAATACAACAGTTTAACAGTTGTATTGCAGACGCCTATTTTGCAAGCAATACAAAGACTGAAACTAGGGACATAACTAACGGTCTTTTGAATACGACATATCAGGAAAACTTTTCCTTTAAATGGTTCAAAGAAACAGATTATTTACAACAAGATTCAAACTTGCAATTTTCTCTTTTTGCATTTCTACTTTTGTTTTCGAAGGATCACCCATTTCAGAATATATTTGCAATACAGAGACTAAGATAAGGACTAATGCTAAGTTTCCTTTGAACTAGTCTAGTTACAAGGGAATAATTTCCCTTTTAACACGTGCTGTTCTGTTGTGTGTGTGTGTTTTAAAATAAACAACAATAACAACAAACAAACACACACAAAACTGGCTACACTGTATTTATACTCAGGCTTTAAGCTTGAGTTTCAAACTGGAATTTTATACAGCTTAACCAGGTGAAAATATTATTTTGGGTTTCACCTGCCGCCCAACCATTGTGTGATAAGGAGTTGCTTGCCCTTCAGCACGGTCTTGTTACAGGCTTAGCACCAGTAATATGTGTGGAAAATGTAAACTTCTTGGCCCCTTCCATGGGGACATCCCAGGCTAGAGACTGTGTGGAGTGGCTTGCAGTGACAAGTAGGTAAGAGGTACCTTTGGCTGTCCAGAGCAAAAGTAATGAATCTAGAAAAAGTCAGTCCTTATATAGCTATAAAGTACACAAGGCATGAGGAATCTCATGCTGCACAAGGATTTGTCAAGTAGGTTTTCAAAACGATGTGTATACAAGGACTGAAAGGCTTAGATCGAGCCAGTGCCAGTTAACCCATTGAACCCTGAAACTTCAAATGGACTATTCCAGTACAAATTGACAAAGAGGGCAGAACCTGATCAGAGGGTTCCAGTCCAAGCTCTCTAATCTGAGTTTACACTGCTTGCATTGAACTAATGTAATTAAAAATGTGTAAATGTGACACTATGGGTTAACCGGTAAAAGGTAAAATAAGGGTGATAGTACTGCTAAAAATGATTCCTGCTACACTATGTGCACCGGTTATCAATTTAAGGTAGCGAAATATGATTAGCACTAGCTATCAGAAAATGGTATTTAATACTACCAAAAGTATTTTTTTTCTCAACCTATATATATAGCTTGTTAGTTATATTAATTTATTTGAATATTTATCAAAAACATCGACAATCTTATCGAAATCGACATTTAAAGTCCATCTAAATGTGCCAGTTTGAAAAAAAATTAAACAGTGATTATTCTGAAAGTGGGTGGTCCTTCGAAAACAAAAGTAGCAATGCAAAAAGAAAAAATTGCAGACTGGTATTATTGAGACTGTTCTTGAGTAGTAATTAAAAGTGCAACACTACTCACGTCCCCTAGCACCGGCTTAAGCAGTATTCAATTTTCAAAACTTATACCATCAAAACTAATGAACCCGAATGACCAGAAAATATAACAACAATGAGAATGAAAGATCATCTTTCGGACTAAAGTTATTACAATTGGCTAATATGTAAATCATTAGCATGTCTAGGGAACCGAGTCACAGAAGTTTGATAAAACCATCCGTTTAGTTGGGGTCTTACTAAAGTGAGGTATGCCTTTTCTTTTATGTTTTGTGAGGAAATATGTAACTTTCTGTGCAGGAAGCCTAGTGTTCTGTTAGCCTTGTTTGTTATGTTGTTTATATGTTCCCCCCAGTCCAAATTGTCTGTGATAGTGCAACCAAGGTATTTTGAGGACTTTTCATGAACAAGAGTGCTTCCATGTAAGCGATAGTTATGGTGGGCCGTTATGGTGTATGGCGTTTTTCCTTTTTGTCACAGATAATACCGAGCATTTGTTGGGATGGAATTCCATTTGTCTCCCCATTACGCCAACCTGTCCAAGTCTTCCTGTAGAACCTGGCAGTCATTCTTTGAGGCAACAGTTTTCAATACTATACCCCCAGGCATCCAACTTTTTTTTTTCATTGAATACACATAATATGTAGGGCTTATATTCTTTTTGAACACGAAAACTTGTTTGAACAGCTGTTTTATTTATTTCTATGCATGGGACTAGCCTTCATATGTGTATCACATGTCTCATTACGTCATATTTGTGTTGGTTCCTTTCGCAAACAAGGAAGACAAAAACATGGCGGATCTAAATAGTTGTGTTAAATTTCTTTGTTTGACGCATAGAATTTTCACCTCGGGATAAACAAGTTGGATATATACAGCTGTGATAAGTGTACATTATTTTAATTAGTTGTCAGTGAATAACATTCGATATGGGTGCTAAACAAAGCACGGGTACTGGGTCGCCACGGGTCAGAACGTACTCAAGCAGCGGGTCGGGAAGTCATAATGGGGCTGGACCCCATGTGGCGATGGGCTCCCACAGTGGCGGAAGTCGTGCTAGAGCCCGAAGCCTCGGCAGTTTCACTGCAAACCCTCCTACTGGACTTCACATACCAGTCAGTAACGGAGCTGGCCCGGGGGCAGTGGGAGGCAGTCCGGATTCGGACTCGAGCACACCACCCGAAGAGCCCGGGCCTCTACAGCAAGGATTACGGTCCTTTACTCATTCACTTCCAGTTCATCTATTTGCCCTTCATGGTAAGTAAATGCATTTATGAAAAGAACTGACTAGAATATGAATTAGAATATCATTGCTCATTGAAATGCAGTGTCCTTTTCTTTGTTTACTTTTTACCCAGTGGTCCAGATAAAATTAAAACATTTTCAAGAATAACTCCTTTATTTCTCTATCAAACCCTATGCTACGACGACTCTTTAGAATCGTCTCTTCAAGAGGATATAGAGACGATAGTATAGAGTTTGGTGAAGAAATGACAATTTTAGTATTTGGGTACACACTATTATATGTAGCTCTGTTTACCTTTGTTAACCCTTTCCCTCATATAAACGTGTTTTCTCACATTTGCAAACAGAGTAGACCCAGATCAGACAGCTCCTGTTTGCTAATAAAATTTGATAGATCTGTTTCTTTACTTTCTAAAATGTCTACAATGTTCCACCTTGCATATTTCTTTATAACTATTTTGTTAACCCTTTCCCTGTTCTACATTTATTCCAAATTTCAATACCTACTGAGTATTAATGGACAAAATAGTTATAATGAAATATGGAAGGTGGAAAATTGTAGCCACGTAAAGAAACAGATCTACCAAATTCCATAAGCAAACAGAGCAGACCCTGATCAGACGGCTCCTCTGGGTCTACTCTGTTTGCAAATGCGTGAAAACACGTTTATATGAGGGAAAGGGTTAATGAATATTCATGGTTAAATGTTTGCAGTGAGCTATTGCTGAGGCTTATTTAGTGTAACACATGGTGTTTATTGAATTGGGAAAGACAATTTGGGTAGACAAGTTTCTTCCCCATTGACATTTCAAACTGTCTTGGATAAATTTAGTGTTAGTCCTTTAATGCAGATATTGTTTGAGATGCAACTTTATATAATATATTATTTATTTAATGACAGCACATTCCAACAAACTTCACAGACTTGTACTGACCATGGCAAGATGTGATACAAATTATTCCTTTCCTTCAGTTCATGTAAATGCTTTTTTCTGCATATGCAAGCAGAGTATACCCAGATCAGACAGCCCCTATACGAAACATCTGATGAGAATCTACTCTGCTTGTGGTATGATATTGGTCTAATTCTTCAGCTTCTGTCTGAGCCAAACTTTGCCATTATAAAAAGTCAGCTAATAAATATTCATAATGTCATTATTTCTAACATGAATATTAAACAGGAAAAGGGTTAATAGATAAAGTTACTTATAATGTTGCATGTCCTGTCTCAGACATGATTAAAGTTAAGTTTTTATCTTCACCTAGGATATCCCAGCATAGGTCATATTGTATTGCCTTGTAGTCCTACATCATCATCATGTTTAACCCTTCTCTTGCTGAATTTTAAAATACATTTCTCCTTCTTTACCCATGCCCTGTTGTATAATTACATATATCTTCACTGTGTATAAGTATTTCCCTATGCAATCACTGCTGTGGAGTGCACTGGTTGTACAATCAACTTGTAAATAGTGCAGACCCTGATGAGACAGCTCCTGCAGGAGCTGTCTCATCTGGGTCTTCACTATTTACAGGTAGGTATATTGACGTGAATAGCAAGCGAAGGGTTAAAACCCTTTACTCCATGAATATTCAATAAGAAATAATGATTGCATATCAATTAGAGCAACTGTTATAACAGCCTATGGACACAAGAATTTTTGGACTTGATAGAAATTGTAGAAGCATATATATCTATGTTATATCATAAGCAAACAGAGCAGACCCTGATCAGACGGCTCCTATAGGAGCCGTCTGATCAGTGTCTACTATGTTTGCAAAGGTGTAGAAAGGCGTATTTATGGAGGAAAGGATTTAACACCTTTTTATAAGTGCCAGCCATGAGACGGTCAAAACATGCTGAAAAGTTGCATCGTTTTACAATTTTGTATTGTTTTTATGGTACTTATTGTGTAGTAATAGTCAAGATTTAAACCCTGAACGGAAAATTCCCCTCAAAACACTCAAGATACACCAATCTCTGTTTAGGGATAAATATGTGATCCAAGGTCAGTTCATGTCACTTACCGGTATATGAGTGTGAACTTATCTTATTGAATTGTGGGAAACTAGTTCAAGATGAACTTCAAAAACCAGATGAACATTTACTGAGTATTGGAAACTGTTGCGAATAATGTTTGGAAACAGTGTAGAGAGGGTCTTTGATTAAGCTCTACACAGTATGCCATTAACCCTACCTGTTCTGTAATCATCATTTTTTGCTTGGAATTAAACTGTAGATGTCGAAAGCAAACAGAGCAGATCCTGATCAGATGGCTCCTATAGGAGCCATCTGATCTGGGTCTGCTCTGTTTGCAAATGATGAAAATGCGTTTATATGAAGGAAAGGGTTAATCCATTTGCAGGAAATCCTTCTTCAAAGCCGACATTCCAGAAAGAATGTACCGTTTAATCAAGTACTGAAGTAGAACAATACCAAAGTTCATTCTTGGAAGTTCAACATAAAAAACGAACACTAGAGTTTACTAGAAATGGTTCTTTACTCTTAGCTCCTCCCAAAATGATTGTTGTTACATTGTAGCTAAGACTGCTTCAATTTTTAGCTCACCAGAGCGCATTTTTTAGCTCACCTGGCACAAAGTGCCAAGGTGAGCTATTGGGATGATCCTATGTCCGTCGTCGTGCGTCGTGCGTATGTGCGGTGTGCGTCATGCGTCGTGCGTACGTGCGGGCGTCAACAATTTACTTAAACATCTTCTTCTCTGGAACTACAAAGCCAAAGGCTTTGATATTTGATATGTAGCATGATGTAATGGTCCTCTACAAAGATTGTTCAAATTATGTCCCCGGGCCAAAAATGGCCCCACCCCAGGGCTTATCAGTTTTTCATAGGAAAATCTTTAAAAATCTTCTTCTCTGAAACTGTAAGGCATAGACCTTTGATATTTGGTATGTAGCATCATCTAATGGTCCTCTACTAAGATTGTTCAAATTATGAAATCTAGGCCAAAAATGGCCCCGCCCTGGGGCTTATCAGTTTTTCATAGGAAAATCTTTAAAAGTCTTCTTCTCTGAAACTGTAAGGCATAGACCTTTGGTATTTGGTATGTAGCATCATTTAATGGTCCTCTACTAAGATTGTTCAAATTATGACCCCCAGGACAAAAATGGCACCGCCCCAGGGCTTATCAGTTTTTCATAAGAAAATCTTTAAAAATCATCTTCTCTGAAACTGTAAGGCATAGACCTTTGATATTTGGTATGTAGCATCATCTAATGGTCCTCTACTAAGATTGTTCAAATTATGACCCCTGGGCAAAAAATGGCCCCACCCCGGGGTTTATCAGTTTTTCATAGGAAAATCTTTAAAAATCGTCTTCTCTGAAAATGTAAGGCATAGACTTTTGGTATTTGGCATGTAGCATCATCTAATGGTCCTCTACTAGGATTGTTCAAATTATGACCCCCAGGACAAAAATGGCCCGCCCCGGGGCTTATCAGTTTTTCATAGGAAATTTTTTAAAAATCTTCTTCTCTGAAACTGTATGGCATAGACCTTTGATATTTGGTATGTAGCATGATCTAATGGTCCTCTACTAAAATTGTTCAAATTACGACCCCCAGGACAAAATGGCCCCGCCCCGGGGCTTATCAGTTTTTCATAGGAAAATCTTTAAATATCTTCTTCTCTAAAATTATATGGTATAGACCTTTGATATTTAGTATGTAGCATTTTTTTTAATGGTCCTCTACCAAGATTAATCAAAGTATGACCCCCGGACCAAAAATGGCCCTGCCCAAGGGCTTATCAGTTTTTCATAGGAAAATCTTTAAAAATCTTCACCTCCAGAAATGTAAGGTCTAGGCCCTTGACATTTGGTATGTAGCATCATCTAATGGTTTTCTACCAAGATTATTCAAATTATTACCCCTGGGTAAAAAATGGCCCTGCCCTTGGGCTTACCAGTTTTTCATATATGAAAAGCTTTAAGAATCTTCTTCTCCAAAACTGTAAGGCAGAGACCTTTAATATTTGGTATGTAGCGCTATCTAATAGTTTTCTACCAAGATTGTTCAAATTATGTCCCCTGGGTTGAAAATGGCCCGCCCAGGGGCATACCAGTTTTTCATAGGAAAGTTTTAAAAAATCTTCTTATCTTAAAAATCTTTAAAAGTCTTCTCTGAACTTGTAAGGCATAGACCTTAGATATTTTGTATGTTGCATTATCTAATAGTCCTCTACCAAGATTTTCAAATTATGAACCTCGGATCAAAAAATGGCCCCGCCCTGGGGCTGAACAGTTTTTCATAGGAAAATCTTTAAAATATCTTCTCCTCCAAATCTTTAAGGTCTAGACTCTTTATATTTAGTATGTAGCATCATCTAATGGTTTTCTACCAAGATTTTTCAAATTATGCAATCTGTCATTGAAATCATTAATCTGTTACGAACAGGTTAGCGATTAAGGGCCATCATGGCCCTCTTGTTTTTAGTGTTCAGGGTGAGCTTTTGTGATCGCCAGATGTGCGTCGTCCCGTGTCAACAATTTGAACCTTTAAAAATCTTCAGTGTTCTCAGCTTTCATCTTTGGCACATATCATCATCTGTAGGTCCTCTACAAAAGTTATATAAATCATGCCCCAGGAGTCAGAATTGACCCGCCCCAGGGGTGCCTTGTTTTCTATAGAAACATATATATAGTAAAACTTTGAAAATCTTCTCCTCTGAAACTGGATGGTTCTCAGCTTTCATTTTTATACGCCCGAAGGGTCGTATTATGTTATGGTCTCCATCGTCTGGCCGTCTGGCTGGGTGTCCGTCTGTCCGTCTGTCTGTCTGTCCGTCTGTCTGTCCGTCCGTCTGTCTGTCCGTCCGTCCGTCCGTCCGTTAGCAAATTCGTGTCCTGGCTATAACTTACTCATTTTTTCTCCGATTTTCAAAATTCTTTCACACAAATGTTCAGTATCACTTGAAGGTGTGTCGCGTACAAAACCCAATTGTGAACTTTCAAGGTCAAGGTCACAAATAGGGCGTTAGCAATTTTCGTGTCCTTGCTAAAACTTACTCATCTTTTCACCAATTTTCAAAATTCTTTCACACGTATGTTCAGTATCACTTGAAGGTGTGTCGCGTACAAAACCCAATGGTGAACTTTCAAGGTCAAGGTCACAAATAGGGCGTTAGCAATTCTGTCCGTCCGTCCGTTAGCAAATTCGTGTCCTGGCTATAACTTACTCATTTTTTCTCCGATTTTCAAAATTCTTTCACACATATGTTCAGTATCACTTGAAGGTGTGTCGCGTACAAAACCCAATTGTGAACTTTCAAGGTCAAGGTCACAAATAGGGCGTTAGCAATTTTCGTGTCCTTGGTAAAACTTACTCATCTTTTCACCAATTTTCAAAATTCTTTCACACATATGTTCAGTATCACTTGAAGGTGTGTCGCGTACAAAACCCAATGGTGAACTTTCAAGGTCAAGGTCACAAATAGGGCGTTAGCAATTCTGTCCGTCCGTTAGCAAATTCGTGTCCTGGCTATAACTTACTAATTTTTTCTCCGATTTTCAAAATTCTTTCACACATATGTTCAGTATCACTTGAAGGTGTGTCGCGTACAAAACCCAATTGTGAACTTTCAAGGTCAAGGTCACAAATAGGGCTTCAGTATCACTTGAAGGTGTGTTGCATACAAAACCCAATTGTGAACTTTCAAGGTCAAGGTCACAAATAGAGCGTTAGCAAATTTTGTGTCCTGGCTGTAGCTAACTAGACCTACATCATTACCTTTAAGGTCAGTCATATTTGAAGGTGAAAGGTTAAACGCACTTATGTCACGTTCGGTTTAAACTTTCTCGACTTTTTTTCCAAAGTTCAAAAAAGTCTGAAAGTCTGAAAATGATTGCTATGTACACTGTTCTTACCATGCTCATATCTTGGATATTTATTCACTTATTTCAAACTTGTTCATTCTGGAGTTATTGCCCTTTGATAGTTTCGGGTAGCAATTTCACTCCTCCTTTATTTTTCAACATAATTTCTTCAAACTGTGGGCTCTCTTCTAATTATTTGTTGTAAAGAAAATGTTTCTTTGTTATTCCTTTTACCTGCTACTTTTTTTTCAAAATAAATGCTCCTTTTTCAGCTTTCAGTAGGCCCAAAGACAAATAAAAGATTACTATTACAATAAGCAGTTTTACTCTCCTTGCTATTGCCTTAGCCCTAATAGACCTCATATGCGCAACTTCTGAAGGTTCACACATTGTGTAAATAGAACAGCCTTCGGGCGTATATTGCCCCGTCTCGCGGTGCTCTTGTTGGCACATAACATCATGTTTAGGTCCTCTACAACAGTTATATAAATTATGGCCCTGGGGTCAAAATTGGCCCTGCCCCAGGGGTGGCCAGTTTTCAATAGAAACATAGTGAAAACTTTGAAAATCTTCTCCTCTGAAAGTTCTCAGCTTTCATATTTGGCACATTTATGAGTTTAGAAACCATGGTGATAAATAGAGCATTTGCTCTTATGGAGCAAATGTTCTATTTATCACAATGGTTTCAAAAAATGACTTTTTACAGAGGCATCAAGATAAGTGAGTTAAAATGACACAGACACACAATAGTGACAATACTTTGGCCATGACATGACTCCATGTGCAAACAGTGTGTATCCTGATCAGATAGCTCCTACAGTTCCTGTTTGATCTGGGTCTACTCTGTTTACAGTAAAGGGTTAGCTTTGGTGTCATTATCAGTGTTGTTGTCACAGAGTAAAAGCTTTTACTATTTGTCTCAGCATCAGTATCAACCTCAGTGTCGGTGTCGGCCATCCTACTGAATTGCACAGTTCACACAGAGTTATACCATTATGACCATCACAATGGCTATAATCTAGTTGAAGACCAATACTCTATCATGCATTTATAAATTAAAAGACGTATGGCCCTTTCTGGGAGACAGAAAGCATTGGCATCTGCATGTTGGGCTCTTGGGTAGTGTATTTCGAGAGTTTGGTGTAAAAGTGAAGGAGTTTGAATAGTTATGCACCAAGCCCTCGATTTGCACTGATACTGTTATATTGTTGTATGTTCAGTCTACTAACAGAGCACTTGCAAATGAATAAAGAACATAGATATATAGAAAAAAATGTCATATTATATGTACTCCATGAATATTCATATAAGAAATAATGACATCATGAATATTATCTAGATTAATTTTTACAGTGGCATATAAACGGTTTTTTGGCCATGACTGAAACTAAGATTATTTCATAAACAAATAGAGCTGACCCTAATCAGATGGTTCCTAAAGGAAACCTCCTACAGGAGCTGTCTGATCTGGGTCCACCCTGTTTACATAGACGTAGGTATATTCATGGATTAATTCGAAAATAAGTGTCTGCTCAGTTTCAGCAAGATAAAGTTCTGACAAGAAAGGAAAGAAAAAATGACTGAGAATTGAAGCAGAGGACACTTATGTACAGTCATTTATCACCAGAGGTACAGATAAACATGCATACCCAAATATTAAAATCGTCATTTCTCCACCAAACCCTATATTGTGACCACTATTTAGAATCTTCTCAAAGAGATGATTCTAAAGAGTGGTCACAGTATAGGGTTTGGTGGAGAAATAAAGGAGTTATTCTTGAAATTCTTTGCACACCTTATATCTGGACCACTGTTATCATTCAGGATGCAAAGACTCAACCGATTCCCTCATATCAATTGACGCATTTTGACGCCTCTGTAAAAGTCACTTTTTGAACCATTGTGATAAATAGAGCATTTGCTCCTATGGAGCAAAAGTTATGATCTATTTATCACAATGGTTTCAAAATTCCACAATTCTAAAATTAATTATTTTCCTGTTTTCTAGTAAATTAAAAATAGCCTATGAGATAATGGGTTAAAGGTAATGACAAGTTCAGGAATGTTATTTTTTTTCAATTTGTAAAGGTTAATAATCACACAAAGACAAAAAAGATAAAATTTGTGTAGTCTGGTAGCTGAACAAATACAAATTCTTGAAAATGTCAAAATGTCGTCTGCTTAATAACTGTGGTCTGCTGAAATTATAACTATATTTTGATAAGGACGGGGACATACTAGCATCCATCAAGTTGAGCTGAATGTGCAGAAGGATGGCAAACAATCCTATGGGAGATATTAATTAATTTCTTTTTTTATTAGTTTGTCCGCAGACATTTTTACCAGCTACATTAACTTAATTTATGGCTTTCAAACTTGCTGCAATTCTCTTGCTGCCAAAGGGCAAATCAAAACGACCTTTGCAAACACTTTGGATCCAGATGAGATACTAAATATTTTGGCATCTAATCAGGATCCAAACTGTTTGACACAGTCACTTTATGTTTGGGAAAAGAAATTGAAGAAAACTTGACTTTGAAACCCCAAGCAAGTTGTAGCAGATAAAATTTATTTGGTGGTAAATGGGTTGAAATACAAAGTGGATTTATTAATATTATAAAATTAATGCTCTTAACAATTCCCTCATATTGATGCCTTTTGAGGCCTCAGTATAAGTCACTTTTTGAAACCATTGTGATAAGTAGTGCATTTGCTCCACAGGAGCTCCATCGTAATTCTTTCCTTCATATAAACACCTTTTCATGCATCTGCAAGCATTATAGTAGACCCAGGTCAGCTGGCTCCCGTAAGAGGCTTGATTGATCAAGGTCTGCTCTGTTTGTTTCAGAAATAATATATAGATTTGACTTTACTGTGACCACCAGGGTGAATTTTTTCCGCTTTCCATGTTCTATTTAATTGATTCTGTTCTTCATATTAATGAGTTAATAAGACCTTGAATAAATGCTAAACAGGGAAAGGGATAATCACCATTTTCTCCACCAAACCCTATGGTGAGATCACTTGTAGATTTGTCTCAAAGCGATCATTCCAAAGTGTGGTAACACCATAGGGTTAGAGGGAGAAATAAAGGAGCTATTCTTGGAAATAGTTTAACCCTTTCCCTGTTCTATATATATTCCAAATTTCAGTGCCTACTGAATATTCATGGATAAAATAGTTATAATTAAATATGGAAGGCGAAACATAATAACCGGCTTAGAAAGTAAAGAAACAGAACTATCAAATTCCATTAAATAGTAAACAGAGCAGGCCCTGATCAGACGGCTCCTATAGGAGCCGTCTGATCTGGGTCTACTCTGTTTGCAAATGTGTGAAAACATGTTTATATGAAGGAAAGGGTTAATTCTTATCTGGGCCTGTGTTTGACACATAAAGCAGACATCATTTTACAACTGACATACTTGGCATTGGTTCATTCATTGCACACAATTGCGGAATTTATGACAGTCTTTGCAAACAGATACAGATTTCCAGATAAGATGCGTAAATTTAAACATTTTCAAAATAAGCTCCTTTATTTTCCACCAAACCCTACAATGTGATCACTCTTTAGAATCGTCTCAAGAGACGATGCTAGAGAGTGGTCACAGTTTAGTGTTTCGAGAAGTGACGATTTTAGTATAAGTGTATGCATCTTTATCTGTAGGACTGAGATATCAGGATCCAAACTGTTTGATACTCAGACACTATTTCTGCATAGAAATTTTTTTTTTTAAAACCTTTATTTTTTTAAAGAATACTCATGTAAAAAAATAACTGTTGAAAATTAATTGCCCGAATTTCTATGAAGGCATAAATGATTATGTATGGGATTTTTTGGCCATTGCAGCTCTAGAAATTGTAGATCTATGTTATTCTATAATCTATAAGCAAATAGAGCAGATCGCAGCAGTAGATATAAAGCCTTCTCAGATTTAGCCAACAATTCTTATATTGCTCAATCAAACCCCATCTTGCTGGTGATAATTGGAATCACATTGATCAGTGAGACGGATCTTATAAGTACCAATAAGATAGGGATTTGGCAGAGAAATATATGAAACATTTCCTCCATGAATACGCCTTTCTACGTCTCTGTAATAATCACTTCTTGAAACCATTGTGATAAATAGAGCATTTGCTCCTATAGGAGCAAATGCTCTATTTATCACAGTGGTTTCAAAACTACAAAATTCTAAAATTCTCCTTTTCTCTAGTTAATGCTCCTTTTCCGTAGATTGATTCAAAGAGGTTGTGTCTAAAACTAGACTGGAGGAAAGGGTTAAACATTTTGCCCAGCTAGAGGTATAACTCTTGTAGACCCTGTTCATATAGGGCTTGTTGGAGAAATAAAGATTTTTTCTTGAAAATGTAAAATTACATATCTTATCTGAACCTGATTATACATGTAGTGAAATTCTTGTGTAAATTTGAACAGGCTTGTATCTGATACTAATTTCAGGTTTTCTCTAAGAAAGTCTATTTGTCTGATGATGTTTTAGGAGAGGCCTGTTGCATAAATATTGGAATTTGAAATGATAAATATACAGTGAAATCTCTCTGAAATATTTTTGTAGTAAAGAAGAATTGATATCTTATTTGGCCAAGGGGCTTCTTAGTACAGGATGAACACTATGCAGAAAGCTCAGTATTCCTACAAGAAATAATGATGTATAAATGAATATTAGCGTGGTCCAACCAGTTTTCGAACACCTAAGGCTTATTTTTAGCTCACCAGAGCACAAAGTGCTCAGGGTGAGCTTTTGTGATTGCCTGATGTCCGTCGGCGTGCGTCGTCCGTCGTCAGTCATCAACAATTTGAACCTTTAAAATCTTCTCCTCTGAATCTACAGGGTTCTCAGCTTTCATCTTTGGCACATAGCATCATCTTTAGGTCCTCTACAAAAGTTATATAAATTATGCCCCTGGGGTCAAAATTGGCCCCGCCCCAGGGGTGAGCCGTTTTCAATAGAAACATATAGTAAAACTTTGAAAATCTTCTCCTCTGAAACTAGGAGGTTCTCAGCTTTCATATTTGGCACATAGCATCATGTTCAGGCACTCTACAAAAGTTATATAAATTATGGCCCCAGGGTCAAAATTGGCCCCGACCAGGGGTAGGCCGTTTTCAATAGAAAAAAAGTGAAAACTTTGAAAATCTTCTTCTCTGAAACTGGAAGGTTCTCAGCTTTCATATTTAGCACAGAACATCATGTTCAGGTCCTCTACAAAAGTTATTTAAATTATGCCCCCGGGGTCAAAATTGGCCCTGCCCCAGGGGTGGGCAGTTTTCAATAGAAACAAATAGTGAAATCTTTGAAAATCTTCTCTGAAACTGGAAGGCTCTCAGCTTTCATATTTGGCACATAGCATCATGTTCAGGTCCTCTACAAAAGTTATATAAATTATGGCCCCGGGGTCAAAATTGGCCCCGCCCCAGGAGTGGGCAGTTTTCAATAAAAACAAATAGTGAAATCTTTGAAAATCTTCTCCTCTGAAACTGGAAGGTTCTCAACTTTCATATTTGACACATAGTATCATGTTCAGGTCCTGTACCAAAGTTATTTAAATTATGGCCCCGGGGTCAAAATTGGCCCCGCCCCAGGGGTGAGCCGTTTTCAATAGAAACAAAGTGAAAACTTTGAAAATCTTCTTTTATGAAACTTGAAGGTTCTCAGCTTTCATATTTAGCACAGAGCATCATGTTCAGGTCCTCTACAAAAGTTATATAAATTATGCCCCCGGGGTCAAAATTGGCCCCGCCCCAGGGGTGGGCCGTTTTCAATAGAAACAAATAGTGAAATCTTTGAAAATCTTCTCTGAAACTGGAAGGCTCTCAGCTTTCATATTTGGCACATAGCATCATGTTCAGGTCCTCTACAAAAGTTATATAAATTATGGTCCCGGGGTCAAAATTGGCCCCTCCCCAGGGGTGAGCCGTTTTCAATAGAAACAAATAGTGAAAACTTTGAAAATCTTCTTCTCTGAAACTGGAAGGTTCTCAGCTTTCATATTTAGCACAGAGCATCATGTTCAGGTCCTCTACAAAAGTTATATAAATTATGCCCCCGGGGTCAAAATTGGCCCCGCCCCAGGGTTGGGCCGTTTTCAATAGAAACAAATAGTAAAATCTTTAAAAATCTTCTTCTCTGAAAATGGAAGACTCTCAGCTTTCATATTTGGCACATAGCATCATGTCCAGGTCCTCTACAAAAGTTATATAAATTATGGCCCTGGGGTCAAAATTGGCCCCGCCACAGGGGTGAGAAGTTTTCAATAGAAACATATAGAGAAAACATTGAAAATCTGTTCCTGAAACTGGAAGGTTCTCAGCTTTTATATTTGGCTCATAGCATCATGTTCAGGTCCTCTGCAAAAGTTTTATAAATTATTCCCCTGGGGTCAAAATTGGCCCGCCCCAGTTCCAGCTAGTTTTCTATGGAAACATATAGTGAAAACTTTGAAAATCTTCTCCTCTGATTGTCTGGTGAGCGCTTCAGGGCCATTCTGGCCCTCTTGTTTTTGTTTTCAACCGAGAGAAATCAGCGGATGTCATTTGCACATTTTATTTCATTGTTATCAACTATTACTACATAGTTTGTTTTTTTTTTACATTCATGTGGAATTAAAACATTTATGATTTAGAATACACAAATAATAACGTGTGTTTTATGTACCTTCTTAAATGGCAATATGGCGGGTTTCCCAACCTGTTTTCGAACATCCAATCAAAATCATCATAGTAAAGTAATTAATGCAGTTAGGTTCATGCCATTCATTCCACTTTCATATAACAACCATATACACAAGTTGGTCGCAAAAATGTTAACTAAAATATTAATAAAAGTATAAAAAAAATATTTATCGCAATTAGTGGCTAGATCCCATGCGGAATCTAACGGGGCGGTTATTTTTCCTGAACTAGATTATGAGGATCGTCAGTTTCAATGCTTTTAGGTCATTGGCAGCTTTGTAGGCATTTGTGAGTGCTGTAGGATAATACAATATGTATTTGCCCACATACTTTGATGGATGGGCCTTAAAAGATAGTTCTACCATGGCTAGTAAGTTTCTGAATGGGAAAAGGTAACATGTTCTATTATGTTACATACACATTAAGAGAATAGGCTGTTTGAACTGCCCTATATGCATCATAAAGACAACTACGTCATAATTCTACATTGGGATTTCCACAACAAACTCAGAAGGGAAGTGCTGGTGGCATTTCCTCAAATTTTATTTATATTAGACACCGTAATTTAGGGTTCTCAACTGGGGGCAATACTGGTAATAGTAGAAATGGCCATTTTTTCTCACAGAAACTATAACGTCATGTAAAAGTAATTTTTTTTGCGCATTGTTGATTTTGATAGCTGTCCATCTGCTTATCAACACTTATAGTGTATTAGACAAGCGTATGACGTCATAGCGCGTGCATACGAGGAATTTTTCGCGAAAACATGAGATGTTCGAAAACAGGCGGTGTTCGAAAATACCTCCGATGACGATAATTAGGTTATTTTTTAAAACAGAATATGAAAACACTCAAACAAGAAAGTTTGGCTGAGACAGAATCAGACCTATATTATACCATAAGCAAACAGAGCAGACCCTGATCAGAAAGCTCCTTTAGGAACAATCTGATCTTGTTCTACTCTGTTTGCAAATGCATGAAAGCATGTTGATATGAGGGAAAGGGTTAAGCTGCCACATGCCTTATCCCTTTTCCTGTTGAATATTCATGTGAGAAATAGTGACATTATCAGTATTTATTAGAATTTTTTTTATAACAGCTACAAACACATGAATTTTCGGCATTGGTAGAAACTGTGGAGTCAGATCTATTATAATTTCATGTGCAAACAGAGCAGACCCTGATCAGACAGCTTCTAGGAATTAATACTAATTGGATAAAGTTGTATAACGTCTTATGAAAATAGGCAATTTCAGTCTTGATGGAAAATATAATCAGATGTAAATTATACCATAAGCATGCAGGGTTTTCCTTGACCCCCCTTTTCTATTGAAAATTTTACAAATGACCCTCAAAATTAAGAGGGTCTGTTCTCTACTTTATAGAGAGGGGGTCAAGGGGACCCTCAAATTGGTCTTTTTGAAGGGGTCAAGGGAAAACCCTGGGCATGCAAACAGAGCAGACCCTGATCAGACTGCTCCTACAGGAGCTATCTGATCTGGGTCTACTCCGTTTGCTAAGAAAGGTGTGTTTATAGAGTAAATATTTAATAGCACAGACCTTGTTTTATCTGTTCTAGAATCTTTATTATTCTATGGTCATTAACCCACTACTGTATGAATATTCATGTGAAAAACAATAACTATAAATATTGATTAGTTGAATTGCATTACGGTATGTTCAAGGGAATTTTTACTATGTTAGAAACTCACTGCCAGTAGAAATAGCAAACAGAGTAGACCCTGATCAGACGGCTTCTGTATTAGCTGACTGATCGGCATCTGCTCTGTTTGCAAAGATGCCAAAAGACATCAATGGAATAAATGCTTAAGTATAATTAATCTTTACTCCATAAATACGCCCTGGTACATATTTGTGAAACAGAGTAGACCCAGATCAGATGGCTTTATAGGAGCCGTCTTATTAGGGTCTGCTCTGTTTGCTAATGGAATTTAGACTTAAGTAGCTGAACTGCTGGGCTGGGAGATTTCTTAATTTCTAATTACATTGGCAAAGTCAGCACAGCTTACTTTAACCCTTCCCCTAAAAAACGCGTCTTCGTTCCTTTGCAAACAGAGTAGACCCAGATAAGATGACTCCTGAAGGAGGCGTCTAATCAGGGTCTGCTTTATTTGCATATTATATGATATAGATCTGATTCTACAGTTTTGTCAAAGCAAACAAATTCAGATCTATATCATGTCACAAGCAAACAGAGCAAACCCTAGTAGGAGCTGTCTGATCTGAGTCTACTCTGTTTGAAAATACTTGAAAAGGCGTTTTTATGGAGTTAACCCTTCTCTTGCTGAATTTTAAAATACATTTCTCCTTCTTTATCCATGCCCTGTTGTATAATTACATATATCTTCACTGTGTACACGTGTTTCGCTGTGCAATCACTGCTGTGGAGTGCACTGGTTGCACAATCAACTTGTAAATAGTGCAGACCCTGATGAGACAGCTCCTGCAGGAGCTGTCTCATCTGGGTCTTCACTATTTACAGGTAGGTATATTGACGTGAATAGCAAGCGAAGGGTTAAGACATTTTTATTACGAAAAAATGGGAGGGGGATCTGAAGTTGAAGATATTTTCTATTAGTGAAAATCTACTGAGCAAGCTAAAGGCTTATTCAGGTTCTATTCGTGCTGTGGACTGTTTTTAGTCTTTTTCCAGTAGGAAGGCTGGATTGATTTCTTTATTCATTTGTTTAATTTTTTCTCTGTTGCACATCGTCATCTACAAACTGGTCGTCTGCTACAATTTCCATTGTTTAATTATCTGGGATTTATTTGTTTAAAAGATATATATACACTATAATTATACAGTAACACAAATACTTAACAAACAGTTTGGATCTTGATGAGATTCTGAAATTATTATAATTGCAAAGATGATCACACAATCACCATTAAGAAGTGATAGTGAGCTTATGTTTCAACTGGTGAACAGTGATTGATGATGGTGAATATGGAACAGAAAAACGATGGATTGATCTCTGCTTTGTAGTGTGTAGGCCTATCCAGAGCTCTTGGCTCGGACTAAATATATAAAGCAATAGCTATACCCTAATTACCTTAATTATTATACCCCCACAAACAGAGTTTGAGGGGGGTATACTGGAATCAGCCTGTCGGTCGGTCGGTCGGTCGGTCCGTCGGTCGGTCTGTCTGCAAAATCTTGTACGGCGAACTCCTCCTTCACTTTCAACCCGATTCACTTGACACTTGGCATAATTGTTAATCAGGAGTAGTAGATGTGCAAGACACAAATTGCAGGTCTCTGTGACCTTGACCTTGACCTTTGGCCTTGAAATTGGTCTTGAAATTGGCAGGCAAAATCTTGTACGGCGAACTCCTCCTTCACATTCAACCTGATTCACTTGATACTTGGCATAAATGTTACTCAGGAGTAGTAGATGTGCAAGACACAAATTTCAGGTCTCTGTGACCTTGACCTTGACCTTTGGCCTTGAAATTGGTCTTGAAATTGGCAGGCAAAATCTTGTACGGCGAACTCCTCCTTCATTTTCAACCTGATTCACTTGATACTTGGCATAATTGTTACTCAGGAGTAGTAGATGTGCAAGACACAAATTTCAGGTCTCTGTGACCTTGACCTTGACCTTTGGTCTTGAAATTGGTCTTGAAATTGGCAGGCAAAATCTTTTACTTTGAACTCCTCCTTCACTTTCAACCTGATTCACTTGACACTTGGCATAATTGTTAATCAGGAGTAGTAGATGTGCAAGACACAAATTTCAGGTCTCTGTGACCTTGACCTTGACCTTTGGCCTTGAAATTGGTCTTGAAATTGGCAGGCAAAATCTTGTACGGCGAACTCCTCCTTCACATTCAACCTGATTCACTTGATACTTGGCATAAATGTTACTCAGGAGTAGTAGATGTGCAAGACACAAATTTCAGGTCTCTGTGACCTTGACCTTGACCTTTGGTCTTGAAATTGGTCTTGAAATTGGCAGGCAAAATCTTGTACTTTGAACTCCTCCTTCACTTTCAACCTGATTCACTTGATACTTGGCATAAATGTTACTCAGGAGTAGTAGATGTGCAAGACACCAATTTCAGGTCTCTGTGACCTTGACCTTGACCTTTGGCCTTGAAATTGGTCTTGAAATTGGCAGGCAAAATCTTGTACTTTGAACTCCTCCTTCACTTTCACCCTGATTCACTTGATACTTGGTATAAATGTTACTCAGGAGTAGTAGATGTGCAAGACACAAATTTCAGGTCTCTGTGACTTTGACCTTGACCTTTGGCCTTGAAATTGGTCTTGAAATTGGCAGGCAAAATCTTGTACGGCGAACTCCTCCTTCATTTTCAACCTGATTCACTTGATACTTGGCATAAATGTTACTCAGGAGTAGTAGATGTGCAAGACACAAATTTCAGGTCTCTGTGACCTTGACCTTGACCTTTGGTCTTGAAATTGGTCTTGAAATTGGCAGGCAAAATCTTTTACTTTGAACTCCTCCTTCACTTTCAACCTGATTCACTTGATACTTGGCATAAATGTTACTCAGGAGTAGTAGATGTGCAAGACACAAATTTAAAATCTCTGTGACCTTGACCTTTGGCCTTGAAATTGGTCTTAAAATTGGCAAGCAAAATCTTGTACGGCAAACTCCTCCTTCACTTTCAACCTGATTCATTAGATATTTGGCATAAATGTTACTCAGGAGTAGTAGATGTGCAAGACACAAATTCCAGGTCTCTGTGACCTTGACCTTTGGCCTTGAAATTGGTCATGATATTGGCAGGCAAAATCTTGTACTTTGAACTCCTCCTTCAATTTCAACCTGATTCACTTGATACTTGGCATAAATGTTACTCAGGAGTAGTAGATGTGCAAGACACAAATTTCAGGTCTCTGTGACCTTGACCTTGACCGTTGGCCTTGAAATTGGTCTTAAAATTGGCAGGCAAAATCTTGTACTTTGAACTCCTCCTTCACTTTCAACCTGATTCACTTGATATTTGGCATAAATGTTACTCAGGAGTAGTAGATGTGCAAGACACAAATTTAAAATCTGTGACCTTGACCTCTGGCCTTCAAATTAGTCTTAAAATTGGCAGGCAAAATCTTGTACTTTGAACTCCTCCTTCACGTTCAACCTGATTCACTTGATACTTGGCATAAATGTTACTCAGGAGTAGTAGATGTGCAAGACACAAATTTCAGGTCTCTGTGACCTTGACCTTGACCTTTGGCCTTGAAATTGGCAGGCAAAATCTTGTACTTTGAACTCCTCCTTCAATTTCAACCTGATTCACTTGATACTTGGCATAAATTACAGAATTTTCTCTATTTGAACTTTGGGTATTTTTGTTATTTGGTCCTGTTACATGTTCAAAACTTGGATTTGGAATCAAGGCTGCCGTGTGGGGGTATTCATCACCTTTAGTGATAGTTCTAGTTCAGCCACCTATTCTCACCTCTTCACCATTTTGTGAAGCTGAAATATTCAATTTGGCACCATTTGGATATCTTTCATTCATTGTAGATGCCTTTTCACACTTTTGAAAACAGAGTAGACCCAGATCAGATGGCTCCTATAGCAGTGTACGGGTTGACTCTTCTCATGCTGTTAGGGTACAGATCTGCATTTTCAAATAGTGTAGACCCAGAGCTACAGATAAGGGTGCATACTCAAATACTAGCCGTCATTTCTCCACCAAACCCTATACTGTGACCACACTTTAGAATCATCTATAGGGTTTGGTGGCGAAATAAAGGAGTTATTTTTATTTCCCCAAAGCTAGGCTTTGGCGGCATATAGTAATCACACCGTGCGTGTGTGTGTGTTTGGGTATGTTTGTGGGTGGGTGTGTGTACCTTTTGTCCGGAGCAGGGCTCTAGAAATTTTCAAATCCCAACCGGTCCCGCCTGTAAACGGACATTAGCCCCCCCCCCCTTTCCCCGGACATTTGCCACCTATTTCTTGATGAACGGACATTTGCCCCCTTGTCGGCTTGTGATATGCGGACATAAGCCACCCGGTAATGTGTTTATGAGGGGCTATTGCCAACTTATAGTTTGTATATAATAATATGATAGCATGAAATATCGAAATTTGTGAACACCATTTGACATTCGCGAAAACTAATGACATTTCAAGTTTGCATGAATGGCAGTTTTGAAGACTTTGATAGAGAAGCAAGAAAACTAGTTTGTATTTAAAATCTTACATGATTAGTTATTATCATTTAGCTTATGATGCATACTTATTTCTCATCAGATAAACGAAAGCAACAAGTCAACATTGTTTTTCTGTTCACTGCAGCATATTTTTGGCAGATAAATGTAGATCTACCCACAGGGGTCTGAAGTTTGCCTGGACCCCAAAATGACGCACCTGTGTAAAAAAAATCCATTCTGGGTCGAAGTCATTGATTACATATATATATACATTCTTATGTATATATATGTAATCAATGACTTCGACCCAGAATGGATTTTTTACACAGGTGTGCCATTTTTGGGTCCAGGCACACTTCAGACCCCTGTGGATCTACCTAAGGAGCTCTTTAATGTGGAGTCTCAAAAATAGGTCAATCTTTACCTTGAAACAAGCGGACATGTTGTTGACTTTTTGTTATGATTGTTTAAAGTTAATTGTGTTGCTGATGGATATCAAGAGAGTATTTGCTCTTAAAAAACTGATTACCCGATGCAAAGATGTTATTCAGCCTTAATATAATTACAGTAGCCTAAATCTATGGACTGTAACGTGTTTGTTAACAGGTACAAGGTAGGTAATGTTTCTGATTTGTGTCATAAGAGATGAATGTCTTATCAATATTACTACCATGGTTGATTGGCTAGCTGAGAAGAGACCAAGTGGAACTGGACTGACTGCCCGGGGCCTCTAGCCTTTAATCTCTTGACACGTTAATGCTGGGGTCAAATGAAAACAGTTACGTTCAGCAGATGATTTTGATTACAAACGTTGTCTGCTTAAGATTTTCGGACCGATTTTTTTTCAGATTCTGAAATACAAACCGGTCTCAAAATGCAAAAATCGGTCCAGACCGGCGATTTTCCGGATTTCTAGAGCCCTGGTCCGGAGTATATTTTCCTTTGTCACATCAGCTACGGGTACCAAATTCGGTGTGTGAGTTCATCTTGGGATGGCGGTGTGTCGCGTACCATTTTCAGGTCACTTTGACCTCGATTTTACAAAAAGCTTGTCCGGAGCATATCTCCTATACCTTACCAGCTACGGATTCCAAATTTGGTGTGTGAGTTCATCTTGGGATAGCGGAGTGTCACGTACCATTTCCAGCTCACTGTGACCTTGACCATGACCTTTGACCTCGATTTTACAAAAAGCTTGTCCGGAGCATATCTCCTATACCTTACCAGCTACGGATTCCAAATTTGGTTTGTGAGTTCATCTGGGGATGACGGAGTGTTGTGTACCATTTTTTAAGACAATGTGACCTTGACCTTGACTTTGATCTCGATTTTACAAAAAGCTTGTTTATCTGAATTGATTTCAAAATAACCTTGCACAAATGTTCACCACACAAAGATGATGTGTTCCCTGGTCCATGGGTCAAAGGTCAAGGTCACAGGGTACCATTACTGATATCCTTTGGGGGCATTTGTCACCTGACTGTGACAGCTCTGTTGGAAACGTCTTAATTTACGCTTCTTATGTGGAGCTCTGTAGACAGTCACCCATTTGAGACAGCTGCTAGAAGAGCTGCCTCATATG
The DNA here is from genome assembly GCA_963576725.1 of Azorinus chamasolen. Lineage (NCBI taxonomy): Eukaryota > Metazoa > Mollusca > Bivalvia > Cardiida > Solecurtidae > Azorinus > Azorinus chamasolen. The sequence continues at coordinate 95,722,536 of OY755238.1, read as the reverse complement.
GGTACGCACAAATTATTCTGTGGCTACATTTGATCTACATATATAGAACAAATTATTCACCTACCATAATTTAAGTATTCATAGTGGATGGATTAATGTTTTAAATATTCATCATGAGAAGGATTAGTTTTCAACTGTTGAAGTTTTATACTACATGTATTTTACATGAACGTTTCAGAGACATGGATATTTATTATTTTTTTGTCATTTCTCCACCATTCCTTATGTTGTGACCAGTCTTTAGAGTTGTCTCTTTGAGAAGCTTCTAAAGAGTGGTCGCAACACAGGATTTGGTAGAAAAATGAAGGAGCTATTCTAAAAATAATGTTTAATTTATTCATCATATCTATAGTTCTGATTTTGCTCAATATGCGAAATTGACATATACAGCCTTTGATTAGTTGATCAGGTCTTTTACTTAAAAGTGAAAATTGACATATAGCTTGACAAGAATAATGCATTATTGGACTATTGAATACTTGTTCCCAATTCTTTTGCTATAGCTGGTTGTGATCGATAGTTTCGATCGTTAGCATAAGGCTCTGTTGGATGGTTGGGTTGTACACACTGAAGTCTTAAGCTGGTGTCAGTTCAGTCACCTCTTGGCCAGTCTTGATTCGTGACTTGTATTGATCTTGTGTGAAATCAAGGCTATCATGAAACATACAATAGAACCTGTCTTAAGTGACCATTAAAAAACAGGTCTTAATCTGGGTCTTTAAGATATGAGATAGTTTAATGCAGGCAGAAAGTAATGCAGAAAGCTCCTGTTGGAGCTTTCTGCATTACTTTTGTCCTGCATTACACAAGTACCTGCTTTTTTAAGACTTCTGTGTTCAATAAATGACTGATCATATGAGACATGTTCTACTGTACACATATGCGTATCTGTACTACATGATCTAGCCTGGTAGATTATTTTGCGCTCTTAAAGCTGCAAATTATAATAACCTACATGTATTTAAAAAGTACAGATGAGAATGAGACGTTGAGTATTTTGAACATCACATCAATATCGAAACCATTTGTCCCTTGGTATTTTTAACCCTTTATTCCATAAGTATGTTTTTCTATGCCTTTGCAAACAGAGTAGACCCAAATCAGATGGCTCCTGTAGGAGTTGTCTGATCAGGGTCAGCCCAGTGTTTGTGTTTGATGTGATATAAATATTTGATTACTGCCATGAGTAGAGTAGGAGTTGTCTGATCAGGGTCTGCCCAGTGTTTGTGTTTGATGTGATATAAATATTTGATTACTGCCATGAGTAGAGTAGGAGTTGTCTGATCAGGGTCAGCCCAGTGTTTGTGTTTGATGTGATATAAATATTTGATTACTGCCATGAGTAGAGTAGGAGTTGTCTGATCAGGGTCTGCCCAGTGTTTGTGTTTGATATGATATAAATATTTGATTACTGCCATGAGTAGAGTAGGAGTTGTCTGATCAGGGTCTGCCCAGTGTTTGTGTTTGATGTGATATAGATATTTGATTACTGCCATGTCAATTAATCCTGTTTCCATGTGCCATTATAAAAATAAATTAATAGTCATGATGTCATTATTTGTTTACATGAATAAATATTTGTTTACATGATATTTGATATTTGATGCCCTTTTTTATTTGATAGGAGATGTACATATAAAATTCCTGTGAGAATTGAAGCAGAGTACAAATATTGTGATAAGAATTATCCCTTTACTCCTCTAAATGGTTTTGCAAACAGACTAGACCCAGATCAGACAACTGCCATTGGAGCCGTCTGATCAGGGCCTGCTCTATTGGTTTGACGCCTCTTCAGGATCCAAACCAATGAACCATTTTTCAATCTGTGTTTCAGACAACTGTTGGTGAATAGTGATTCATGACTTGTATTGATCTTGTGTGAAATCAAGGCTGTCATTAAACATACATCTGAACATATCAGTTCTGTACTGACTGTACAAGCCATGTTAATAGCTTTGCATGCTAGCTGCAGATTCATAAGAACCCACGTGTGCTGACCAAGATGAGATACTGAATAGCTTAGCATCTCATCAGGATCCAAACCATTTATATAGCACTCTGTACTTTTGATAGTAAGTAGATATAAACTTATAGTGAGAATTGAAACAAATCATAATTATTTCGATAACAATTATCCCTTTACTCCATAGATCTATGCACCTTTAATCCTTTACTCCATAAATGTGCCGTTCTACACCTTTGCAAAAAGAGTAGACCCAGATCTGGATCAGACCTATAGGCTATTATAACACATTTATCAAATTAATATTCATGACATCATTATTTCTTAAGTGAATATTCATGGTAGAAAGGGTTAAATGCCTTTGCAAAGACTGTAGGAGCCATATCTGATCAGGGCCTGCTCTATTTGCTTCACAGCAATTCCTGTGTCCTTAATGTCATTTTAAAAAATTGTCCATGAACCCTTTCTGTCACAGAAATGATATTTCATGCCTTTGCAAGCACAGGAGCCATCTGATCTGGGTCTACTCTGTTTGCAAAGGTGTGAAAAGGCGTTTATATGAGGTAAAGAGTTAATTAATCGTAATATTTGCTTGTAGTTTGTAGCCAGATGAGTCAGTATTCAATGAAAGTTGATGTACATGGTCTCAGTGAAGTGTAGATGTGCATCACACAAAGTTTTTCATTATATAACATGTACAGAGTTACCAGCTCTTGGATTTGTGATCAAGGCTGCCGTGCGAGGGTATTCATCACCATTATATTAGTGGTAGTTCTAGTTTTAACTATAGTGTCCATTCAGTATGAAAAGATATCATTCATACGAAGATTTTGAATGGAAATCAGTTCAGACCATGCTCCGTCTATGTGCATACCGATCTGGGTTTACTCTGTTTGCAAATACAAGTACACATTGTTGTCTTCATTCAAAAGGTTAATGAATGCTTTTAGAGAAATCAGACGGCGGAACGAACCCGTCTGTGTGTTTGTCATCTCCGGAAGTTTGTAGGAGTGTGGTAGACTTGTTGGTGTATGCGACCGATTAGATATTATTGATTCAACTGCTAATAATAGTGAATAAAATAAACTCTAAAATTTGCATACTCAGCAGTAAATTTATAATGACGTATGTGAACAGTTTGGATCCAGATGCAGACATCATGGATGCAGATGCTATGTTAACTCAGGGTTACATTAGAATCCAAACTTTTTGACGCAGATCTTGTATTTTAAAAACAATAATCCACTTTGAGAATTTGTAGCCAATGACAAATTTTGTAGATATTTAACCCTTTACTCCATAAATATGCCTTTCTATGCCTTTGCAAATAGAGTAGAACCAGATCAGACAGTTCCTGTAGGAGCCGTCTGATCAGGGTTTGCTCTGTCTGCTTATGATACAATATAGATATGATTCTACAGTTTCTGCCATTGTCAAAAATTCCCTGGTTCATAAAGTCATTTTAAAAAATTAATTAATATTCATATACACATATATTCGTTCTTTCTCAATAAACATTCATAGAGTAAAGTGTTAATAACTAAGCATGAATAGAGATCCTACATTTTCAGACATTTCAGTGTACCATAACTACCCCTAATTATTAGGATACCAAATATCCCCTCCCCACGGATATAATTATGTAAATCTACATAATCTACTACCCTAGTGATAACTGTAACCCTTTCCTCCATGAATATTCATGTAAGAAATAATCCCATGATGAATATTAATTAGGTAAATTTTTATTGTAAGACATGGACATGGGAATTTCTGGCCATGGCAGAAACTAGAATAATATCAATATTATATCATAAGCAAGCTGAGCGGACCCTGATCAGACGGCTCCTATAGGAGCTGTCTGGTCTGGGTCTTCTGTGTTTGTAAAAGTGTAGAAAGGCGTATTTATGGAGTAAAGGTTAATATTTAAGCATAGAAGCCCTTAAACCCTTTGAATGCTGAATTTTCAAAGTGAAGTAATCCATTGTTGTTTAAAATGGTAAATTCCGTCCACTATGAAACCTGGGTCCATGCTTATAAAGCTTTTAGTTGAGTCTGAGATCGTTCTCAAGCTTTTGATTGGTCAGATTTGAGCCTTTGGCTCAAATCTGACCAATCAAATGCTTGAGAACTCAAATCTGACCAATCAAAAGCCTGAGAACGAAACTCAGACTCAACTAAAAGCTTTATAAGCATGGACCCTGGGTATATTTGCAATAGGAGTTTGAATGGCTAACAGTGCAGACCCTGATCAGACGGTTCCACTTGGAGCCCTCTGATTTGGGTCTACACAGTTTGCAAATGGCAGTAGTCCAGTACACATTTGTCCCAAATTCAAAGGGTTAATGTGTTAAAAAAAATTGATGTCTGTCTCTGCTTTTAGTGAATGTGAAACATATCACAAGCAAGATTTAATATTTTGTTCTCAGTTAGCAAGTTTATTCAAGGCTTTGGTGTAATCTCATATTGAAGAAATGTCCCTGGAGACTAACAGGCTGGCTGTGAAGCTCTATCCCCTAAGATTTGACCAGTATTATATAGTTTTTGCCTTATTCCTTTGATGATTCAGTAAATCTCATTTATTGTAGGGAAAAGTGATTGAAATACTATACATTCTTTGTTTCCCTGCTGGGTGCAAACATGAGTGCTGCTGAAGGAAACCCAAGCTGTAGCTATAGATAAGGGGTGTATTTAACCTTTTACGCCATGAATATTAATGATAAAAATTATGACATCATTATTGTTAATTAGATTTTTGATATTTCGTATTAACACATGAAATATTTGCCAAAGCAGAGACTGTAGAATCAGATATTTATTATTCCATAAACAACCAGAGCAGACCCTAATCAGACGGCTCCTATTTGAGTTGTCTGATCAGGGTCTACTCTGTTTGCAAAGGCGTAGAAAAGCATATGTATGGAGTAAAGGGTTAAAAAATATTATATAATTAACACATGGCTGTCGGGGTGACAGAGGCTATTGTCAGCCCGAGAATTGGTATGTTTACCCAGAGGCCCAATTTGTGACACCGGAATTCTAGCAGAGAAGAATTATGTCTCCACCATTTGTAATGGGGAGACGTATTGTTTTTGGTCGAGTTGTCCGTCTGTCAGTCTGTCTGTCTGTTTGTCTGTCTGTCACACTTGTGTCTGCTCCATATCTCTCACAAATATGGAAGGATTTCGAAATGCTTTGGCACAAATGTTCAACTCAATAAGACGATGTGCAGAGTGTTCGATTCAGGCATGTGGGTCACAATTCAAGGTCAAATGTTTTAGCCACGCCCTTTGTGTCCGCTCCATATCTCTTAAACCCTTGGAAGGATTTCAAAATGCTGTGGCACAAATGTTCTCCATCACAAGGCGATGTGCAGACAGCAGGATTCAGGCACATTCTTCAAAGGTCAAGGTCACAATTCAAGGTCATGGTCACAATGCAAGGTCAATTGTTCACACTTTCTTGTCCGGGCGATAAATCATACATGGTTTAAAAATGCCATTTGATTGAAACTTCATACATTGACAGAGCATGATGAGAGGAAATGTCATGTATAAGGACCATAACTCAGGCTTCAATACTTGGGAGTTTATAATTGCTCTTTGTTACATTTTTTTTGTCCGATCAATAACTCCTGCTCTAATGATGCTATTTCAATGACATTTCATGTATGGAAAGAGCATGATGGAAGGAAGTGTTATGTACAAGTATCACAACTCTGGCTTCAACAATATTGGAGTTATTGCCTCCCATTTTCTGCAGAGTTATGGGACTTTGAACTTTTTACATGGAAATTTTGTCTGCAAGGTTTCTCCAAAACCTTTAATAGGATATTCATTATATTTCGTAGGATTGATTAGCATCATAAGTTGTGTATATCTTTTTCCTGTTCCAGTTTGATGCTTTTCTGCAGAGTTATGGGACTTTGAAATTTTTACATGGAAAATTTTGTCCGTGGGTTTTTCCCAAAATCTTTTATCAGATTTTCGTGAAACTTCATAGGATTGATTGATCAGCACCATGCCTAATTGTGTATAGTTTGTTCCTTTTCCGGTTTGATGATTTTCTGCAGAGTTATGTGACTTTGGAAAAATTTGATCACGCGCTGGGGGAGACATCAGTTTTTGTAAAAAAAAATTCTTGTTTAGATACTTTTAAGTAGATGTCTGCTTGATGCAGGGTAAAAGTCATGCAGAAAGCTCCTCTAGGAGCTTTCTACATGACTTTCACCCTGCATCCATCTGCCACATGTCCCCAAGAACAATATTTACATTTAATTTAACATCTGCTTTAGTGTGGTTCTACTGTAGATTCTTGCTTCTTTTCCCCACCCACAGTAAAATGAATTGCCAGGTTTTTTACTGTTTTTACCAGGTATGTATAGTCTTATACAGAATACAAAACATTCCAGTTGGAAAAAAATAAATTTAAATGGAGACTTAAATTTCTTTGGGTTATTCCATTGTATGGGAGCAAAGCCCTGGTAGTGGATTATAAATGTCATAACTGATATACATTTTGTACCGTATCTATAAGGTGATTTGCAATGATTTTAAAAAACAACAACAAAAAAACCTTTGTCATTCATTCTAATATTATATGTTCAAATTTAAATTACTGTTCGTCTAAAGATCATTAACAAATTTTATGCAGTTCAATCATTTGATTTTATGACACATAGGGACTGTATCCTATGCGTTGAATCATTTAATCTCGAAATTTCAAAGTAAAGAAATATATTAGCTACACCTTTCTACACCTTTTCAAACAGAGTAAACTCAGACCAAACAGCTCCAATAGGGTCTGTCTGATCAGGGTCTGTTTGCTTATGATATAATAAAGATATGATTCTACAGTTTCTGTCATGGCTAAAAATTCTTATGTCCTTATATATTATTAATTAATATTCATGATTTCAGTATTATTTCTTACATGAATATTCATGGAGTAAAGATTTAAACCTTTCCCTCATAGAAACGTTTTTTCACGCATTTGCAAACAGAGTAGACCCAGATCAGACGGCTCCTAGAGGAGCCGTCTGATCAGGGTCTGCTCTGTTTGCTTATGGACTTTGATAGATATGTTTCTTTAGTTTCTAAAATGGCTACAATGTTCTACCTTCCATATTTCATTATAACTATTTTGTCAATGAATATTCAGTAGGTATTAAAATTTGAAATAAACATAAAACACGGAATGGGTTAAAAGTGCCACCCCAGCCAATATTTCAGAGATTTTCATGTGATCGGTTCTTAGATTATAGCAGAATCAAGTCAATTTGTTCAATTCAAGTATCTAAGGAAGTGTTACTTCTGTAAATGCTTGCCCGTTTGATGAGGCTTGCCTCCCCTCCTGATTGTCAAAGAGCCGGGAGACATGAAATTAGCAAAGCGATGATTAATTTTGCACTCAAATGACAAGACTGCAGAGATTCACAACTACATTTTCTTCTCTCATTTGGGAAGTGTAACGTACTATTTCTGTCCATTTTATGCAAGATCTCATGCAAATCAGTTCCAGGGAATCTTGCTGATCAAAACTATTTGCATAGGTTATCACATATAAGCATGCAAAGTTTATATATATACCTAGAGCAAACAGGTTATCTGTTAACCCGTTCCCTGCTCTTTGTTTATTCCAACTTCAATACTTGCTGAATATTCATCGACAAAATAGTTTTAATGAAATGTGGAAGGTGGATCATTGTAGCAATTTTAGAAAGTAAAGAAACAGATCTATCAAATTTCCATTAGTAAACAGAGCAGACCCTGGTCAGACGGCATCTGTTTGCAGAGACATGAAAAGGAATGATATGAAGGAAAGGTTTAAGAAATGAAAAGTCAATGGATTAGAAAATAGCTATGTATATTTACCAGTGAAGCAATTTCTATCAGGAATTTCTAAGAATAATCATTGTTGAGAGCTAAAGTTCGTTCCTAGAATGTTGACATATTTACTTGCATTATATCCCCAAGCTACCCATTACACAGTTCAGAATCAGTGTAATGATCTGACAAGCATTTGTGGATGATTTATTTCAGAAACTAAAGTACAACTTTGCTTAGAACTCTTGGCTATAAATTCTAATCTTTTCAAGGCTGAACTTTCAAAATGGATTGGCCCATATTAGTATTTAACCCTTTCAACTCTGGACAGGCATGCACTATCATTTGCAAACAGTGTAGACCCATATCATTGGACCCCTAGAGGAGCCCTCTGATCAGGGTCTGCACTGCTTGTCATTCAAAATGCTCTAGCAATCTTAAGCCTTTTACACTGTGTGGACTCTATAGTTAAACACTGATGGGCTATTCCACTCTGATAATTCAGGGTTGATAGGGTAAATTACGATTTAGTATGAAAAGCTTCAATTTACTAGAGGGATTTTAACCCTTTCCTCCATAAATACGCCTTTCTACACCTCTGTAAATATCACCTATTGAAACCATTGTGATAAATAGAGCATTTGCTCCTAAAGGAGCAAATGCTCTATTTATCACAATGGTTTCAAACTACAAAATTCTAAAAAAAAAATTCCTTTTCTGTAGTGAATGCTCCTTTTCGGTAGATTTATTCAAAGTGGTTGGATCTAAAAATTATAGCGTATGAGGGAATATTGGGTTAATGTCAAATAGTGCAGACCCAGAACACTGTTTTTAAATGACAGCTAACTTGTTTCCCACATTCAAAAGGTTAACCCACATTTCACTGTAGAAATCTGTTCTGTGTGTTGTGATAGCTAATACCTGCTTCAACTAACTTTTTGGCATGCAAATTCGGGGTAACCTTTAGGAACAGTTTGGATCCAGAGGAGTTACCAAGTAACTTGTGTCTCATCAGGATTCAGTCGATTTGTCACTTTGATTGTATTATTGACGAGAAGTTTACAGAATCGTAGCCGATGACAGTTTCCTTTTTGCAGACGACAATTACTTAGTTTTCAGAGTTAAACATCGTCCAATTAATTCGAAATTATATTTCCTTCGAGAAACTATTGGCAAAGTGTCAAACAGGTTAGATCCTGATATGGTGCTGATGTGCTTTGATCAAGAAGCAAGTAGATTACAAATGCAATTTAAACTTTTTGCAGGCTAAGTATTTGTAGTCTGCTAAAACACTTACCATTTACTGTAAGTCTGAAAGTTAGTTCTAGTTCTACTTTTGTTTCTCTAACCCTTTACCTGTTCACTCTTGTTTGTAAGAAATAACAACACCATTAATATTAATTAGATTAATGTTTATAATGGCGTATAAACACATGACAATTTTGCTCAGGCAGAAGCAGTAGACTCAGATCTGTATTAATATACCATAGGCAAACAGAGCACAAACCTTGATCAGACGGCTCCTATAGGAGCCGTCTGATCAGGGTCTACTCTGTTTGCAAAAGCGTGAAAAAGACTGTTAAACAATGGGTTAAAAAAGGGTTAAACAATGCAGTCGGGTAATTTAAACCTTTCCTTCATATAAACGCTTTTTCACGCAAACAAGAGGAGACCCAGATCCAGGGTATAGGATATGTTATATTATGACATATAGAACCTGTCACAATTTGTCATTTGAGGTAAAGTTTTAACCCATTACCTCATAGGCTATTTTTAGATCCAACCTCTCTGATGATGCCCATTCAAGTACCGCAGTACGTATTTCACGTATAAAATGCATGCTGCACGTACAGTTCTTTTATCCCATACGTAAGTTGCACATACAGAATTGATAGATCTAATTTCAGAGATTGCCATAATTTTTTTTTAAAAGAAATACATCGGAATAGTGTTTGAAAACAACATTGTTTTATCTTAAATGACATTTCAAGCGGTCTCGTGAAAAATGTCAACAATGATATTTGCACTTCCGAGCAGGTATAAAATATTGACGCGGATGACGACCCGGAAGACCGCACCGCACACAGTACTCGCAATTTATACTACCCATTGAAAATTTGTTTATTTCCGTTACGTGGAAAATCGCGTCTGCAAAGTTATGTCGCTACAGTCAAATTCTCTCTCAAGTTTGGGAAAAAATATGAAAAAGCAGGTCAAATTTGATACTGCCAATACCCTGTCAGTGCTCCAGATAATTTTTGGCTACCATCAGTACGGTACTGATCCAAATTGAACTTAATCAGTACAGGGTATTTCCGGCCAGTAAATGTAACCAGTATTCCGGGCCCGATTATTGAATAGAAATAACCAATAGTGCATAACCCTTTCATCCATAAATAAATATTTCATCACCTATACAAACAGTGTAGACTCAAATAAGGCAGATCCTGGAGCAGCCATATCAGGATCTACTCTGTTTATGACATACTACATGTATGGCATTTCTCTTGTACCAAATGTAAGACAAATACATACATTGTATATGTGCCAATACTTAAATATAAATTTCATTAAGAATGCATAGTTGGTGGAGCTCCACATGAATATTCTTGGAGGTATTAAGGGTGAAACTAACTGCATAGAGAAGACTTTTTTAAGTTTAAGTCTTATTCATGAAATAAAGGTCGAAAACCAGCTGTGCTTGACTACGTTTTAGAAGTGTATTGGGTAGACGATTCTAATAGGTGGTTATACAAAACGTTTTTGGTCAGAAATAAGAAAGTTGGCACAATACAACCTTATCAAGGCATCTTTAGAACAAATGAACCATGAAGGAATATTCCAAAATATCTACTTTATTATACAACTCTGTTTATTCGCATCTCACGCATTCAGTTATTTACTATCATGTGTGTTGAAATTTAATAAAACTGTTGATGGGAAAGTCTGGTCTGAAAGCCATGCTATTTTCCGCAAACGTTTTTTTTTTTTTGATATTGATGTTTGGTACGAAGTGCCTCAAGGCCGCAAAACACACGTTAGTATGTAACCCACCTGTATGCCTCGACGCTTTTTCCCCCCCAACGTATTTTGTTATGCCATAAAATATGCCTGATATAATGAAGTTACTTATGGAAATGGGGTCTGTTTTTTGCCCATGGTCCAAGCGAGAGAAAATCACATTATTTCGTTGACATTTTTGCACGGTTCTGGTTTCCGCTTCCACTATGAGGTCGTTGGTAGCCGGCGTCAAACTCTCCACAGTAATCTCCATCGTAGCGATTAGGGGAGATCACTGGTGGAAGTTGATATTGTGTATGATGAAACGCTTGATTTGTTCACATTTAATAAGAGCCTGAGCAACATTGACCTGCGAGTCTTTTTTCCTTGCTTTTATAAAGACGTCTAGAGCAACTAGCGAGATTTTAGATGTTAATTTTACGATGTGTAGATCTTGTATACGGATCATTTTGGTATTGGATCCGTACGGGCGAAAAATGATACGTAACAAGTACTTATGGATTCGAATTTCTATCCGTACCGGCAAAATATTTATCCGTACAATACGGATGTACGGATACTATCTGGAGCACTGCCCTGTTCCAAATAGGAATTGGATAAAAAGTATTATGGTGGACAGAACTTTTGATGTTTTTAATCATGGTATTGTAACTTTACATTGTTAATGAATGAGGTGTCGCATCATACATGCAATCATGTAATTAAATTCTCGTGAATACGGTGATACGATCCAATTTATCTGGTGATATGAAGACATTTTATAATGAATATTTGTTTAAACAAAATGAGTGATGCCATTTTATGTAAGTGCAAAATAGGTCAAGGTTGCAGAAATAATCGCTGGATCTATTCAAATTTCAGCATAAAATAAAAAAAAATTGTGTACCGTGTACCCCCTAAAATTTCTCTGTACCCTCTACTAATGAGACCAGGGGGTACATGTACCCCCTGAATGAAAATCCAGTGGGCATGCTGCCACTTTGAATAAATCTACCGAAAAGGAGCATTAACTAGAGAATAGGAAACTTTTAGAATTTGGTAGTTTGAAACCATTGTGATAAATAGAGCATTTGCTCCAATAGGAGCAAATGCTCTATTTATCACAATGGTTTCACAAAGTAACTTTTACAGAGTCATCAAAAGTTGTCAATATGAGAGAATGGGTTAAACATGTCCAGAAAAAAGTTATTAAGCAAGCCTTTGGCTCGTTTAATAACTTTTTTTCTGGACGAGTTATAGAATTTTATCTCAAATTACTATGAGTATCAGCTTATTTTTATCACATAACTGATTTGCTCAACTCTGATAATTAGACGAAGAGGCGGAAAAATAGTTGTAAATTGATTCATCTTTGCGATGCTGGCTAGATTCTATATTTAGTAGCAAAGATGAGTCAATGCCAACGCGGAATGGTTACCGAATGTTTAATACTGTACACACAGACGCAGGAAAAATAGGTTGTGTATCAATCTACATGAATTGTGTGCTCTTTAAGATACGAAAAGGACTCTTAAGTAATCGTGTGACGTCACAAAAAAAATACATGATGATTTTATTAGCTAGATATAAGCAAAATTATGTGATAAAAGACTTTGTGAAGCAGATGAATATAATAACTCTTTCAACTATGGACACAGTGTCATTCACTGTCTTTTGAAAACAGTGTATACCCAGAGCAGGGCTCCAATCAGGGTATGCGCTAGCTGTTGTAAAACAGTGTATACCCAGAGCAGGGCTCCAATCAGGGTATGCACTAGCTGTTGTAAAACAGTGTATACCCAGAGCAGGGCTCCAATCAGGGTATGCGCTAGCTGTTTGTCATTCAAAATTTAAACCTTTCATACTCAATGGACTCTATAATTAACCCTTTCCCTGTTCTGTATTTATGTCATAATGTAGTCATTTTAGAAACTAAAGAAACATATCTATAAAATTCCATTAGGAAACAGAGCAGACCCTGATCAGACTGCTCCTATAGGAGCCATCTGATCTGGGTCTTCTATGTTTGGAAAAGTGTTAACAGATGTAGATACAGAGCAAGGTCTAATAAAGGATGATGGTTGTTGTTCAATTTGATTCATATTTAAAAGAAAAGAAAAGAAGGATATTGTATACAAACAGGTTACTTTGAAAAAATTAAGCAGATGACAGTTTTGCAAATGACAACCAACAGGCAAAAATTTATCAAAAGAGAAGCCACATAGAATTCAGTATTTATGTGAACATTTGTCAAGCAAACTGGTTCATATTGATTTTAGGAACAAAGTGTACAAAATTTCAAGGGTAAAAAACGTGTCATGTTCTATAATATGTGTGACTAGCTCAATAATTCTATATATATAGGAACACTGAAATGGTTTACCCTAGAGGTGTCATTGATGGAAATTTCTGTATCGATATATCAATGGAAACATATCGACGATATATCGATTATTATACAAGAATATGATTTATGCTCTGTAGGTACATCCATCTGAGTGGAAAAAGTCAAAACTTTCAATAAATGTATATTATAAAAGAATACTGTATATCCGTTGTAGCTTATACTATACTGCAACACTTCCAAGTTAAACTTTATTTTTCGAACTGTAAACAAGTAAGTTGAAGTATATACCGAAAAATGGCACAAATGAAAGTATGCATGGCAATTCTTCAGAAGAATTTCACTGCAAGTATGTAAGAAGTTACCAACCTGTAAGAAATATAGCCCGTGGAAAGTTGTTTATTTGTCCTCCCATTTGTATCAATATTTTAAATCGGTGTCGATATCGAATCGACCGACGTAAATCGATAATATATCGATATCGTTCCTATCATTGACACCTCTAGTTTACCCTTTACTCCATGAAGATTCGTGTAAGAAACATTATGACAGCGTTGGTGTTAACCCTTTCCCTCATAGGCTATTTTTAGACCCAACCTGTTTGAATAAAAAATTACCAAAAAGGAGCATTTACTAGAGAAAAGATAAGTGCTGGAATTGTGCAGCACTGAAACCATTGTGATAAATAGAGCATATATAATGTTTTGCTCCTGTGGAGCAAATGCTCTATTTATCACAATGGTTTCAAAAAGTGTATTTTACAGAGGCGTAGAAAGTCGTATTTATGGAGGAAAGGGTTAAATTATTAACCACCTTAATGTTACAACAGAACATGGACACAGGTCCGTTTTATGTGCCAGTCTTCAGACGGGACATATTATGTAGTGGCGCTGTCGGCCCGTTCACTTTGGCTTGTCCACTCTCGAACTCAAACAAATGCAATCCAATCCTTTCCAAATTTTGTCAGCATGTATATTACCATAATGTCTCGGTCAAGTTCAATAAACACAGACACTCCAGAATTATCTCCCCTTACATTTTCAAACAAATGTAACCTAATCCCTTTGTCAGCAAGTATATTACCATAATGTCTCCATCTAGTTTGATAACCAGCAAGATTGCCCCCAGAAAGTCCAGAATTATCTCCCCTTACTTTATGAATTTCGGTGAATTTTTGCTTGTATGCTCTCTAACTCAAACAAATGTAATCAATCCTTTTCAAATTTTTCAGCATGCATATTACCAGAATGTCTCAGTCAAGTTCAATAGCCAGCAAGATTGTCTTTGACACTCAAGAATTATCTCCCCTTACTTTATGAATTTCGGTGAACTGCTCTCTAACAGAAACAATCGTAATCCAGTCCTTTTCGAATTTGGTCGGCATGTTTATTACAATAATTTCTCAGTCAAGTTCGATAAATAGCAAGATTGCCCTTGACACTCCACAATTATCTCCCCTTACTTTATGTCACCTGATTTGGAGTAATGGCCTTTCAACTTCCAGACATTTGACGGGCGTATATTGTGACATTTTGTTGACCATAGTAGAAACTGTAGAATTATATCATATCGTAGCAAACAGAGCAGACACTGATCACCATGACCCCAACGGGAGCCGTTTGATCTGTGTCTACTCAGTTTGCATCGGTGTAGAGAGGGGCATTTATGGAGCAAACTGGTTTATATTGAAACAGTACAACACTTTGACACCTTACTTCATGGAGACACCTTTTAATGTCTTTGCAAACAGAGTAGACCCAAATCAGCTGGTTCTTTTTAAGCAACTGGCTCATCAGGGTCTGCACTGTTTGCTTATAGAGCTCTTTGAATAATTATACATGAGGTAAAGGGTTGACATATTCCCTCATACTGGCGCCATTTGACACCTCAGTAAAAGTTGCTTTTTGAAACCATAGTGATAAATAGAGTATTTACTCCATAGGAGCAATTGCTTTATTTATCAAAATGGTTTCAAAACTACATGATATGTATACAATTCTAAAATTTTCCATTTTTCTAGTAAACCGATTTATTCAAAGAGGTTGGGTCTGAAGAACCTATGAGGGAAATGGTTAATTTGAAACTTGGTTTTTCCTCCAAATTCAGACATGGTTTAGACACATATCCAAGAGCAGATTGGATCACATGAATATATTTGTAGTATATACTAAGAGACTACAATATTTTAGACACCCAATGTGATAATGGGACTTTAAGTGGGCGATGGAAAAGATGAGAAAAAAGTATGCAACTATTTCTAGTAACATGTCAGCTGGGGGTAGTCTATTTCCCTGATGTTTTACTTCGTTGAATCTCGGATGAGGAGATATTGGATGCTTTGAATGTTGAATTATCTAATAGAAGTCTATTTACTATGAATGGGTAAAATTGATGTCTGGATATGTAGTTTGCTGAGCCCGTTCCCCACATTCAAAGGGTTAAACCATTACTCAATAAAAATGCCTTTCTAAACCTTTGCAAACAGAGTAGACTCTGATCAGACGGCTCCTAGCTGTACTTTAGTCGTCTGATCAGACTTGACTATTTGCTTATGAAATAATATAGGTATGATTTTACAATTTCTGCTCTGGCCTGCTATGCTAAGTTTCCAGTGTTCAGTTGTCATTTTAAAAAATAATCTAGTCAGTATTATTTTTTGATATTATTATTTACTACATGAATATTCATGGAGCAAAGAATTAATCATACTACTCTAAACAACTTTCAGGAATTCTTTGCTTTTCCAAAGATTTGATGAAAGGGACGTGGGAATTTTTTTTATATTATTGAAATCATTTTCCTGTAATAGGGTATATATGTAGATAAGATGAGTATTTCAGGAGATGAAAGTAAAATATACTTCTCTCTCGGACCAGGAACCCTGGGTTTCTCTGTCAGATTTCATGGTGTTGATACTCATTAGAATCACCTCATCACGAAATGATTATGAGAAGCTTAACTTGAT
Source organism: Azorinus chamasolen (assembly GCA_963576725.1). Lineage (NCBI taxonomy): Eukaryota > Metazoa > Mollusca > Bivalvia > Cardiida > Solecurtidae > Azorinus > Azorinus chamasolen. Next base: position 95,706,439 of record OY755238.1, on the reverse strand, counting down.
AGATGATTTTTTGGAATGACAAACAATGCAAACCTGATCAGCTGATCAGAGGGCCCCTCTATGAGCCTTCTGATCTGTGTCTACACTGTTTGCACTTAACAACAGTGCATAGATGTCCTGCATCTAAAGGGTTTATTTATAAGCCACCTTGTAACTATCCTGTAATTGTTTTATACTTCATAAGATGTACTTACGCTATTTTCACACCAAGTAATTATTGTCTGCAAAAAATGTGGTCTGCTGCAATTTTCAAAGTTAGTTCTTCTTCAGTTCCCTTGTAGGATACAGTCAGTCTCAGTGTCAAACGTTTGGATCCTGATGAGGCACTGCTTGTCTCATCTGGATCTAAACTATTTCTATAGGGGATCAGAAATGATGTGTGTGAAGAATTAAGTAAGTAAACACCTCCATCGACAAGGTGGAAGGTCAGGCAGCATTTGTCCTGTATACTTTTCCTTATATAAATGCTTCAAGGGTGCAATGTTAAACTGTCTTAACTCCTTCAGCTCACATGTAGTTTGTATTTGTAACAATTCAAAATTTTCATCTTTTTCAGTTTTGAAAGAACATGGAGACAGCTCTTCCATTTATTTTCCAACACAATCAATTTTAGACAGTTTGGATTCAGATTCGTCTTTGATTTTGACGGAAACTCTTTTCATGTAAAGTACATCCAGAATGGAGTTACAACAGTTTTACACAAAGGCTGTGGTCGTGTGGTTTAGTGGCTAAATCAGGTCCTTGAAAAGCTTATATAAATTTCTAAATCCCTGCTCCTCTAAAACTGGTCATATCAAGAGGTACACTATATATATATATATGTACATGATGCAGAAAATATTGAGACATTACCCTTTCCTTCATACAAACGCCTTTTCCTGCATCTACAAACAGAGTAGACCCGGAGTAGACTATAGGAGCCGTCTGATCAGGGTCTGCTTTGTTTGCAAATGGAATATGATAGATCTGTTTCTTAAGTTTCTTAAATGGCTTCAATGTTCCATTGCGTGCAAATGCGTGAAAGGGCGTTTATATGAAGGAAAGGGTTAACAAATAACAGACTTTGAAATTGCAGCATTGAAATGGTTAATATGTATACCTGAATCTAAATGTTTTAATAGTGTAACATTTTGATTGTGGAACAGGTGACCTTGAGTTGAACCGTTCTAAATAGTATACAGTCTGAGATAACAATTGATTTCATACAACTAAACCATATGCATGGTATACCCTTGACCCTTCCTTTGATGGAGGCACTTTTGCAAACAGAGTAGACCCAGATATGATGGCTCCAGTATAGGCCTTCTGATCAGGATCTACAAAACGTTGGGCCTGATCTGAGATCCAAACAGTTAGTCACACAGCCCAAACTTTTGCAAACAAATAATCAGACAAAAAATTGATAGTTTTTTGCAACAACAATCAAGCAGCAGATGGCAATTGAGCAGATGACAAAATTACCAAGCATGCACAGAGTTGAATATGTTATATGAACACAGGGTTATTTGGCCATGGCAGGAACAGAAATATCATGTCAATATACATTTATAAGCAAAAAGAGCTGATCCTGATCTGATGGTTTCTACAGAAACTGTCTGATATGGGTCTACTATGTTTGCAAAGGTAAGTGTTTGTATTATAAGGTAAAGACTTAGTTAAGGGAGTCGGCTGCTGTCAGATCTGGGTCAACACACTTCCAATTTATGTCAGTTACTTGGTTTCTTGATTTACTTGATTTTGAGGGCAATTTTTTGAAAGTGTCAAAAATGAAATTAGTATTTCATTGTCAACTATAAACATGACTCAACAAACCTGATATTTCTCATTATAGCAAATCAGTGTAAAGTGCTGTAGTATATGATTTGTTATGCAACATCCCCCCCCCCCCAACACCCCCCCCCCCCCCCCCACTCCCAAGTATTTGCTATTAACCCTTAAAATGCGGAAACCTTCGCTTGCTGTTTGCGTCAATATACCTTCCTGTAAATAGTGAAGACCCAGATGAGACAGCTCCTGCAGGAGCTGTCTCATCCGGGTCTGCACTATTTACAAATTGATTGTGCAACCAGTGCACTCCACAGCAGTGATCGCACAGCGAAATACTTGTACACGGTGAAGTTTTATGTAATTATACAACAAGGCAAGGGTAAAGAAGGAGAAAATTAATGTATTATAAAAATTCAGCAAGCGAAGGGTTAAAATGCGGAATTTTCTAATGTCCTATTCCAAAATTCAAACAGCAAGCTTCCGGTGGATAAAACTGTAACATGACAAACAGTGCAGACCAGATGAGAGGGTTCCTCTAGGAGCCCAGACTCATCTGGGTCTACACTGTTTGCAAAAAACACTAGTGACTCGTGTTCCGCACTGAAAACTACTACTACCATCAGTGTTTAACTGGAGAGTCCACTTAGAAATTTTAGCTTAAACTTGCTAGAGGATTGTGAATGACAGACAGTGCACAGACCCTCCTCTAGGAGCCCTCTGATCTGGGTCTGCACTGTTTGCAAATGAATTGCATGAGTGTTCCGCATTCAAAGGGTTTAAGTTTAAGATTAGAAATAGACGACAATTGGGGTAGGTAGGATCAGGGTTACTATTTAGGTTGCTGACTGTGATAAGTACGCCATTGCCTTGTCAAAACATACCATGATACTGTCATGTTTATATTTAATGAACTTTGTATTGTTATATTTAACTGTTCTTGGCTGTTATATGAAACTTGTATGAACTTGGTTATAAAGTCCTCTTGCCTAGCAGGCCTTTTCAACCCGGAGCTCTAAATGATAATGTTACAGTGAAATCTCGGGTAACTCAAACTTGCAAACGAGCATTGATACTGGTCTTTCAGACAGGTGGCAGCTTAATGCAGGTTGAACGTCATTCAGAAAGCTCCTCTAGGAGCTTTCTGCATGATTTTAATCCTGCATAAAGCACTGGTTTCACCTAAATAGTTACCTATTCATGCCCCCGTTGCACATGTCCGTCCATCCGTCCGTGTGTCATGCTTTTAGGTGCAGTTGGTTGTCACAGTTTTTCAAGTGTTATAAGTCAGTAATTTCTACACTTATACACATGAAACTTCACATACACATCAATTACCATCTGTACTATCATTTAGCACCCTACCCATGCTGCCTGCAAGCCCAAGGTCGAGGTCAAATGACTTGGAAATTTTACGTGCAGTTGGTTGTCACATTTACGTGCAGTTTTTTGTCCCAGTTTTTTCATTGTCTTATATCTCCCTAACCACTGTAGCTATTGCCATGGAATTGCATATACACATTGAACACCATCCATACTTTCATTGCACACCCAGCCCATGCTGCTCACAAGCCCAAGGTCAAGGTCAAATGACTTGGAAAATTTACGTGCAGCTAGGCAAGCACCTACACGGGGGCATCACTGTGTCTTACAGACACAATTTTCTAGTTTACTAAAAATCTGAGTTTCTGCTGTGTTTAAAATATTTCTCAGTCAAACCTAGTGTTATTATACTCATTAGAATCATCTTTTCTAATGAGTACCAACAAGAAAATGTTTAGTTGAGAAGTAAGAGGTTTGGACAGATCAGTAAGCTTAATCCTTTATTGATCCTAACTTTGCAAACTGAGTAGACCAGGATCAGAGAGCTATTACATAGATGCTGCCTGTTCAAGACGTCTGCTCTGGTTGATTAACTCTTCTTCATATAAATGCCTTTTCACACCTTTGTAAACAGAGATAGATCTGATTGTACAGTTTCTGTCAAAGTAAAAAATCTCCTTTTAAGTGTACATTATAAAAATTGGGCCAATAAATATTCATGATGTCATTTTTTCTTACATGAATATTAAACAGGGAAAGGGTTAAATGTTAGGTCTATTTGCCACAGTATTAATTTCCCTTATCTAATATAATCTTCATGTTTAATTATAATAGGGCATTGTTTTTCAATCTGTCTGTCTCAAACATTACCCTTTATCTGTTCAATATCATGAATATTAATTAGCTTACTTACACATGATGTTTTGATATTGGATAGACACGGTAGAGTCAGATCTATTGTAATTAGGGCCCTGCATTGAAAATGCAGAAGCCCTATAGGAATTACATTTTCATGGAGTATTATGGTATGGTCCACATGTGATGTCAAGTAAAGGGTTAAGGTCCACATGTGATGTCAAGTAATTTAGCTTCTCATTAGGATCTTAATGTTTGAAAACCAATCAAATGGAAATCCAAATGGAGTAGAGTCCTGTGTTCATGTATAATCTCATTAATTAATATTCATGATGTCATTATTTTTTGTGACTATAATCTCATTAATTAATATTCATGATGTCATTATTTTTTGCATGAATATTCATGGAGTAAAGGGTTTACATTCAACCAGAACTTCTTGGTATCAAGATCTACGAGTGTTGATAATGCTGAATTAACCCCCTTTAAATGTAAGAAACACATCCCCTGCTATTTGTAAACAATGTAGACCCAGATCAGGAGCCCTCTGATTAGGATCTGCACTTTTTGTCATTTGAAATCCTGTAGTAAGTTTAATTAAGCTCATACTGAATGGTTCTCTTGTTAAACACTATAAGCCATTCCACTTTGAAAATCCAGCATTGAAAGGGTTATATATTATAAAGTATTTACAATTCAAAATTCTTAGTATAATTTGGCCAGCTCGTAATTGGTGGATACAGGTAAGGTGGTAAGTTATTGTAGTATTTTCTGGTTTCACGGTATATATGTATACTTACAAATAGACAAAGAGTAATTCTGAACATTTGAATACAGTAGAACCTGTCTTAAGTGGTCATCAAAAAGAAGTCTAATTGTGGGTTTGTAAGGGAGGTTGTAGCTTAATGCAGGTCAAAAATGATGCAGGAAGCTCCTATTAATCAACCTCCTGTTTATTAAGACTGACACACTTTGATTTCAATGAATGAATGACCATTTAAGACAGGTTCTATTGTACGTGCAATAATTTTGTCGCCATTCAAGAGACATACTTCAACTTGGAACTTGGCGTTCATATGCAACTTCTGAAGGCGAACATTTTAAGGGTGACTTATTAAGGTCAAGGTTATACATCAAGGTGAAAGGTCAAATTTAGATTGGCAATTATTTTGGTGTCGTTCAACATACATCCTTCAAACTTGGCATGTAATACTATGTGCAATTTATGGAGGTGAACATTTTTAGGGGTGACTTATTAAGGTCATGGTCATACATCAAGGTTAAAGGTCATATGGGGGGCATAGTGTTATTTGATTATCGACTTAACCCTTTCCCTCATATAAACGTGTTTTCACGCATTTGCAAACAGAGTAGACCCAGATCAGACAGCTCCTAGAGGAGCCGTCTGATCAGGGTCTGCTCTGTTTGCTAATGGCATTTGATAAATCTGTTTCTTTACTTTCTAAAATGGCAACAAGATACCACTTTCCATATTTTATTATAACTTTTTTTCTCATGAATATTCAGTAGGTGTTGAAATTTGAAATAAACTAGAACAGGAAAAGGGTTAACCAGGTCATGTTTACAAAATACACAATTATTGCTGTCAGAGTATACCTGTTTTACCTGTATCCCTAGTGAAATGCCAACATTTTGTTTACAACTGTTCTCAAGTAAATGAAACAGGTTTATACAAAACAATGAGATTCCCACGCATGCTACAGGTTGTGTTATTGTAAACCTTTATTGGATAATAGACACCTATTCACACCTTTGCAAGCTGAGTAGAGCTAGATCAGATGGTTTTCTAGGAGCACTCAAGATCAGGGTCTGCTCTGCCTGCTCATTAAATAATACAGATCTGATTCTATGATGTTTCTGCCATGGCCCAAAATTCCTGTGTTCATAATTGTGTTAAATTATTCAATATTCATGAATTTATGCATTTTTGTTTAACCCTGTACTGAGTCGATACGCTTTTCTGTGCCTTTGCAAACAGAGTAGACCCAGGTCAGAGATCTCCTATAGGAGTTGTATCATCAGGATCTGCTCTGTTTGCTAATGATATAATATAAATATAATTCTACAGTTTCTGTCAAGGCCAAACTTTCCTGTGTCCATGTGCTAATGTAACAATCTAATTAGTGGTGTCCCGATAAATCGATTATAATTGAAAATCAGTCCAGCTCGGTTAATCGAAATACGGAGAAAAATGGAAATAGCCGAAGTTATTTGTAATGTTACGCATTGTGCGGCATGGCATGTTAGTAATCATATTTTCGTGGTATATCGACACTTTCAAAACTTACCACGATTCCTATATTTGCTATTAAATGAGCAACCAGGGTTCGAACTTTGCGCTCGCATACTCGAGAAATGCCAGTAGAAAAATGAAAAATGCGCTTAGTAGATTGGCATGAACCGATTATCGATTATGAAAATCCATCCGATTCCCATCACTAAATCTATTGATATTCATGACATCATTTCTTGCATGAATATTCACAGACTAAAGGGATAAACATTCATGAGATAAATGGTTAATGAGTACTCGGTCCTTGATTGTGTATACAGAGGTCCAGATAAGGTGCGTAAAGTTCAACATTTTCAAAAATAACTCCTTTATTCCTCCACCAAACCCTATACTGTCACCATTCTTTAGAATCGTCTCAAAGAGACGATTCTAAAGAATGGTCACAGAACTAGTATAGAGTTTGGCGGAGAAATGACAAATTTAGTATTTGGAGACGCATCAATAGCTTTGTGTGTAACATATTAGCTCCTGCAGGTTTACTTTTTACTGACTCTTGTCTTCTTCACAGGTAGTTAAATCAGGAGAAAAAGTGTTATTCCCATCAATGACTTGATTAGATATGATAGGCATAGTAGTACACTTCTCGGATATCAACTAGAACATGAGGGCCTGGTATAAAACACTAACCTGAGCTGACAGTAACATTCCCTGGAGGGTCTGCAAATTACACCATGCCTATGATTTGTTTTGGGAAATCATTTTGATACTTATTGTCACGCTGATCACAGAAGCTCTAATTCTTATGCATCACACAGACTTTTTCAGTAAAATCCCTCTACCATGACCATCAAAAAGAGATCAAATTTCGGATCCTTAACCCATTCCTCATGAATAATCATGTAAGAAATAATGACCTCATGAGTATTAATTAAATCAATTTGTTATATAATAGCACAAGGACACAGGAATTTATGGCACTGGCAGAAACTGTAGAATCATAATTATTTCATAAGCAAACAGAGCAGACCCTGTAGGAAGTATATTTCTTTATTTAACCCATTCATTCATAAAAACGTCTAATCACTCAATTGCAAACAGAATAGACCCAGAAAAGACGGCTCGCACAGGAGATGTCTGATCAGGGTCTTCTCTGTTTGCTGATGGAATTTGAAAGATATGTTTCTTTACTTTCTAAAATACTTCCATATTTCATTTGAACTATTTTGTCCATGAATATTCAGTAGGTATTGAAATTTGGAATAAAAATAGAACAGGGAAAGGGTTAATGGTTTTTTTTTTGAGAATACAGTTATTGGAATTGATGGACAAAGTTCCACATATTGTTTAGAGGACAGATCCTATGGTAGAACAGTTAATGAGTGTCCCTTGTTTTTGTCGTTGCATTATTGGAATGAAAAAATATAGAACTATTGCTTCAGGGGTGACAATTATTTAATGGATTTTTTCCTTTGATGATGGAAAAGATAAAACGAGTTGGTTAGCTTAACCCTTTCCCATTAATGAACATTTATACGTGAATTGGCCACTTCATGAATATTCATCAGCTTAAGTTGTATAATGTAAAATTTTCAAGGGAATGTGTTGCTTCGATAAAAACTGTAGGCAGAGCTACAGATAAGGGTGCATACCCTGAAATATTAAAATCATCATTTCTACACCAAATCCTATTATCTCTCGAAGCGACAATTCTAAAGAGTAGTCACAGTATAGGGTTCGGTGGAGAATAAAGGAGTTATTATTGAAAATGTTCTAATTCACACATCTTATCATTCTGGAGCTCTGCTATAGGATCAAATCAATATTGCACAAGCATTCCGAGCAGATCCCAACCAGACAGCTCCTACAGCAGCCATCTGATCTGGGTCTACTCTGTATGGCCTCATAACAAGCATATATATGAGGGAAGGGGTTTAAACCCTTTCTTTGTTCATTATTTATGTATGAAATAATGACATCATGAATATTTATTAGCTAAACTTTTATAATAGCATATTATGTAAACAGAATGTTTTGGTTGGCGAAAATTGTAGAGTCAGATCTGTTTAATTTCATATTAATAAAGAACCAGAGCAGACGCTGATCCGAGACACTTCCTATTATGATAAGGGTTAACCCTTTCAATGGGGGAATTTTCAAAGTGGAATAGTCCATCATTGTTTATTAGTAAAGTCCATACAGTATGAAAGGGTTAAATTGGCAAGAGGGTTCTGATAACAAACAGTGCAGACCCTGATCAGACAGCTCCTCTAGGAACCATCTGATCTGGATATAAACTGCTTTCTAATGTCAGAGCTATCGTTTCCCACATTCAAAGGTTTTAAACTCTTTCCCTGTTCTATGGTTATTCCAAATTTCAATACTTAATATTCATCGACAAATGGCTGTAATGAAATATGGAAAGTGGAAAATTGTAGCCATTTTAGAAAGTACAGAAGCAGATATTTGAATTCCTTTAGCAAACAGAGTAGACCCTATTCAGACGGCTCCTATAGGATCTTGGTCTACTCTGTTTGCAAATGAGTGAAAATATGTTTATAAATGTGAAGGAAAGGATTGAAAGAGTTGAAATCACAGCAGCCTAAGGTTGTGTTTTATCCTTGAAAATCCCCCCCCCCCCCCCCCCCCTCAAATTGAAAGCAGTAAGAACATTGCCTTTACTAAGCCTTTTCATGGTTTGAAATGAGAGAACTAGCATTTGCAAACGGTATAGACCCAGATCAGATAACTCCTTATAGGAATCCTCTGATCAGGGTCAGCACTGTGTGTCGTTTAAACTTCTCTTGCAAATATCAGCCTTAACTCATACTGAATAGAGCCTATAGTTAAACATTGATGGGCCGTTCTACAATCAACATTGAAAGGGTTCAAGTAGAAACTGAGGGTAAGTGTTCAATATTTCATGGTGTTGTTCCTGATTTTGGTCTGGTTTCTATTTTGAGTGCAGTCTTTTTCACTCTAATGTAATGAGGTTTGCTCTTGTGTACATGTATCCTGGTTTGCTGAAGTAGGCATTACAAAAGAAAATAATTCAGTTGACTCATTTCAGAGGTTTAGATAAAAAAAACCCATTTAAGCTTCTTTATTTCTCCACCACAGAACAGGATATGGTGGAGAAATGACAATTTTAGTACAGTAAAACCCCGCTAATGTGACCACCTAAAAGAGGTATAATTATGGGTGCTAGATGCAGGTGGTTAAGCTTAATGCAGGACAAAAGTAATGCAGAAAGCTCCTAGAGGGCTTTCTATATTACTTTTGTCTTGCATTAAGCAACCACCTGCGTATAAAGACACCCATGTGTATTCATTAAGTGGTCGCGTTAGAGGGGTTCTACTGTATTTGAATACTCTCCTTTATTAGCTCACCTGAGCCGAAGGCTCAGGATGAGCTATTGTGACCGCTATTTGTCCGGCGTCCGGTGTCCGGCGTCCGTCCGGCATCCGTCGTCCGGTGTCCGTCCACATTTTCAAACGACATCTCCTCTGAAACTGCTGACCGGATTTTAACCAAATTTTGTCAGAAGCATCAGTGGCTAGGGGGAACGAAACGTTGTTCGCATTATGACCCCCGGGCCAAAAATGGCCCCGCCCAAGGGCTTATCAGTTTTTCATAGGAAAATCTTTAAAAATCTTCTTCCTTGAAACTATAAGGCCTAGACCTTTGATAATTGGCATGTAGCATGATCTAATGGTCCTCTACAAAGATTGTTCAAATTATGACCCCCGGGCCAGAAATGGCCCCACCCAAGGGCTTATCAGTTTTTCATAGGAAAATCTTTAAAAATCTTCTTCTCTGAAACTGTAAGGCCCAGACCTTTGATATTTGGCATGTAGCATGATCTTATAGTTCTCTACAAAGATTGTTCAAATTATGACCCCCGGGCCAAAAATGGCCCCACCCAAGGGCTTATCAGTTTTTCATAGGAAAATCTTTAAAAATCTTCTTCTCTGAAACTGTAAGGCCTAGACCTTTGATATTTGGCATGTAGCATGATCTTATGGTTCTCTACAAAGATTGTTCAAATTATGACCCCCGGGCCAAAAATAGCCCTGCCCAAGGGCTTATCAGTTTTTCATTGGAAAATCTTTAAAAATCTTCTTCCTTGAAACTATAAGGCCTAGACCTTTGATAATTGGCATGTAGCATGATCTAATGGTCCTCTACAAAGATTGTTCAAATTATGACCCCCGGGCCAGAAATGGCCCCACCCAAGGGCTTATCAGTTTTTCATAGGAAAATCTTTAAAAATCTTCTTCTCTGAAACTGTAAGGCCTAGACCTTTGATATTTGGCATGTAGCATGATCTTATGGTTCTCTACAAAGATTGTTCAAATTATGACCCCCGGGCCAAAAATAGCCCCGCCCAAGGGCTTATCAGTTTTTCATTGGAAACTCTTTAAAAAAATTCTTCTCTGAAACTGTAAGGCCTAGACCTTTGATATTTGGCATGTGGTATGATCTGGTGGTCCTCTACAAACACTGTTCAAATTATGACCCCCGGGCCAAAAATGGCCCCGCCCAAGGGCTTATCAGTTTTTCATAGGAACATCTTAAAAAATCTTCTTCTCTGAAACTGTAAGGCCTAGACCTTTGATATTTGGCATGTAGCATGATCTAATTGTCCTCTACAAATATTGTTCAAATTATGACCCCCGGGCCAAAAATAGCCCCGCCCAAGGGCTTATCAGTTTTTCATAGGAAACTCTTTAACATTCTTCTTCTCTGAAACTGTAAGGCCTAGACCTTTTGATAGTTGGTATGTAGCATTATCTAATGGTCCTCTACAAAGATTGTTCATATTATGACCATTGGCCAAAAATGGCCCGGCCCAAGGGCTTATCAGTTTTTCATAGGAAAATCTTTAAAAATCTTCTTCTCTGAAACTGTAAGGCCTAGACCTTTGATATTTGGCATGTAGCTTTGGCTTGTGGTCCTCTGCTAAGATTGTTCAACTTACGACCATGACCTCAGGGCGAAACTTGGCCCTGGCTTATCAGTTTTTAGCTCACCTGAGCCGAAGGCTCAGGATGAGCTATTGTGACCGCTATTTGTCCGTCGTCCGGCGTCCGGTGTCCGGCGTCCGGCGTCCGTCTGGCGTCCGTCGTCCGTCGTCCGGTGTCCGTCCACATTTTCAAACGACATCTCCTCTGAAACTGCTGACCCGATTTTAACCAAATTTTGTCAGAAGCATCAGTGGCTAGGGGGAACGAAACGTTGTTCACATTATGACCCCCGGGCCAAAAATGGCCCCGCCCAAGGGCTTATCAGTTTTTCATAGGAAAATCTTTAAAAATCTTCTTCTCTAAAACTGTAAGGCCTAGACCTTTGATATTTGGCATGTAGTATGATCTAATGGTCCTCTACAAAAATTGTTCAAATTATGACCCCCGGGCCAAAAATGGCCCCGCCCAAGGGCTTATCAGTTTTTCATAGGAAAATCTTTAAAAATCTTCTTCTCTGAAACTGTAAGGCCTAGATCTTTGATATTTGGCATGGAGCATGATCTTATGGTTCTCTACAAAGATTGTTCAAATTATGACCCCCGGGCCAAAAATGGCCCCGCCCAATGGCTTATCAGTTTTTCGTAGGAAAATCTATAAAAATCTTCTTCTCTGAAACTGTAAGGCCTAGACCTTTGATATTTGGCATGTAGCATGATCTAATGGTTCTCTACAAACATTGTTCAAATTATGACCCTCGGGCCAAAAATGGCCCGGCCCAAGGGCTTATCAGTTTTTCATTGGAAAATCTTTAAAAATCTTCTTCTCTGAAACTGTAAGGCCTAGACCTTTGATATTTGGCATGTGGCATGATCCGGTGGTCCTCTACAAAGACTGTTCAAATTATGACCCCCGGGCCAAAAATGGCCCCGCCCAAGGGCTTATCAGTTTTTCATAGGAACATCTTAAAAAATCTTCTTCTCTGAAACTGTAAGGCCTAGACCTTTGATATTTGGCATGTAGCATGATCTAATTGTCCTCTACAAATATTGTTCAAATAATGACCCCCGGGCCAAAAATGGCCCCGCCCAAGGGCTTATCAGTTTTTCATAGGAAACTCTTTAACATTCTTCTTCTCTGAAACTGTATGGCCTAGACCTTTGATAGTTGGTATGTAGCATGATCTAATGGTCCTCTACAAAGATTTTCATATGACCACAGGCCAAAAATGGCCAGGCCCAAGGGCTTATCAGTTTTTCATTGGAAAATCTTTAAAAATCTTCTTCTCTGAAACTGTAAGGCCTAGACCTTTGATATTTGGCATGTAGCTTTGGCTTGTGGTCCTCTGTCAAGATTGTTCAACTTACGACCATGACCTCTGGGCGAAACTTTGCCCTGGCTTATCAGTTTTCATGGGAAAACTATATCATTTTTCTCTTAAACCATAAGGCTTAGACCTTTAATTAATGGCATACTGCTTTGCCTTGTGGTTCTCTACCAAGGTTGTACAAATGATGGCCAGTCCCTGGGGTATCTCAGGTGAGCGCTTCAGGGCCTCATGGCCCTCTTGTCATGGGAAAACTATCTCATTTTTCTCTGAAACCATAAGACTTAGACCTTTAATTAATGGCATACTGCTTTGCCTTGTGGTTCCCTACCAAGGTTGTTCAAATGATGGCCCCGTCCCTGGGGTATCTCAGGTGAGCGCTTCAGGGCCTCATGGCCCTCTTGTTTGTGTCCAGAGGTCTAGATCAAATGTGTAATTTTACCCTTTCCCAGTTCTATGCTTATTCCAAATTTCAATACCTACGAATATTCATGGACAAAAAAGTTGTAATGAAATGTATGGAAGGTGTAACATTGTAGCCATTTTAGAACCTAATATAAATAAACAGATCTATAGAATTCCATTAGCAAACAGTGCACTTTTCAGACACTGATCAGGCTGCTCTTATAGGAGTCATCTGATCTGGGTCTACTCTGTTTACAAATGTGTGAAAAGGTGTTTATATGGGGGAAAGGGTTAACCCTTTACTCCATGAATATTCATGTTAAAATATTGATGTCATAAATGTTAGATTAATTCATTTTTATAATGACAACAGGATATAAGAAAACGGGAAACATAATGGACATTGCAAAAACTATAGAGTCATAATTATCTATAATATTTTGTATTCAAGCAGACCAGACTCTGATCAGATGGCTGCTACAGGAGCCATCTGATCTGGGTCTACACTGTTTGCATTTAAGGCACAGAAAGGACATACTTATGGAGTAAAGGGTTAAAACACTCTCAAGAATCACTGGCGACGGCTCCTTTATAAATCCTCCACCAAATCCATGTTGTGACCACTCTCAGAATTGTCTGAAACATATATATATATACAGTAAAACCCCGCTGGTAGCTTAATGCAGGACGAAAGTTATGCAGAAAGCTCCCATAGGAGCTTTCTGCATACCTTTCGACCTGCATTAAGCAACCACCTGCTATAGACGACACCAGTGGATGTTTATTTATTAAGTGGTCGCATTAGCGGAGTTTAGGAGCCATCTGATCAGGGTCTTCTCTGTTGTTTATGTTATATTAAAGATATGATTGTACTGTTTTTGCCCTGGCCAAAAATTCCTGTGTCCATGTCCGATCATAAACATTAATCTGCTAAGTAATTGTAGTCTTGATAATTACCTGAAAGTCAGTTTTCTTCTTTTACGTTTCTTAAATGCAATTATGGTGTCAAATAGTTACAATTCTGATGGGATCCTGTCTGCGCAAGTAATCAAAATATCATAGTAATTCTACAGAGTAAGGATGGGACACTTTTTAACCCTGACAACACTGAATTTTCAAATGGATGACTCCAAAATTCAAACAGGTCAAGCTTACGATAAATATTTATGGATTTTGCTAAAGGAAAACGTAACATGACAAACAGTGCAGACCCTGATGAGAGGTTTCCTTTAGGTCTGCACTGTTTGCAAAGGAGTAACTCACTGTTTAATCAGAAATCTCATCGAGAAATGGTCAATCATTGTTTTACCTTTTACTGCATGAATATTCATGTAAGAAATAACGACATCATGAATATTAAGTGAATTTTTATAATGGCACTATGGCCAAGGGATTTTTTTTTTATCATGACAGAAACCGTAGAATCAGAACAGAGCAGATCCAGATTAGACGGCTCCAGGTATTATAGGAATCGCCTGAACTGGGACTACCCTGTTTGCAAGCTTGCTAAAAGGCAATTGTATATAGATTAAAGTGTTTAAATGTTAGAATGCATTCAGTTTGTAAGGATGTAATTCGTGACAGGATTTTGAGTGACAATCATTGTGGACCTTGATCAGAGGGCTTCACTTATTGCAAATGACAGTTCATCAGAGCCACAGATAATGATGCGTACCCAATCACTGAGCTCGCCATTTTTCCACCAAACCCTATACTGTGACCATTCTTCGAGACGATTCTGAAGAATGGTCACAGTATAGGGTTTGGTGGAGAAATAAAGGAGTTATTATTGAAAATGTTTAAATTTATGCATCTGGGGCTCTGGTTCATTGTTACTGCACATTCAAAGGGTCAGTAGTTTATCACTCCTAGCATTTATCAGACTGGAAACAATAAGACATTATATAAATTTATGTTCTGTAGAAAACAAATTATAAACAGACATTTGTAAACACAGGGCTCCTGGAGGATCTCTCTGGTGGGATCTTCAATGTTTGTTATTCACAAACCTCTACCAAATTGAATCTATTGGTAGTTATTAATACAGTTAAGCCTTTCTCTCAGTTAAATGCTTTTTCACACCTTTGCAAACAGAGTAAACCAAGATCAGAAAGCTTCTGTAGGAGCTGTCTGATCAGGGTCTATCCTGTTTGCTAAAATAATGAAGTTATAATAGATCTGACTACAGTTTCTACAAATACCAAAAAATCCTTTGTACATTATTAATAATGCAATCTTAAAAAATTAACTGTTCAATATCCATGATGTCATCATTATGTTTAGGAATATTCAACAGGGAAAGGGTTAACCCTTTCCTCCATAAATACGCCTTTTTACGCCTCTGTAAAAGTCACCTGTTGAAACCATTGTGATAAATAGAGCATTTGCTCCTATAGGAGCAAATGCTCTATTTATCACAGAAACTAAAAAATTCTAAAATTTTCCTTTTCTCTAGTTAATGCTCCCTTTTGGTAGATTCATTCAGAGAGGGGTTGGATCTAAAAATAGGCTTATATGAGGGAATGGGTTAAACATGGATGTACCATTATACTGCATTAATTCCGCATTCAACTGCCTTTATAATGTTAACCCTTTACTCCATAAATACACCTTTCTACGCCTTTGCAAACAGAGTTGACCCAGAAAAGATGGCTCCTATAGGAGCCGTCTAATCAGGGTGTACTCTGTTTGCTTATGATATAATATAGATATGAATATACAGTCTCTGTCATGGCCAAACATTCCTGTTATAATAATTTAACTTAATTAATATTCATGATGTCATTATTTCTTACATGAATATTCATGGAGGAAAGGGTTAAGTTCATCTTGACTGGCATTTGTAAACAGCTTGAATCTCAATGACAAACTAAAGTAGCTCATCATCTGGTCAGGATCCAAACTGTGTTATACTTGGTTTTCAGTAGTTACTCAAATGCTCAAATGATAATCAGAACTACCGATTTTCACCTTATAGAAGCGCCCTCCCTAATAGTAGCTCCCCCCATGATATACGCTTGGGAATGCCATCGGGAGTCAACTTACCCCACCCACCTCACCTTACCGTAAGTCCAAAAGATGGCAAAGAAAAAATATCTCATTGCATCATCACTTATTTTATGATTACACAATGAAACAATTTCATTCTTAGCCATTGTATCTGAGCGTTAACATCTATCAAATCAGTAATTGATACATTGATTCAAAGTTTCCTTCCACACAATTGCTTTATTTAGGGTAACAGATTTCAGTTTGGTATAAAATCTGCCAGCTTATACACAGAGCGAATTAGGTCAATATTTTTTGTCTGCAAACTGTTTGGAATATATATGCTATACAATAATAGTATGTTTTGAACACTTAAACTCCCATGAAGCGGTTCAGACCCCTATGTTTTGAATGAAATATCCCTGTTCTATAAAATCAATGCAAGCAAATCGGTACCATGACGATGGTGATATTTTACCAGAACTTAAAATTTGCCCAGGAAGTAGACTGTCAACAACAACAACAAGTGGCGTTGGATGAATTCATACACATTTACTGCAAAGTTTTTATTCAATGAAGAACAAAGATTAACACGTAAAGATTTTGTTCAATAAACAAAAAGAATAAACTCTAAGTCACTATATATCAATACTATGATAGTTATAACAAGTAAGTTTGCCATACATGTATGTCTCTTCAGCATTGTCCATGGGTGGGGTAAAAACTCCAATTTTTGGGTATGAAATAAAAGCGCCCTGTTTGTGTTTTGCATGGCGCCCCGGCGCTTTATTAGGTGAAATACGGTAAGTGAAAAAAATGTTCCAAACCAGATTAGCAGACATAAGATTTTACAGCATGATCAGTTTGAAGTCTTCACCAGTCAACCCTGAGACTCCCTCATATAAATGCTTTTTCACATGTTTGCTAACAGAGTAGATCCAGATCAGACGACTCCTATAGGAGCCATCTGATCAGGGTCTGCTCTGAACTTTGCTTTTGGAATTTGAAAGATCAGTTTCTTTACTTTCTAAAATGGCTACAATGTCCCACCTTCTATATTTCATTATATCTTTTTTGGCCATGAATATTCAGTAGGTATTGAAATTTGGTAATAAACATAGAACAGGGAAAAGGTTGACTGTGACATGACTTGTATTTGCGTACATCTTGGATCTGGATGAAACGCTGAGTAATGTGTTGTCTCATCAGGATCCAAGCTGTATGACATGTTTGAATAGTTCTAACAGTGAGGCTTTGAATGTGGGACATGCATGCACTGTCATTTGCAAACAGTGTAGACCCAGATCAGACTGGCTTCAAGAGGAGCCCTCTAATTAGGGTCTGCATTCTTTGTTATTTAAAATCCCCTACCAGGTTTATACTTTTCATACTGAATGGCGTCTCATGAAACACTGATGGGCTATTCCACTCTGAAATTTTAACGCTGAAAGGGTTAAGTTTTCGAAAGGATAGGGGAATCGACTAGGATAGATGTTTACTGATCCACAGATGTTATCTGGGAGAAAACAGGCCCGCATGTCACACTGGGGCTGGCGCTGCCAAAGATAAGAGCACAGAATTTCAAGCAGTTGGCAAAAACAGAGCTGAGATACCACCAATACTGGTAGACTTTCAAGACAAAAGATAAAAAAAGATGTTGGAAGTTTTCAAAATGGAATGGAATTGCATGTGGAATGTCAGATCAGGCTGCAAACTGTACAATGTTAACCGTTTCCTTCTTAGACTATTTTTAAGGAACATTTAGAAAAACAGAAATGCTTAGAACTGTAGTTTTAAAACCATTGTGATAAATAGAGCATTAATCACAATGGATTTAAAAAGTGACTTTCACAAAGGCCCCAAAGCATATCAATATGAGGGAATGGGTTAAATGTTTTAAGAGAGTCTTGTTTGATGATCACTTAAAGCAATTTTTCATTGCCCTAAATTATAATTCTCACACCCAATTTCCCCTTTCAATAGTTTGTAAAGCAGAAAAGTGAATCCTGTATCATTTGGATTACTTTAGGTAAATAGTGAAGACCCAGATCAAACTGCTCATCTGGATTTATACTTAACCCTTTCCTTCATATAAACATATTTTTATGCATTTGCAAACAGAGTAGACACAGATCAGACAGCTCCTATTAGGAGCTGTCTGATCAGAGTCTGCTCTGTTTGCTTTTGACATTATTTATTTATAAATATGGATCAGATTCTACAGTTTTTGTCAAAACAATTCCTTGAAAATTTTACATTAGCTAATAAATATTCATGATGTTATTATATCCTTCATGAATATGGAACAGGTAAAGGGTTAAGCTAATTACAGACTATCAAAAATGCATGAATTTTTTGCTGCCAACAACACAAACATTAGTGAGTTTGTGGTACTGCATAAGACCCTTAACAGGTTTATCTAATTGTGTATGGCAAAAATTGTCATCAGCTTCAACAGTGTCACAGTAGTGCACTCCAGAATATTAACCCTTTTTATGTGCTCGTGACGACAGTCAGGGGGCATTATGTTTTGCACCCGTCTGTCCGTCTTTCTGTCTGTCCGTGCGTCATGCTTTGCTATAAAGTGTTATATGTCAGTAATTTCTACACTTATACACATGAAACTTCACATACACATCAATTACCATATCTGTGCTATCATTTGGAACCCCACCCTTGCTGCCAGCAAGCCCAAGGTCAAGGTCAAATGACTTTTATGTGCAGTTGGTTGTCACATTTACGTGAAGTTGGTTGTCACAGTTTTTTCATTGTCTTATTTCTCCCTTACCACTGTAGCTATTGCCATGGAATTGCATATACACATTAAACACCATCCATACTTTCATTGGCACCCAGCCCCTGCTGTACGCAAGCCCAAGGTCAAGGTCAAATGACTTGGAAATTTTCAGTGCAGTTGGTGTCACAGTTTTTAGCTCCACTTTTTCAAAAAGTGGAGCTATTGTCATGACCCTCTCGTCGGCGTCGGCGTTGGTTAACCTTTTTGTTAAGGTCCTTTTCTCAGAAACCATCAAAGATATTTGGATCATATTTGGTATGTATGTTTACTATCACAAGGGGAACCCATTTCACAAGGGTAGGTAACCCTTAAAGTAATTTTGCCATAGTTATTCCCCTTTTTCGACTTAGAATTTTCATTGTTGGTTAAGTTTTATGTTCAGGTCCATGTCTCAGAAACTGTCCAAGATATTTGGTTCAACTTTGGTATACATGTTAACTATTACAAGGGGGACCTATTTTACAAGGGCAGATAACCCTAAAATTAATTTGCTATAGTTATCTCCCCTTTCTGACTTAAACTTCCACTACACTATCCAGCACTAAAGAAAGTGGAGCGCGCTGTCTGCGGACAGCTCTTGTTTTATTGTCTTATATCTCCCTAACCACTGTAGCTATTCCCATGGAATTGCATATACACATTAAATACCATCTATACTTTCATTGCACACCCAACCCATGCTACCCAAAAGCCCAATGTCAAGGTCAAATGACTTGGGGAATTTCACGTGCAGCTAGGCAAGCATGTACACGGGGGCATCGGTGTGTCTTACAGTCACAATTTTCTAGTTTCATATAAATGCCTTTTCACATATCTGCAAACAGAGAAGACCCAGATCAGACAACTCCCTAGAGGAGCCATCTCATTAGGGTCTGCTCTGTTAGTTTGCTAATGGAATTTGATAGATCTGTTTCTTTAGTTTCTAAAATGACTGCAATGTTCCACCTTCCATATGTCATTATAACTTTTTTGTCCATGAATATTCAGTAGGTATTGAAATTTGGCTAAATATAGAACAGGGAAAGAGTTGATTTAGGACCTGATAATATTGGTGGTCTCATCCAGGTCAAAACATTTCACAAAGTTTTTCACAAACTGAACAAATATGTGCTTGGAGTTGACCCTTTCCCTGTTGCTTATTCATGTAAGAAATAATTAATGATGTCATGAATGTAAACTAGATTATTTTTTATAATGGCATATAAACATAGGACATTTTGGCTCAGGCAGAAACTGTAGAATGCGATCTGTATTATTATATGTAACCGTAAGCAAACAGAGCAGACCCTGATCAGATGGGAAGCTACTCTGTTTGCAAAGGTGTGAAAAGGAGTTTATATGAGGGAAATGGTTAAACGGCCATTAAATATTCATGGCAATGTCTGCGGGATTTGCGGTAAGGAATATATTGAAAGAACAAGGAATTCAGGAAACTTTGGAAAGTTTAGCATGTTTCTTGATATTTGTTTGCTAAAATTGCAACAGATAAATGATTTTAGACATTTTTTCCGCAGTTTAAAAATTTATGTCGATCATACTTAGTTGTGACTAAGAAATGCCTGATCTGGATCTGGACTGGTAATGAAGTTGTATTGATGTTACCCATAGCTGGGTCAGGGCTAAATTATTGGCTTTATTGACCTGCAGCCGTAATCATGGCCTATTGTGGCTGGTTTTGGTACTTTCGCAAACAGATACTATATTTGTATCAGACTTGCTAAAATTTGGTTAAAAGTACTGCATCCCGCCAGAAATAGAACAGCACTCTGTGAGGACATGCTAAATAATCAAACTTGACAAAAAGAATTGTGCTGATAGGGCATAATAGCAGTGTGTACAGCTTTTTGTCCGGTCGTCTCCCAGGTTAGAGTTGCTCAGATCCATCTGGACATTCAGTCTATTACAGTATAACCTGTCTTAAGCCATTTGTGCCTAGGTGAGTATCCCTTAAAAGGAACTTCAGCAAGCAGTGTAGACCCAGATCAGAGGGCTCCTGAAGGCGCCCTCTGATTAGGGTCTGCATTGTTTGCTGAAGTCACCAATGTCAATAGCTTATTCCTACAAACATTATTATGCCCCCAACGGCGGGCATATAGTAATCCCATTGTCTGTCCATCCATCCCAAATTTCGTGTCCCTTCTATAACTTCTTTATCTGTGAATGGATTTCAAAATAACCTGGCACAAATGTTCACCACACAAAGACGGTGTGTGGCGTTCAACTCCCAGGTCTATGGGTCAAGGGTCAAGGTCACAGGGTACAATTACTTTGTAACAAATTTCGTGTCCGGCCTGTAACTTCTTTATCTATCAATGGATTTCAATATAACTTGACACAAATGTTCACCACAAAGATGATGCGTCGCGTTCAACTCCCTGGTCCTTGGGTCAAAGGTCAAGGTCACAGGGTAAAATAACTTTGTAACAAATTTCGTGTCCGGTCTGTAACTTCTTTATCTATCAATGGATTTCAATATAACTTAGCACAAAATTTATGTTCACCACACAAAGACGATGTATCGCGTTTAGCTCCCTGGTCCATACGTCAAAGGTCAAGGTCATAGGGTACAATTACTTGTTTATCTGTGAATGGATTTCATAGTAACCTGGCACAAATGTTCACCACACAAAGACGATGTATAACTCCCTGGTCCATGGGTCAAAGGTCAAGGTCACAATTTTAGGGGGCATTTGTCACGTGACTGTGACAGCTCTTGTTTTAGCTGTGCCCCCTCAGCATGAAAAATGGAGGCTTTCCATCATGAAAATTGCATGTCTAATTTTGGGTCTATAAGGCCGCAGTGTGGTGGTAGCTTAATGCAGGTCAAAAGTAATGCAGGAAGCTCCTGTTTTCTGTATTCCTTTTGCCCTGTATTAAGCAACCACCAGCTTTTTAAACTATTACTCCATAAATACACGTTCCTTGGCCTTTGCAAACCCAGTAGAGTAGACCCAGAAGGCTCCTGATCAGGATCTGCCTTGTTTGCTTATGATGTGATATTGATATGATTCTTAGTATCAGCATCTGCAATGGCCAACAATTCCTGTATCCATCTGCTATTATAACAATCAATCTAATTAATAATCATGGTGTAATTATTATCCCCCACCGAAGGAGGAGGGATATCGTTTTGGCGTTGTCGGTCCATCCGTGAGTGTGTGTATGTCTGTGCGTCCTGGAGTGATATCTCAGAAACGGTTTTGAAATTTTCATTGAAATTTTGTGTAAATGTATAATACCATTACAGAATGTGGATCTGCAAGTATCACTCACATTTACTTTTGAACACCAGAGTTATGGTCCTTTGTTTGCCAAAATTGTAACTTTTTTGTGTGTCTGGGACAATTTCTCACAAAATATATAGAGTTTTCAGTAGCATAAGGTCCGAAAGTATCATTCTTATTGACCAAGGAACATCAGAATTATGTGAAAAATTTAACCGTTTTGTCTGTCCGGAGCCATTTCTCAGAAATTGATCGGAATTTTTCTTTGAAACTTTGTGAAAATGATAAGTAGCATAAGGACATGTAGCTCTGCAAGTATCATATATATTGACCTTGGTACATCAGAATTATGGCCCTTTGTTTGAGAAAAATGAAACTTTTTGTCTGTTCGGAGCCATATCTCACAAAGTATTTAGAATTTTTCTACGAAAACCTTGTGAAAATGTTTAGTAACATAAGGACATGTGACTCTGCAAGTACATTAATTTTATATTTCCCATGGAACACCAGAGTAATGGCACTCTTTTTGTGAAAAACCTTTTTGTCCCTCAGTTAAAAAAAACGTTTTGTCCCTCAGTTAAATACCTTTTTGTCCCTCAGATAAATACTGAGGTCAGCGTTTATTTGGCGGCCCAGGATATCAATTCAGCAAATTTGCTTGTTTCTTACATGAATAATCATGGTAAAGGATTAAATAAATGAATGGCTGCTTTTAAGGAAAAGTCTGCTGTACTAATATTTGTTGGGTTCAGACTCCCACACATACCTCTGTTCCTTTAACCCATTCCTCCATAGGTTATTTTTAGACCCAACCTCTTTGAATGAATCTACCCAAAAGGAGCATAATAACTAAAGAAAAGGAAAATTTGAGAATTTTGTCATTGTGATCATAAAATAGAGCATTTAAGTGAAGGAGTTAGAATAATCTTGCACCAAGCCCTCGAAATGCTTTATTTATCACAATGGTTTGTTACGCATGTGACTTTTACAGAGGTGTAGAAAGGCGTATTTATGGAGGAAAGGGTTAATGCATTACACCATGAATATTCATATAAAGAAATAATGACATCATGAATATAAATTGTTATGATAGTGCATGGTCATAAGAAGTTTGGGCCATATCTATATAACATAAGCAAACAGACCAGACCCTGATCAGACGACTCCTATAAGAGCTCTCTGATCTGGGTCTATTGTGTTATGCAAAGGCATAGAAAGGTGTATTATGGAGTAAACAAGGGTTAACCCTTTACTCCATGAATATTCATGTAAGAAATAATGGCATCAAGAATAATAATTAACCTTTCTTTGTTCAGTATTCATGTAAGAGAATAATGACACCTTGAATATCTATTAATAGTTAATTTTTTATGATGTATGCTTTTACAAAAACAATAGAATCAGATCTATATCATGTGAAAAGTAAACAGACCCAGATCAGACGGCTCCAAAATTATATGAGGGAATGGGTTAAGGACATCATGTTTAGCAAATTACTCTCTTCAAGTCTC
The DNA here is from genome assembly GCA_963576725.1 of Azorinus chamasolen. Taxonomy (NCBI): domain Eukaryota; kingdom Metazoa; phylum Mollusca; class Bivalvia; order Cardiida; family Solecurtidae; genus Azorinus; species Azorinus chamasolen. The sequence goes on along the minus strand of OY755238.1, from coordinate 95,683,030 downwards.
TTGTATCTGAAGGCGTGTGAAATTCTACATGATGTATGGTCAGATAATTGGTACAGAATAAAAATAAAGTTCTCACATTAGAGATTGCGTGACTTGTAGCAATTCTGAAACGAACCCTATGCATTCGATGTAACTGGGTGCGTAGTTTGCAATACCAGCTAAGTGTGAATATTGTCGGCCACTGCCTAAAATCAATGACATATCAGGGATATGTCTGATGATCGGTGATTGAGAGGAGGCTTCATATTTCATCTGGTTGGAAGTCTGCACAGCTGTAGATAGGAGGCATATTTATGAAATCTAAGTAAAATAGTTTACAGTATAACCTTTAGTCCATGAATATTCATGAAAGAAATAATGGCATCATGAATATTAATTAGGTTATTTTTTATACTGACATGAAAACAGGATTTTTAGGTCAAGACAGAAATGGTGGAATCAGATATATATTATTTCATAAACAGACAGACCTGATCCTGATCAGATGGATCCTATAGGACCTGGGTCTACTCTGTTTGCAAAGGAGTAGAAAGGCTTATTTATGGAGTAAAGGGTTAAACAGCCATCTATTTATTGAACATAGGAGTCTTAAAAAAGCTGGTGGTTGCTTTAAACCCTTTCCTTCATGTAAACATGTTTTCACGCATTTGCAAACAGAGTAGACCCAGATAAGACGGCTCCTAAGGTCTGCTCTGTTTGCTTTTGACATTATACAGATCTGATTCTACAGTTTTTGTAAAAGCAAAGAATTTCCTTGAAAAGATTACATTATAAAAATTCAGCTTGTTATATAAATGAATAAAATGATGTCATTATTTCTCGCATGAATACAGATCAGGATAAAGGGTTTAATACAGGGCAACAGTAATTCAGAAGCTCCTTATGTATCTAACACCTCATACACTAGTTCAGTGTTTTATTTTGTCCTCCATTTATAATGGGGAGACATATTGTTTTTTGGTTGGGTTGTCTGTCTGTCTGTCTGTTTGTCACACTCGTGTCCACTCCATATCTCTCACAAATATCGAAGGATTTCAAAATGCTTTGGCACAAATGTTTGACTCAACAAGACAATGTGCAGAGCATGCGATTCAGGCACGTGGGTCAAGGTCACAATTCAAGGTCGAATGTTTTTAGCCACACCCTTCGTGTCCACTCCATATCTCTTAAACCCTTGGAAGGATTTCAAAATGCTGTGGCACAAATGTTCTCCATAAGAAGGTGATGTGCAGGCAGCAGGATTCAGGCACATTCTTTAAAGGTCAAGGTCACAATTCAAGGTCAAATGTTTTAGCCTTAATTTTCATGTCTGCTCCACATCTTTATAACCCTTAGGGATGGATTCCAAAATGCTGTGGCACTAATGTTCTCCTTAACAAGCCGTTGTGTGCAGACAGCAGGATTCAGTCATGTGGGTCAAATATCAAGGTCACAATTTAAGGTCACCAGGTCACAAGTCAAGGTCAATTATTTACACTTTCTTTTCCGGATGATTCTTCCTACATGGCTAATACCATTTGATTGAAACTTCAGCATACATTGATAGAGCATGATGAGACGAAGTGTCCTGTATAAGGGCCATAACTCTGGCTTCAGTACTTTTGGAGTTATTGCCCTTTGTTACATTCTTTTGTCCAATCAATAACTCCTGCTCTACGGATGCTATTGGAATGACATTTCATGTATGGGAAGAGCATAATTATGGTAGAAGGAAGTGTTAGGCACACGTATCATAACTCTGGCTTCAATAATATTGGAGTTACTGCCTCCAATTTTCTGCAGAGTTATGGGACTTTGAAATTTTTACATGGAAATTTTGTCCAGAGGGTTTCTCCAAAACCTTTAATTGGATATTCATTAAATTCCATAGGATTGATTAGCATCATGTCTAGTTGCGCATATCTTATTCCTGTTCTGGTTTGGTGACTTTTTGCAAAGTTATGGGACTTTGAATTTTTTACATGGAAAATTCTATCCTAGGGGTTTCCCCAAAAATCTTTTGTCGGATATTCATGAAACTTCATAGGATTGATCAGCACCATGCCTAGTTGTGCATAGTGTATTCCTTTTCCAGTTCAATGATTTTCTGCAGAGTTATGGGACTTTGGAAAATTTTGTCCACTTGCTGGGGGAGACATCAGTTTTTGTATCAAAAACAATTCTAGTTTCAAACTTTTACAGGTGAACAACCTTGATTTGAAGATGGTCATTAAGAAATAAAGTTTTGTACTGACCATTTTTACCAAATGCAAAGTTTTATATAAACAATAAGTGTTTTCTAAAAAAAGAAAAACTATTGTAGTTAGGGTCACTGCAACAAACAATTTTTCAAAGATGGCCTTGTATGAAATTTACTATGTAACGGAAAGCTTTGGTAGAAATTGCGGCTAATTTTCAAATTCAGACTTTAGATTATAGTCTGGACGATTTGCATATTCCCAGCAAACATTTTCACAGGCATGTAAGTAAACTGCAAATTTTGAGCGTATTCTGCTATTATTTAATCCAAATGAGTTAACTGACATTTAGAAATAGTGTAGACCCAGATCAAAGAGCTAGTCCAATATGATCATAGTTGTCACATGGTCATGCAGTGATTTAATTATTTGATACTGAACTTTACAAATAACCCTTACAATGCTGAATAAAACCTTACGTTGTACTGAATTTTCAAATGGTCTATTCCGAAATTTGAACAGGTCAAGCTTTTAACCCATTGTCTCATTGGCTATTTTTAGATCCAACCTCTTCGAATAAAACTTCAGAAAAGGAGCATTAAGTAGAGAAAAGGGAAAAAAAAAGAAGTTTTAAACCATTGTGATAAATAGAGCTTTTGCTCCTATAGGAACAGATGCTCTATTTATCACAATGGTTTCAACAGGTGATTTTTACATTGGCGTAGAAAGGCATATTTATGGAGGAAAGGGTTAAGATCCAACCTCTTTGAATAAATCTGCTGAAAAGGAGCATTTATTTGAAAAAAGGATTTTTTTATAGAATTATGTAATTCAAATCCATTTTGATAAATACAGCATTTGTTCCAGTGGAGCTAATGCTCTATTTATCACAATGGTTTCAAGTTATTTTTACAGAGGCGTCAAAAGGTGTCAATATGAGGGATAATGGGCTAATTAACCCATTCCCCCGTATTGACAACTTTTGACGACTGTAAAAGTCACTTTTAGAAACCATTGTGATAAATAGAGCATTTGCTCCTATAGGAGCAAATGCTCTATTTATCACAATGGTTTCAAATGGTTTCAAACTACAAAATTCTGATTTTTTTCCTTTTCTCTAGTTAATGCTCCTTTTCGGTAGATTTATTTAAAGAGGTAGGGTCTAAAAATAGCCTATGAGGTAATGGGTTAAAGGGTTTACACTTTAGCCACCATAGGGGAATCCATGAATCTTTTTTCCAAACAGTTTGGCGTTGCAGATGAGATGCTGAGTAACTTGGCATCTCATCCGGATTTGAACTCTTTGACAGACTAATTGTTTTTCAGTAAAAATTTGAGGAGTTTACGAAATGGTTAACTCCTTCTCTGCCATAGGCAAGTCTGTGATCCTGTTTAATTTGTAAGCAGTGTTGATTCAGATGTAATGCTGCGTAACTTTGCATCTGATCAGGATCCAAACTGTTTCTTACTGTGATTATGTTTTTGAAACAAAGGGAGGTGGGGATTTCAAATAAAGAAAACTACAGCAGACGACAAATTTTGCAGAAGACAAAATGTGGCAACAAAAAGGGTTAAACTGTCTATTAGACCATTCTTGATACGACCTTTTGGGACATTAACCTTTACAGTGTGAGACATGTGACACTTAAGTCCTTTGCAAACAGTGTAGACTCAGATTAGAGGGCTCAAAGTTTAGAAGCCCTCTCATCAGGGTCTTCACTGTTTGTCATTTTACACTTTTCCTTAGAAAAAATCCCAAACATTCATCATAAGGTTGATGAATTTTGGAATAGTCCATCTGAAGATTCAGCATTGTACAGGTTAACCTCTTGAATGGTGAATATTGTTGATCATATTGTTGAATCATTGTTGAGAGATTATAGTCTAGTATTTAGTATGAAAGGGTAGTAACTTGTGTGAGAAACAGTGCAAATCCTGATCAGTGGCCCTCTGATCTGGGTCTACACTGTTTGCAAATGGCAGTACACTTAATGTTTCTCGTATAGGTAGGGTTAAACATAAGTTGAGATAATGTTGAAGTTATCGAATTTCAGTGAAGGATTTATGCACGGGTATTTTGTCCGGTAACAATCAGGAAGCTGTCAGACTACAATTTGTTCAAATCTCGGAGGAATCATTCACTTTCAGTTTTGGGGTTTGTTGTGCATCGCTATTATGTTTTTAGATGTTTTGTACTGAACGGTTTCTGTATAGTAATGGACACTGTTCACTGATACATTAACTTTTTGCCTGTTCAATATTCATGTAAGAAATGATAATATCATGACTATTCGTTAGCTGAATTTTTATACTGTAAAGTTTTCAAGGCAAGTTTTTGCTTAGACAAAACTTGTAGAATCAGGTCTATATACAGTAAAACCTCTCTATAACGGCCACTAAATTACATCAAGTATTTTGTGCTATATGCAGGTGGCTGTTTAAAGCAAGGTGAAAGTAAAACAACGCTTTTATAGGAACGTTCTGTTTTACTTTCACCTTGCTTTAAGCAGCCACCTGCCCTAAATACCAACTAATGAACATAATTTAGTGGTCGTTATAGAGGTTTTACTGTAATTGCATAAGCAAACAGAGTAGACCCTGATCAGGTGGCTTCTATTGGAGCCATCTGATCAGGGTCTACTCTGTTTGCAAAGGTGTGAAAAAGGCGTATCTATGAGGTAAATAAATGGTTAACTCTTTAGGCTAAGTAATTGTCCTCCGGTAAACATGTCATTTGTTACAGTAATTTCTTAAATTTCTCTTCAAAAATGCAGTTTTTCTTTAATTTCGCTTTAAAAAACACAGCCAGAGCATCAAACATATTGAATCCTGATAAGACACCGCATAACTTAGGTAATCACAGAATTCACCACTAAGCATGCAGTCAGTTGATAATTACTTCGCTGTAATCGATTTCATGATGTACAAACTCCATTTACTCCTTACGGTGTGGGACATGAGTGACTAATGTCCTTTGCAAACAGTGTAGACCCAGATGAGAGGGCTCCTAGAGGAGAGGTGTATGGTGATGGCTCCTAGAGGAGCCCTCTCATCAGGGTCTGCACTGTTTGTGATGTTACACTTTTCTTTAGAAAAATCCCTAAATATTCACCATAAGCTTGACCTGTTTGAATTTTGGAATAGTCCATTTGAAAATCCAGCGTTGTAAGGGTTAATCATGCTAGGTGCAACTTGATCGGTTTGAAACCAGACTAGATATCCAGTAAATACTCATGATACAAGCTGTTTGTTACTTGGTTCATAAGTAATTAACCCCTTTACTTCTTATAAAACGCCTTTCATGCATTTGTAAACAGAGTAGACCTAGATCAGACTGCTCCTGTATGAGTTGTCCGATCAAGGTCTGCTCTGTTTGCAAATGGACTTTGATAGAACTGTTTCTTTAGTTTCTAAAATGTCTACAATGTTCCACCTTCCAAATTTCATTATAACTGTTTTGTTCATGAATATTCAGTAGGTATTTATTGAAATTTGGACTAAATATAGAAATATGAGGGAAAGGGTTAATCCTTTACTCCATGAATATTCTTGTAAGAAATTATGGCATCATTGTTATAATTGACCATGGCGAAAACTGCAGAATTATATCTATATTATATCATAAGGTAAGAGAGCAGGCCCTGATCAGACGGCTCCTGTAGAAGTGGTCTGATCTGGGTCTACTCTGTTTGCAAAGGTGTAGAAAAGCATATTCATGGAGTAAAGCGTTAAGAAAAATGAACCCTTTCAGTGCTGAATTTTCAGGATGGAATAGCCCATCAGTGGTTGACTATAGGGGCCACACAATATAAAAGGGTTAAACTTGCTAGTAGGGCTGAAACGGGTACAAATTTTCTACCCGGGTACCCGTTCTGCAATTACCCGCGGGTACCCGGGTACCCGATAACGCTATAGTATAGACGTATGGTAAGTACCTACTGTAGTATGCTCCCTTGGTTATTATTGGTTTCTCGAATGAAATATGAATCGTTGCTTGAATTTCACTAAAAAAAGCAGCAACGTGACGTAAACCTGACTGTTACAGATGTGCCGGGCCATGCATGGAATTGAGAACGTGTTAAAATAAAAGTTTTATTGTTTGTGAAAGCAAAGTACGTTGTACATAACTGGCGAAAGTGTAGGCTATTCCATCATTCTTCTGTTGTCCCACGACGTAAATCTTGTGTAAATAGATAAGTGATTCAAGATCAAGGTAATGTCCGCAGTTATACACCTTACATGTAGACTATATATTGATATTTTCCGTTGAGAAAGGGTTACACTAACAAATGTCATGGTTAATCCGCGGCCTCAAATTTGATTGGTTGATTCTCTCTACGGAGCAACATTCGACACATTTACCACACGGAACTTACACAGCTATTTCTATATTCCGAATCCTTACGGAATACAACGAATAGTTACGAATGCACATTTACCAGTCGCATACGAACGAACAATGTGTTAACGGAGGTTTGTTTCATATGTCTGTTTTTATGTCTACTTGCCTGTTCAAGCTTTATCTGCTCATAAACAAAAGGATGCTTGAATAAATGCTATCTTTAACATGTTTTAGCTTTCTTTCTTTCACTCAGTTACGAAAACTAACAATTAGATTCTGCTCAAGATTTCATATCGGGTAACGGGTAGTGATTTTGTACCCGGGTACCCGCCAATTTCTACCCGACCCCCGGGTACTCGTTTCAGCCCTACTTGCTAGTAGGATTTTTAACGACAAACAGTGCAGATGCTGATCTGATGGCTCAAATAGGGTTTACACTGTTTGTTTGTGAATGGCAGTGCTGATGCAATTGTCCCACATTCAGTTGGTAGCTAAAGTGCAAACAGTTCAGGATTGGATATTTCATTCAAGCATCGCAAACTTAAATCATTATAAGTGCTGCTATGAGCTACTCTGAGATGGTCAAACACTGCTTGCAAACGTTTGCTATTTATTAGTAATTAATTAACCTCCTTAACGCTGAAATTTGAGTGTAGGTTAGCCTATCATTGTTTAACCCTTTCTTTCATGCATTTGCAAACAGAGTAGATTTGCTCTTACAATTACTAGAAAGAAGTTTATGCAGATCATAGTTACTAAGCTTGCAAGGTGAGAAGTATTCTTTTTTGAGCAATTTAGTGGATGATTTATACATTGTATAAGCCATTGCAGAAGAGCTTCACATACATAAGGAAAATATGAATACAGTAGACCCTGTTTTAACCCATTACCTCATAAGCTATTTTTAGCTCACCTGAGCCAAAGGCTCAAGGTGAGCTATTGTGACCGCCTGTCGTCCGTCGTCCGTCTGTCCGTACTCACCAAAGGGTAGTTGTGTGACTTTTTCTAACTAGTCGCACAAGTAAAATCATTAACCTGGCCATCTCTTGTGACATTAACCTGGCCATTTCTTGTGACATTAACCTGGCCAGTTGTGGGACATAGGGTTAGGGTTAGGGTTAGCTTCCAGATCATTCTATTCCAAAGTTAGAGCCAAAAATAGTTTTACTTGTGGGACTAGTCCCACAAGAAAAGATCAAAGGAAAAAGTCACACAACTACCCATTTGTTAGGACGTCCGTCCGTCTGTCCGTTCACTTTTATTTCAAATGACTTCTCCTCCTAAACCACTGGGAGGATTTCAACCAAATTTCACAGAAACGTACCTTAGGGTGTCCTCTATCAGTTATGTTAAAATCATGACCCCCGGGCAAAAAATGGCCCCGCCCCACTACTTTTACATGTTTTTTTTTTAAATCTTTAAAAATCTTCTTCTCTGAAACCACAATTTCTAGAGCTTTGATATTTGGTATATAGCATCATCTAATGGTCCTTTACCAAGTTTGTTAAAATGATGACCCCCGGGCCAAAAATGGCCCTGCCCTGGGGCTTGTAGTTTTTACAGACTTATATAGGGAAACCTTTAAAAATCTTTTTGTCTGAAACCACATAATCTAGAGCTAAGATATTTGGTATGAAGCATCACCTAATATACCACTATCAGGTGTGTTCAAATAATGACCCCTGGGCCAAAAATGGTCTCACCCTGGGGTTTTATGCTACTTAACATCTGAATCTGTAACACTTAAAAGGTAATTTCCTCACAGTTATTTCCCTTGTCCCATCAGCATAGCCATAAGGGACAAAGGGAGATAACTGCATTGGAGTTTTAGTATCATTCTATTTATAACTATTTATGATAAAATGTTGAAGGTGAATCAGTGTAGCTGTTTTAGAAGGCATAGAAACAGATCTGTCAAATTCCATTAGCAAATAGCAGACACTGATCCTATAGGAGCCACCTTATCTGGGTCTACTCTGTTTTGCAGATGCATGAAAACAAGTTTATATGAGGGAAATTAAGGGTTAAATAAACAACTCCAGATCCTACAGTTCAAAGGTTACAGCCTGGGCAGTAAAATCTCTCCAGGTCAATGCATGACTCTTAACTCTTTGCATGCTAGTGGTGAAACTGTGATTACCTATGCAAACAGTTTGGATCCAGATGAGAGGCCGCATACTGCAGCGTCTCATCAGGATCCAAACTGTTTGTCATCTTAACCATATTTTTGCAAAAAAAATTAAAGTAAGTTTATTTTAAGAATTGAAGCAGATGACAATAACTTTTTGTTGCAGACGAAACATTAAAGGCATTTTGAAAGGGATGTTGACCCATTAACCCCAGTGTGTAGTGTGAGTTACATGGTGTCTTCCAATGTCTCTCAAATTAGATGTGAGAGATATTGGAAAGTAACAATTCAGCCAATCAAGGAAAATGATCACCATCTAGACTTTTGATCTGGGTCCAAACCCAACTGATGTAAGTCATGGTAATGTTTAAGAAAACTGTGAAAACATGATTATGCAATGGCCCAACTGATATAAGTCATTGTAATTCTTAAGAAAACATGATAATGCATTTCCCCCCCTAACAATGATAGGTGTTAAAATTACTACTGTGGATTAAGTCTGCTGCCCAAAAAAGCATCTTAAATATAACATTTTTATATAAAATTTGATGACAACACATTAAAAAGTCCTAAAATGTCTGAATCTTGTATGATATTAATTAAATAACTGAGTAAATATAACTTAATTATAACAGTAGACTTAACTCTTCTCAATTTCAATTGTTAAAAATACTAATGACCCGTTTAATTGAATTATCATCAGATATTCACACCTAGAGCTAGAATTATTTCTAAACACCTATTAACCCTTAACCTGTTTGCTTTGACAAAAATTGATCTGGGACTACTCTTGTTTGCTAATGCTTAAAAAATTGTTATTGCCATAAATAGAAGTTTTAGCTTTGAAAAAAACTGTAAAATCAAATCTATATCTTGTCAAATGTAAACAGAGCAGACCCTGATCAGACAGCTTCTATAGCAGCCGTCTGATCTAGTCTACTCTTATTTTTAATGTGTCAAACACATTATTTCTCTGAAGAGAAGTTTTTGCTTTGACAAAAACTGTAGAATCAGATCTATATTGTGTCAAAAGAAACAGAAAAGACCCAGATCAGACAGCTTCCGTAGGAGTCATCTGATCTGAGTCTACTCTGTTTGCTAATGCATAAAAACAGCTTAATATGACGGAAAGGGTTAAACGATTTTTAAAGATATTCTTATTGGTCATTTCACACAAAAACTGGCATTATGTACTGCCTAGCACTTTATTTGCCTATATACCTGGGTCAAGGTATAATTGCATTAATTGCATAGCTTTATTGAAGTCATTTGAATTTCTCAAAGACCAGTTTTAGGCATTTTGAGCTAAGGCAAAAATGGCACAAGTTGTAAACAGTTTAGATCTTGGTCAACCAGTCACTTGGTATTAGTTCTGAATCCAGTTCAAGTTTATTCAGCAGTGAAAGGGTGAAAGCAGTGCACTAAGCTTATTTCATCTGCTAGAAATGTTGTCCACTGAAAAATTAACATGTCAATATACATGTATTACTGTAACTCAGGTGAGCGATATAGGGCCAATGGCCCTCTTGTTTGATACATGTGACCTCTTTGAATAAATCTACCGAAAAAGAGCATTAACTACAGAAAAGGAATATTTTAGAGTTTTGTAGTTTGAAACCATTGCTCTATTTATTTATGACTTTTACAGAGTCATCAAAAGTCGTCAATATGAGGGAATGGGTTAAGCCATATAATTATGGGTCTGTAAGGTAGCTTAATGCAGGTCAAATGTAATGCAGAAAGCTCCTATTAGATCAAAATGCTCCTTAAGGAACAGTTTAATAGGGTCTACACTATTTTCTGCTATGCTATTCAAAACTGTGCTTACTGTACTTGACTTATTCAGTGTTACAAACCTTGTGGGAGGGCAGATTGGGCTAGATAGGGTGTCCAAATGTTTCGGGTAAATAATATTATGGTAGTATGCTAAGAGTCCATACATCACAGAGCAATGTTCTCATGTAGGCCTTGAATCAATAGTTGTCTGCCTGAAACAGACGTCGATTCATCAAAATCACTTCTCTTTAATCCTGTTCCAGCTTTTGTGCAATAGCCCTTTACCATTATCTCTTTGTACCCAAATTAACCCTTTACTCCAGGAGTGCTAATGTAAGAAATAATAGTGTCATGAATACTGATGAGGACTATGAGATTGATTGTTATAACGGCACATGAACACAGGAATGGTTGAGCATGGCAGAAACTGTAGAACCATTATCTATGTTATATCAAAAGCAAACAGAGCAGGCCCTGATCAGACGCCTCCTACAGGAGCCATCTGATCTGGGTCTACTCTGTTTGCAAAGGCGTAAAAGCCTTTCTTACTACAAACTATAAATACAGATTGACCATTCTGTTTTGAATATTTAGCACTCACAGGGTTAGCAGCTATATATTTATGTGAATTTTCAAATGGACTATTCCAAATTTCAAACAGCTCAAGCCTACCGTGAATATCAGGGAATCTTTAAAAGGAAATTGTAGCATTCACAGTATGCATAGGACATTTAAAAAGTGAGTGCACTGAAAGGGTGAATTTTTGAATATGGGAAACTAGCATACTGAGGTACATGTATATGCAAACAGTGCAGACATATCAGAGGGTTCTTAGAGGGACCCTCAGATTAGCGTCTGCACTGATTGTCATTCAAAATCATCTAGCAAATTTATGCCATTCATACTGAATGGACTCCATAATTAATCACTGATTGGCCATTCTGCTTTGAATATTCAGCATTCAAAGCATTGATTTAACCCTTAATCCTCCATGAATATTTATGTAAGAAATTAATGACGTAATGAATATTTAATTAGATTAACTGTTATAATAGTACATGGACACTTGAAGTTTTGGCCATGGCAGGAACTGTAGAATCATATCTATATTATATCATTAGCAAACAGAGCAGACCCTGATCAGACGGTTTCTCTACTCTGTTTGCAAAGGCATAGAAAAGCATATTTATGGAGTAAAGGGTTAAAGAATTTTGGTAACCACCAGGATGAATCTATCAGAATTGTGTTAGAAACATTTTATAGGTAAATGCCAAACATAAAAGTAATGAAAAATAATAGTTTTGATGTCGTAGATATGTCAAGCAAAAAACGGTCAATATATTTAACCCTTCGCTTGCTATTCGCATCAATATACCTACCTGTAAATAGTGAAGACCCGGATGAGACAGCTCCTGCAGGAGCTGTCTCATCAGGGTCTGCACTATTTACAAGTTGATTGTGCAACCAGTGCATTCCACAGCAGTGATTGCACAGCGAAATATTTGTACACAGTGAAGATATATGTAATTATACAACAGGGCATGGGTAAAGAAGGAGAAATGTATTTTAAAATTCAGCAAGTGAAGGGTTAAATGGTTGAATTACTGAACAGAGTAGACCCAGACCAGTCTGGCTCATGTAGGTAATCATTAGGTAAAGGTTTAAGCAGGAAATTATTATCAGAGCTACAGATAATGGTGTGTACTCAAATTCTAAAATTGTCATTTCTCCACCAAACCCTATGTTGTGACTCCTCTTTAGAATCGTCTTGAAGATTCTTAAAAGTGGTCACAACTTAGGGTTTGGTGGAGAAATAAAGGAGTTTTTCTTCAATTTTTTTTAATTTACACATCTTATAATCCACCTCTGTATTAACCCATTCCCTCATAGGCTATTTTTAGACCCAACCTCTTTGAATAAATCTAATTATTAGAAAAAACGAAATTTTTACAGTTGATTTTTACAGAGGCATTACTAATATGAGGGAATGAGTTAAGATATGGATGAATTATAATATGAATTATAATATGGCTGAAATACTGACTCGTATTTGTAAAGTTGTGACAGAAAAAAATGTTACAGACATATGGCACAGTGTGTAGGTTTATCATCATTTGTACTTATAAAGACACATACCTGCTCAGACCCGGGATCAAACCCGGGTCACCAGGTTCGCAGTCATGCTCTCTACCACGTCGCGGTAAAAAGGCGCTTGTAAAGCAAGGCCGTACAAGTGATGATAAACCTACACACTGTGACACATACCACATGGGAAACTGTCAAGAAGTTAAAGAACCAGAGTTATGATGGCTGAAAGACTGTTATAGACAAATTATTGGGTTGAAAGCTATCAAGATGTCTGAATCATACTCAGAAATATTGTCACAGACATATAAAAAAGTGTCTGAATCATACTCATAATATGGCTGAAATGTCACTCAGGAAAGAGTCTAGAAATGGCCATATCATAAGATGGCTAAAAATATTGTTATAGACAAATTGTTAAGCTAGAAGCTATCAAGATGTCTGAATCATTCTCATAATATGGCTGAAATGTCAATCAGGAAACTGTCTAGAAATGGCCATATCATAGAATGGCAGAAATGCTGGTATAGACAATTTGTCAAGCTGGAAGCTATCATGATGCATATGTCGTAATCAGTGCATTGCCCAGAGGTCCATATAAGATGCGTAAGTTGAAACATTTTCTACAATAACTTCTTTATTTCTCCACCAAATCCTATGTTGTGACCACTCTAAAGAGTGCAGTCACAACATAGGGTTTGTTGGAGTAATGACGATTTTAGTATTTGAGTACATACCTTAACCTGTAGCTCTGATTGCTGAAATATTGTCACGGACATGTAAAGAAATGATCATATCATAGGATGACTGAAATGCTGTTTTAGACAAATTGTCAAGCTGGAAGCTATTACGATGTCTGTGTCATATAATTATATAATCATAATCTTTCTGAAATATTGTCACAGGTCTCAGATCACACTGTAAACTTTGAGAAATGGCAGAATTGTATTTTATTTTTACCCTTACAGTGCGGGACATGAGTCACCAATGTCTTTTGCAAACAGTGTAGACCCATATGAGAGGGCTCCTAGAGATGCTCTAGGAGCCCTCTCATCAGGGTCAGCACAGTTTGTCATGTTACACTTTTCTAGAAAAATCCCTAGATATTGACATAAGCTTGACCTGTTTGAATTTTGGAATAGTCCATTTGTTGTATTAGGGTTGAAATTCTTTTATACTAAGATAGGTCGTGGGTTCGATCCCTGGCCGCGACAGACCAAAAGTCGTTAAAAGTTGGTACTAGTAAGCTCCCTTGTCTACGCTCGACATTAAGAGGGTAGTTCTAGGACTGGTCGGCCCAGTATCAGGATAATGTGACTTGGTGGGTTGCTCTTGCCATGGGTTCTCTCAAGCGGGTGCCGTCTGAAAATAACTGAAACACTGTTGGTTGGACGTAAAACCCAACTCACTCACTCGGTCACTCTTTTATAGATAGGTCACACTGGAGACTGTAGACATGACTAATATTAAATGACTGAAAATGTCAATCTTGAAATTGTCTGAAATTAACCCTTTTCACCATAATCATGCCTTTTAACCCCCATGCAAACAGATTAGACCTACATCAGATGGTTTCTGTTGGTCATGCTCTGTTTGGTTATGGAATAACATAGATCTAATTCATCACAGAGCTCCAAATCAGATAACTTCTTCATTTCTCCAACAAACCTATGTTGTGACCACTCTTTAGAATCGTCTATTCGAGTAAGCACCTTTATCTGTAGCTTTGTTCATCAGTTTTTGTCTTGGCCAAAAGTTCCATTGTTCATATGGCACACGATTATACCTCAGTGAAAATTACTCTAGGTCAGAATTTCTTAATTGAATATTCATGGAGTAAAGGCTTAACCCATTACTCCATTAATACACCCTTTTACACCCTGCTCTTACGTCATGTAAGAAAGAATGAATATTAATTAGAAGGTGTATTTATAGAGTAAAGGATTAATCCTTTTCCTGTTCAATATTTATGCAAGAAATAATGATATCATGAATAGATATTAGCTGAATTTTTATAATATGAACTTTTCAAGGAAATATTTTGCTAAATAAAAATGTAGAATCAGATCTATATCATGTCATGAGCAAACCGAGCATTGGTCCTACAAGAGCAATCTGAACTGGATCTACTCCGTTTGCAAATGTGTAAAAATGTGTTTATATGAAGGAAAGGGATAATACATTCATGCTAAGTCAGCTCTTGTGTAAAAGTCCCAGACTTAACTGACAACGCAGCAATTCTCTAGTGAAGTATACATCATTGTACCATGAAGCTGCAGGATTCATCCATGTTTCGCTATTTCACTAAATACTTTGGACATTGGTGACGTTTTATCTTCCGATATTGTTGTCTGCCTTGTATTACATATAAATTTTCTTCTGTTTCTTTTCAAAAAATTACCAAAGAGTCTTAAATGCTTGATCTTAATTATACCAAATAGTACAGAATCAGATCTAGGATATTCTGTTAGCAAAAACAGCAGATCCTGATCAGACAGCTCCTACATGAACCATCTGATCTCGATCTACGGGGTATGCAGAGACATCAGTTAACGTGTCCAGATGGAGCTATATTGGGGTACTTACGATCCGATTACTATCAGATAACGCTCCAGTTGCGATTCAGTAGCTATCTGTACGATCCGATAGTGACTTGATAGCATTTGGTCGCCACCCAATTCCCCCAAAGTGTTTCGAGCCTCCATGATCAGTTTTCACTCCGTTGGCGATTCAGGGCGAGTAAGAGGCGATCCATTGTGCTCTATTTGCGCTTCGAGGGTGATCCCTGAGATCTATGGCGCTCAAGCTAGATCCGATAGCGATCTCGGCGTCCTATGGAGATTCATTATCGCTCAATTAGAGCTCCAGGCGATCCGATTAGGATGAGATGCTATGAAAACCCGTGGCGTTCTACCACGCTCAACAGTTTGGCTGCAGCGGAGCGCAAAGGCTTGAGAGCACAGCACAGAACTGAACATATATTTTATTGAATCATCATATACACAACATATATTACACATTATAGCATATTGCATATTCATATAATATATGTAAAGATATGAGACAAACTTTTTTTTGGAGAAAGATGGCGCCCAAAGGCGATCCGATAGCGCTTCAGAATTTAATATGGGAGGGGGGGGGGGGGGGGTTAGATTTTTATGCTTGATAATATAACTAAGTAGTGCGTTTGTAATACATGTTGAAAAAGAGCCTAATTGGGTGTGGGAAATAAAAAAACTCCGATTAAATAATTGTTTTATTGATTTTTAGTAGATCTAAATCTAAAATAGTACTAAAAAAAGTTTATTTGGGCAATTTTAAGGGGGGGGACGTACTCGGGCTCCGCCCCCCTCTAAATCCATGCCTTAAACTTCCCTTTTCTCTAGTAATTTAAATGCTCCTTTTCAGTTGAATTGTATGCCCCTCTAGATCAGATCTAGCCCAGTCTGTTTGTTTGTTTGTCACCAACTTTACCATTGGTCATAACTTTTGAGCCAGTACAGATAGAGACTTGATATTTTGCATGCATTAATTGTATCTCATAAAGCCTTACATTTTGAGTGGTGACATGTCAAGGTCATCCTTCAAGGTCAGAGGTCAAATATATACGGTAGGTCAAATCACCAACTTTACATCGGCCATAACTTTTGAACCAGTAGAGATAGAGACTTGATATTTGGCATGCATGTGTATCTCATGAAGCTGCACATGTTGAGTGGTGGCATGTCAAGGTAAAGGTCATACTTCAAGGTCAAAGGTCATATTGGAGGCATAGTGTTTCACAAACACATTTTGTTTTTCAATGAGGTCGGGTCTAAAAATTATAAGCTTATGAGGGAATGGGTTAAAAAAATTATTTTTTTACATATCTTGTCTATGCATCAGCCTTACCAAGTTACAGTGATTGTAAATATTAAAATTGTATATTTCATGTATTTCAGGTATAAAATGTCCAGTGTGCTCCAAATTTATCCCGCCAGATGACATAGAGTGCCACCTAGTGGTGTGTTTAACCAAACCCAGAATCACATATAATGGTAAGCTGTTTCTTCGTAACTCACCTGACCACAAATTTTAATGTTTCAGACATCCAGCACTTGTACGACCACATTTGGATTGTTAAAATCCCCAAAACACCCACCCCCACCCCTCTCCAGAGAAGGTGGTATATAACTTTGCCAGTGTTGTTTTTTGTAGGTGGACCGAATGGGTTCCAATTAAAAACTAGTGAACGCTTTTGTCCAAGGTCTTGAAACTTGTAATAGATGTTGGACATGATCAGTAGATGACAACTAATGTTTTGGGACATAGTAGGTCTAAAGTCAAGGTCACTCAGTAACAGAGAAATGCAAAAGCACATGAAAAGTTCATGCTCACGTTGAACTTTACACAAAACTGTGTCTTATGTAAATCTGTGATACAAACAAATAAACCTTGGTCATAACTTTTGAAAGATTAGAAATAGGGACGTCGTATTTGTCATGTTTGCTCATCTTATTAACCCTTTACACCATGAATATTCATGTAAGAAATAATGACATTATGAATATTAATTACGATTAATTGTTGTAATAGCACGTTGACATAGGACTGTTTGGTCATGGTAGAAACTGTAGAATCATATCTATCTGTGTATTATATCATAAGCAAACAGAGCAGACCCTCATCAATCGTCAGGCTTCAGGGGTAGTCCGTTTTCTATAGAAAAATATAATAAAACTTTGAATCTCTTCTTCTCTGAAACTGGAAGGTTTTCAGCTTTCATATTTGGCACATAGCATCATGTTCAGGTCCTCTAAATAAGTTATATAAATTATGCCCCTGGGGTCAAAATTGGGCCCGCTCAAGGGGTGGTCAGTTTTCAATAGAACATATAGTGAAAACTTTGAATATCTTCTCCTCTGAAGCTGGAAGGTTCTTAGCTTTCATATTTGGCACATAGCATCATGTTCAGGTCCTCTCCAAAGTTATATGAATTATGCCCCTGGGGTCAAAATTGACCCTGCCCCAGGGCCAGCTAGTTTTCTATAGAAACATATAGTGGAACAGTTTGAAAATCTTCTTCTGATTGTCTGGTGTGCAATATCAGGGCCTGAAAGGCCCTGTTGTTGCATGAGTTATGGAACTTTTTTCACACTTAAAAACCTTCTTCACATAAGAGACAATTATTGCCAGCATTAGAGGGGCATCTGTATCTATTGACTTAAAATAGTTACATTAATTACAGGATCTGCCATAGCCAAAATTTACTGTGTTCATAGTTATGCTATATAAAAATTCAGCTAATTATTATTCATGATATCAATTTCTTACATATACAGTAAAACTCGGCTATAACGAATTCCAAGGGACTGAAGGATTTACTTTGCTATAAACATTATTCGCTATATTGATAGTACGAAGTTCGCTATAAATTATGACTGGCACACGACAGTTCAAAACTTTATTAAACCGTAATTCAGACAAGCAAACGAATATGCGTAACAATTAAACTGCCAAAATGTACATCATACATCGTACAGCCTACTCATTTGTGGAAGAAATCAGTCATTTGCTTTTGAACACACGTTGATGCTTGACACTTGCCAAAAAATTGTTTCATAGTTGTCAACGTTTTAAAAAAATCCTCAGGAATATTTGGTTGTTGTTCCAATGCCCGGTACAAATATTGTACATAGCTAACAAAGACTCCGCGTATGTGGGCACTGACAAATATTCCTTATCTGTGTCGTCATAGGAGTCGGCGGTAATTTTAGCGGAAAATGCTGAAATAATATGCAAACAGGGAGGGAATAACAAAATCAATTAAAACATCATATATTAACAATGTTTAGATATAACACATATTTTTAAGTGCATATATGCCCCGCAGCTAGCGGTGTTTAATTATACCTTACCACTACACAATGTTAATTATACCATACCACCGTGAAGAATACATGTTAACGGATCGCTTCACAGTTCGCCCCAACAGTAGTGTGTGTTTTAACACCTATGCAACATGGTGTTAATCCTGCGAAATACACAGGTGTTTGAAGATAGTAGCAAGGTGAAACTTCACTTTAACGAAGGAATTTTAAAGTGTTTTGTGAATAAAGGTACTTGAAAATCAGTTCGCCATAAGCGAAAATTCGCTCTAACCAACTTCGTACTAAACATTATAGTCTGTATAGAATTAATGAAGAAAATGATTTGCCCGGGGAACGAAATTTAGTTCGCTATAAGCGGAAATTCGCTTTATCAGAGTTCGTTATAAATAAGTTTTACTGTACATGTAATAAAATGGTTAACCCATTCCCTCATATTGACGCCTCTGTAAAAGTCACTTTTTGAAACCATCGTGATCTATTTACATCAATGGTTTCAGAACTATACAATTATTCTAAAAAGTTACTTTTTTGCTGAGTAAAAGAGGTTTTACTGTGAAAACACTGGTAGGATGACTGATACATGTAATGATGAGCTTCAGGCAAATATATAGAAATAATGTAGCTAATTTATAAACCACAAGGTGATTTACTTGCAAACTTCTAAATATAGGACATAATGTAAACCAAAAACACGTGTTGCCAAACAAAACTGCCCAACCCCTCTTAGGTGGGAGTGTAAAAATAGAAATGTTGGTGCACTAAATTGTCTTTTATAATACAGTAGAGACTGTATTTAGTGATCATATGATGTAAAATCTGATTCTATACAAGCAGATGGTTGCTTAACCTTTTATTCGATGAATATTCATGTGAGAAATAATGACATCGTGAATATTGATTAGATTATTTTGTATAATGACACATGAACACAAGTCATGAAATTTTGACTATGGCAGAAACTGGAGAATATATCTATCTTTATTATTTCACATCAAACAGAGCAGACCCTGATCAGCAGGAGCTGTCTGATCTGGGTCTACTCTGTTTGCAAATGTGTCAAAAAGCGTTTTTATGAAGGAAAGGGTTAATATTACCAATATCCTGCTCAAATAAAACCATTTAGGCCATGTTGCCCTTTCAAACGTTATTTTCTGGTCGCCCGGCTTTACTATCCCAGCTTTCCTGTTCAGCACAGTTAGTGCTTGTTATGTAAATTTCTTCAGAAAAAATTGATGTTGGACACATTTAGATGTTTGAGGACATGCATACCAAAGCCATAAACACACATTCTCTTGGCATAAAAAGACAAGTTTCTTCTTCAACACATTGTGTAAATCTACTCAATGCTAGTGTCTCAGAGCAGAATTTCAGATATGAGGAGTCACTATTGACAAGGCTGTAGATAAGTAGGCATATGTGGAATATCTAAATAAAATAAAACTAATAACACTTTTCTTCCAAATTCTATCTTGCTGCTACTCATTAGAAACTCCTCTCCAAGGGGATTCTAATGAGTAAACAGCAAGATACCAGAGTTTGGCTGAGAGATTTTCATATACAGTGAAACCCCGCTAATGCGACCACTTAATAAACAGCCACTGATGTCGTCTAAAGCAGGTGGTTGCTTAATGCAGGACGAAAGTTATGCAGAAAGCTCCTATAGGAGCTTTCTGCATAACTGTCGCCCTGCATTAAGCTACCACCTGCCTCTGCCACCCAGAATTATGCCCCTTTTTGGTGGTCGCATCAGCGGGGTTTTACTGTATATATCAGTATGCCTCTATCAAGAGCCTAGATGCGATATCGTAGCTGTAAGACTGATAATGACTAGCGTCCAGTTTACAGCTACGACATGCTAGCATCTCTACTGTGGCGCAAGCCGAATGTGAATCACACGCGGCGGTTTAACGCTTTTATTTTCACAACAAATGTAAAAATAAATCAATGTTTCGATTTAAAACGATTTTTTGAACACGCTGGGCTAACAAAATTATGTTACCTTTCTTGAAAATCATGTAATTTCCGATTAAAGTTTTACCACTCTAAGCGGACGACGTTTCCGAGAGATGGTCGGCCATTTTGAAAAAAATACCCATGCTCCGGGTGGTCACGTGTGACCTTATATGCAAATAGCTTCCATATATGGAAATCGTAGTAAAAGGAGCAACAATCGTCAATCTAAACAACATGGCCGACCCGTAGTGAGGTTTCCTTATATGGCAAAACGAGATCTCGCGAGATCTGTCATGGCGTCCAAAATCAAAATAAAAGTCGGCCGGTATTGCAAATATTTTTAATCGACCGCAGAGAAGTTATAAGATAGCGTAGGCTGATAAAATCTGATTTTTATTGATAAATAATAAGTTTTAAAGGAATACATTAACTGTTTGGAGACTCGTGCTGGTTTACAAGCACTTTAGATTTTGCTCCATTGTAGAGATGCTAGCAAATCGTAGCTCTATTTACGAATAGAGCTACGTTATCGTATCTATCAAGAGCCCTGTAGTGATCTGTCACATTTATTTATATCACTTATTTGATTAGTATTGTTTTAAGCATCCAAGAGGTAATTCTAATGAGTATGAACTAGAGATTGAGGAGAAATATTAAAAAATAGTTGAAAGTTGAGAAGTTTACTTTTTGTGTACACCCGTCTGATCTGGGTCTTCTCTGTTTGCTTATGAAATAATATAGATCTGCGGTTTCTGCCATGGCTAAATATTCCTTAGCTCACCTACTGTAATAAATGTCAATCTAATTAATATTTATATATTCATTATTTCTTCCATGAATATTCATGTAGCCAAGGGTTAGTTAACCCTTTCCCTATTGAATATTCATGTCAGAAATGACATCATGAATATATAGTAGCAGAATTTTTATAATGGCATGTACACCTGAGGGTTAACCCTTTTCTTTAATAAACATATTTCACACATTTGCAAACAGAGTAGACCCAGATCAGTCAACTCCTGTAGGAGCTGTCTGATCGGGGTTTGCTCTGTTTGCTTATGAAATTATAATACATTTGACAGTTTCTTCCAATACAACCAAATCCTGTGTGCATAATTACGTATGATATCATAAAAAAACAAACCAGATAATAAATATTCATGATGTCGTTATTTCTCACATGAATATTGAACAGGGAAAAGGTTAACCCTTGGCTTGCTGAATTTTAAAACACATTTCTCCTTCTTTACCCATATCCTGTTGTATAATTACACATATCTTCACTGTGTACAAGTATTTCGCTGTGCAATCACTGCTGTGGAGTGCACTGGTTGCACAATCAACTTGTAAATAGTGCAGACCCTAATGAGACAGCTCCTGCAGGAGCTGTCTCATCTGGGTCTTCACTATTTACAGGTATGTATATTGGCATGAATAGCAAGCGAAGGGTTAAAAGAAAAGTCAGCTTTGAGAAATGCAGCAGACAACAATATTACTTAGTGTGCAACGTTTTGACAGTTCATGGAAAGAAAATACTTGTAGTCTGTAATACTGGATGATTCACAAATCCTGCACTGAATCATAAACCTACTGACTCAACTCAACTGGTCCAAGTTTGCATAGAAATTTCATGGTATTATGGAGAAATCGAATATAATAGCTCAAGATTGCAAAGTCTTATTCAGAATGAATTTCGACTTGTATTTAACCCTTTCCCAGTTAAATATTCATGTAAGAATTAATGACATCATGAATATTTATTATCTAAATTTTTATACTCCCGAATACACCCAAAGGTAACTTCAGTCATATTATGGTATGGCGCTTGTCTGTCTGTCTGTCTGTCTGTCCGTTAGCCACATCTTTGTCCGCTCAATAACTTGACAACTATTGGGTGTGCTGTCTTTATACTCAGTAGGAAGGTTGGTCATGGCTAGTAGATGACCCCTATTTATTTTGAGGTCAGTTGGTCAAAGGTCAAGGTCACAGTGACCTTCAACTCAAAAATCTTGTCAGCTCAATAATTTGAAATGTACTAGGTGTGTTGTCTTCATACTTAGTAGGAAGGTTGGTCATGGCTAGTAGATGACCCCTAATGATATTGAGGTCAATCGGTCAAAGGTCAAGGTCACAGTGACCTTCAACTAAAATATTTTGTCCGCTCAATAACTTAATTATAAGTATTGGGTGTGATGTCTTCATACTTAATAGGAAGGTTGGTCATGGCCAGTACATGACCCCTATTGATTTTGCATTCAGTCTGTCAAAGGTTAAGGTCACAGTGACCTTCAACTCTAATTAATATTGTGCATGTTATAACGGCACAATTACTTCGGCCGTATAATGCTCCAACACATGGGGCTCTTGTTTGTAGTGGTAAATTTTGTACACACTCACACAGGTCTCATCAGGATCCAAACTGTTTGACACCCTGATTGCATTTTCGTAGACATTTTGATTATAGCTTGAATATTGAAAATGTAGTAGGTGAAAAAATCTGTAAAAATAATTTGCTCAGCAGGCTAAAGGTTAATGCTAAGTAATTGTAGTTTAGAGTAGTGTCTGCTGCAATCACTTAAACTAGATCTTTTTGTGTGACCTATTGTAAGACACTTAATCCTTTACTCCATGAATATTCATACATGTAAGAAAAGAACTGATGATATCATGAATATTAATTAGAAAATGCAGGAATCACATTTTCTGTCTGTCTGTCTGACCGTCCCGTCTGTCTGTCAACAATTTTGATGTGACGGCAGGCACGCAATAGCTCAAACAGTACTTCACATATTGGTTTCATGTTCAGGGCATATGCTTAGTATCATCAGAGGAAGACGCCTATAATTTTTGGTTTGAATCAGATCACTATGTCTAGAGTTATCTGCCCTTGATTCATCCAAAATGCAATCAACTTTTGTCAACACTTTTAGTGTGACGCGATTACTCAAACAGTACTTCACATATTGGTTTCATATTAAGGGCATATGCTTAGTATCATCAGAGGAAGACGCTATAGTTTTGGGGTTGAATCAGATCACTGTGTCTAGAGTTATCTGCCCTTGATTCATCCAACATTCCATAAACTTTTGTCAACACTTTTAATGTGACTTGATAACTCAAACAGTACTTCACATATTTGGTTTAATTAAGGGCATATGCTTAGTATTATGAGAGGAAGACACCTATAGTTTTTTGGTTGAATGAGATCACAATGTCCAGAGTTATCTGCCCTTGATCTATCAAAAATGCCATATTCAACAAAAGACCATCTGTAATGGTCCTCTCTGACTGAGTCAGTTTATCAATTTTTAAAATGACATAATTATTTACAGATGGACACTTTTGCTAAAGTAGAAACTATAGAATCAGATTTATATTATAACTTAAGCAAACAGAGCAACCCTTGATCAGATGCAGTCTGATCAGGGTCTACTCTGTTTGCAAAGGTCTGCTCTGTTTGCAAAGGTCTGCTCTGTTTGCAAAGATCTGCTCTGTTTGCCAATGAAACATTGGTTTGATTCTACAGTGTTTGCCATAGTAAAAAATCACTTTATTCATAATGCAAGATAAAAGATTAGCTAATTAATATTCATAGTCATTATTTGTGACACGGATGATCATCAGGTAAAGGGTGTATAGAGGATATATCCAGTTTCTGTCTCACTACTAAATTATGGTAATCATGCAAAGACAGAAATGCAAATGGGTAGCATTGATTTGATGCAATTTCGTTTCTTTCCTCTCTGATAGGAGAATCTCATTTCCATTGTAAACTGTTAACATGTGATTGGTGAATTCTTGAAAACTAGCAAACAGTTTGGATCCAGATGAGATGCTTATTATGTCTGGGTATCTTATTAATATTCAAACATTTGGATATTTTATGGTCCAGTTTTTGAAAAGGAATGACAGAGAATTGTACTTTGAAAATTGCAGCAGACGACACTTTTCTTAGAAGACATTTTATTTAACATGGTAAGAGTAAAGGTTTCAGTAAAATGCTTTATTCCTGTTTGTCATTGATCTCTGCCAGGCTTGTGTCTTTAATATTCTTTGTATGTTAGTGGAAAATTTGTCCTCAGCTTCAGTTTTCTAGGATATTTAGCAACATAATCTAGGACAGTCAGTCACAGTGACTTCGTTGCTTCGAGACGATTCTAAAGAGTTACAGGTCACAACATAGGGTTTGGTGGAGAAATGACAATTTTAGTATTTTGAGTATGCACCTGTTGCTTAACCCTTTCCCTCATACAAATGTATTTTCACGCAGTTGCAAACAGAGTAGACCCAGATCAGACGGCTCCTAGAGGAGCCATCTGATCAGGGTCTACTCTGTTTGCCAATGACATTTGATAGACATGTGTGTTTAGTTTCTGAAATGGCTACAATGCTCCATCTCCCATATTTCATTATACCCCCACAAACAGAGTTTGAGGGGGGTATACTGGAATCGGCCTGTCGGTCGGGCGGGCGGTCGGTCGGTCGGTCGGTCTGTCTGCAAAATCTTGTACGGCGAACTCCTCCTTCAGTTTCAACCCGATTCACTTGACACTTGGCATACTTGTTAATCAGGAGTAGTAGATGTGCAAGACACAAATTTCAGGTCTCTGTGACCTTGACCTTGACCTTTGGCCTTGAAATTGGTCTTGAAATTGGCAGGCAAAAGCTTGTACTTTGAACTCCTCCTTCACTTTCAACCTGATTCACTTGATACTTGGCATACTTGTTACTCAGGAGTAGTAGATGTGCAAGACACAAATTTCAGGTCTCTGTGACCTTGACCTTGACCTTTGGCCTTGAAATTGGTGTTGAAATTGGCAGGCAAAATCTTGTACTTTGAACTCCTCCTTCACTTTCAACCTGATTCACTTGATACTTGGCATAAATGTTACTCAGGAGTAGTAGATGTGCAAGACACAAATTTCAGGTCTCTGTGACCTTGACCTTGACCTTTGGCCTTGAAATTGGTCTTGAAATTGGCAAGCAAAATCTTGTACTTTGAACTCCTCCTTCAATTTCAACCTGATTCACTTGATACTTGCCATAAATGTTACTCAGGAGTAGTAGATGTGCAAGACACAAATTTCAGGTCTCTGTGACCTTGACCTTGACCTTTGGCCTTGAAATTGGTCTTGAAATTGGCAGGCAAACTCTTGTACTTTGAACTCCTCCTTCAGTTTCAACCCGATTCACTTGACACTTGGCATACTTGTTAATCAGGAGTAGTAGATGTGCAAGACACAAATTTCAGGTCTCTGTGACCTTGACCTTGACCTTTGGCCTTGAAATTGGTCTTGAAATTGGCAGGCAAAAGCTTGTACTTTGAACTCCTCCTTCAATTTCAACCTGATTCACTTGATACTTGCCATAAATGTTACTCAGGAGTAGTAGATGTGCATGACACAAATTTCAGGTCTCTGTGACCTTGACCTTGACCTTTGGCCTTGAAATTGGTCTTGAATTGGCAGGCAAACTCTTGTACCTTGAACTCCTCCTTTATTTTCAACCTGATTCACTTGATACTTGGCGTAAATGTTACTCAGGAGTAGTAGATGTGCAAGACACAAATTTCAGGTCTCTGTGACCTTGACCTTTGGTCTTGAAATTGGCAGGCAAAATCTTTTACTTTGAAATCCTCCTTTAATTTCAACCTGATTCACTTGATACTTGGCATAAATGTTACTCAGGAGTAGTAGATGTGCAAGACACAAATTTAAAATCTCTGTGACCTTGACCTTTGGCCTTGAAATTGGTCTTAAAATTGGCAAGCAAAATCTTGTACGGCAAACTCCTCCTTCACTTTCAACCTGATTCATTTGATACTTGGCATAAATGTTACTCAGGAGTAGTAGATGTACAAGACACAAATTTCAGGTCTCTGTGACCTTGACCTTGACCTTTGGCCTTGAAATTGATCATGATATTGGCAGGCAAAATCTTGTACTTTGAACTCCTCCTTCAATTTCAACCTGATTCACTTGATACTTTGCATAAATGTTACTCAGGAGTAGTATATGTGAAAGACACAAATTTTAGGTCTCTGTGACCTTGACCTTGACCGTTGGCCTTGAAATTGGTCTTAAAATTGGCAGGCAAAATCTTGTACTTTGAATTCCTTCACTTTCAACCTGATTCACTTGATACTTGGCATAAATGTTACTCAGGAGTAGTAGATGTGCAAGACACAAATTTAAAATCTCTGTGACCTTGACCTTTGGCCTTGAAATTGGTCTTAAAATTGGCAAGCAGAATCTTGTACTTTGAACTCCTCCTTCACTTTCAACCTGATTTACTTGATACTTGGCATAAATGTTACTCAGGAGTAGTAGATGTGCAAGACACAAATTTCAGGTATCTGTGACCTTGACCTTGACCTTTGGCCTTGAAATTTGCAGGCAAAATCTTGTACTTTGAACTCCTCCTTCAATTTTAACCTGATTCACTTGATACTTGGCATACATTACAGAATTTTCTCTATTTGAACTTTGGGTATTTTTGTTATTTGGTCCTGTTACATGTTCAAAACTTGGATTTGCAATCAATGCTGCCGTGTGGGGGTATTCATCACCTTTAGTGATAGTTCTAGTTTTAACTATTTTGTCCATGAATAATCAGTAGGTGCTGAAATTTGAAATAAACATAGAACAGGGAAAGGGTTAATAGGGTCATCATTAATTTTGGATTGAAAGCCATGGGAAAGTCATCATGAAGGCTGCTTTAGCATACAAAGTGTTTAACTGTAGAGTCCATTCAGTATGAAGGGATTAAATTTTCTAGAGGATTTTGAATGACAAACTGTGCAGACCCGGATCTGAGCCCTCTTATCTTGGTCGTCACTGTTTTCAGTTGACAGTACATGTTTCTGGCATTCAGAGGATTTACAAGGAATCCTTGCACAGTAGTCGCGAAATTCTGCTAACATATACAAGCAGTTTGAGTCTAGATGAGACATTTAAAATGTTTTTCATGAGAAATAAACGAAAAATAATCTAAGAATCGCAGCAACCTACATTTTGTTTTTGTAGACTGCAATTACTTAGCGGGCAAAGATCTTAAATGATTATAACTCATAGCACTTTCGGTCAGTTGGTCAGTCAGTCAGTCAGTCAGTCAGTCGGGCTCTACAGTTTCTACCAGTATCTAAAAAGTCTGTGTACATACATTATGCTATGTTATAAATTTAGTTGATAAATATTCATGGTGCCATTACTTCTTACATGAATATCCAACAGGGAAAGGGTTAAAGAATTTACATGAATATCCAACAGGGAAAGGGTTAAAGAATTTACATGAATATCCAACAGGGAAAGGGCTAAAGAATTTACATGAATATCCAACAGGGAAAGGGTTAAAGAATTTACATGAATATCCAACAGGGAAAGGGTTAAAGAATTTACATGAATATCCAACAGGGAAAGGGTTAAAGAATTTCAAAATGGATTAGAAACCAAATGACTGGGTATGTCATTAGGATTCAAACTGTTTGACATTATCAGATTGGTGTATGGTTCGTAAGAAATGGAAAAAACAATGGAAGCACATTTAACCCTTTCTCTGTTCAGTTATATATATTCATGTAAGAAATAATGGCATCATGAATATTTATTAGCTGACTTTTTATAATGGCAAATGTAGACAAGATTGGTTTGGTATTTGTAGAAACTGTAAAGTCTGGTCAGACGACTCCTATAGGATCTGTGACTGATCTGGGTCTACTCTGTTTGCAAATAGGTGAAAACATGTTTATATGAGGGAAAGGGTTGAAAAAATGCAGACAACAGACTTAACCCAGCAATGGCACAAATCAGTCAAACATGCATTTTTTAATTGGCAGAATATTTCTTGTGTCACTATTTACTCCTTACGCCTTTCTACACCTTTGCAAACAGAGTAGACCTAGATCAGATTGCACCTAAAGGTTTGCTCTCTTTGCTTATGATATGATACAGATATGATTATATAGTTTCTGCCATTGCAAAAAATACTGTGTCCATTATGCTATTATAACATTGCATCTCATTAATATTCATGATGTAATTATGTCTTAACCCTTTACTTGTTCTATATTTAGTCCAAATTTCAATACCTACTGAATATTCATGGACACACTAGCTATAATGAATTATAGAAGGTGGAACATTGTAGCCATTGTAGAAAGCAAAGAAATAGATCTATCAAATTTCTTTAGCAAACAGAGCAGACCCTGATCAGACAGCTCTAGGAGCCGTCTGATCTGGGTCTACTCTGTTTGCAAATGCGTGAAAAGGCGTTTGTATGAGGGAAAGGGTTACATTACTATTCATAGAGTAAATGTTAAGTTTCCAGCCATATATAAAGTTCCCCTTTCTTCAGGTTCAGGATACTGTCATAGAATAATGTCATAATTGTTCAATATTCATGGAAACAGTTCATACATGTTTGAAATATAGGTCACATTGAATTAAATTATTTGTTACCAAGGAAGATTTTCACATTAGATTATTTGATTTAACTACAGCTTGCTCGTAATATAATTTCAGGGACCCAAGAAATTGCATTGAGATAGCTAGAGTTGGAGATAACCTCCTACCATATTTTGGGCTATGTTTGTGTTTAATTTTGGGCGTAATGGGTGAAATGGTGGTAGAGTATAGGGGTACACTTAACCCTTTAATGCATAAATATGTCTTTCTATGCCTTTGCAAACAGAGTAGCCCCAGATGAGATGGTTCCTGTGGGAGCAGTCTGATCAGGGTCTGCTCTGTTTGCTTAGGATATAATATAGATACGATTGTTCAGTTTCTGCCATGGCCAAAACTTCTTGTGACCATCTACTATTATAACAATTAATCTAATTAATATTCATGATGTCATTATCTTTTACATAAATATTCATTGAGTAAAGGGTAAAAGAACACATTCAAATACTTAATATATATGGATTCATAACTTCACCGGTACATGTATTATAATCAAATGAACATGAGTATGGCAAGTGATACAAGTTCATGGCAAGTGTGATACATGAAAAAATGGTTAACCGTTTCCCTGTTTAATTTTCTTATAAGAAACATATTAGTTCATGATTCATTGCTATGCAATACACGAGTCCCTCACCGGATTAAAAAAAAATCCCTCCCCATCCCACCCACCCTTGGTGTACTTGACCATGGTTTATACATGACCAGCCTGAATGGTATTTGTAAAAATCATAAGAAAAACATATAAAAAGGGGGAATAACTCCAAATAAATTGATGCTAGAGTTTAATGACCCTTGTGCATGACACTTTCTCTCATCAAACTTGTTGGTATGTGAAGTTTCAAATCAATTGAACCAGTAGATAAAGTGTTATTTTCTGGACAAGAAGATATGAAAAAGGAGAATAACTTCCAAAAAATTGACACTATAGTTATGACCCTTGTGCATGACACTTTCTCTAATCATGCTTGTTTCATGTGTGAAATTATAATGAATTTGGCCTACCCATGTAGGAGATATGGCCTGGACACAAAGCGTGACGGAGCATGAAAATATAAAAAGGGGAACAACTCCAAACATATTGATGCTAGAGTTATGGTATTTGTAAATGACACTTCCTCTCATCATGCTTGTTCCATGTGTGAAGTTTCAAATTAATTGAACAAGTAGATAAAGAGTTATTGTCCAGACAAGAAAATATGAAAAAGGGGAATAACTCCAAAAATATTGATGCAAGAGTTATAGCCCTTGTGCACGACACTTCCTCCCATCAGGCTTGTTCCATGTGTGAAGTTATAATGAATTTGGCCTACCCTTGTAGGAGATAGGGCCCGGACACAAAGCATGACACTGAAAAAGTTGAGATGTTGAAAAGAAGTGTTATAATCACTCATTGTCAGAACTTTGTCGGTCGGTCAGTTCATTGTTTTTCCACATTTTCCGACATAACCATTTAGTTAATGAATATTCATGAAGAGATAATGGTGTTTGATGATAATGATAATAATGGAATTGAATACAAAAGTGTTTGGCCATGGCAGAGACTGTAGAATCAGAACTGTATTATTTCATAAGCAAACTGAGCAGACCCTGATAAGACAGCTCGTACAGGAGTCGTCTGCTATTTTTGCAAAAAGGCATATTTATTTAGTAAAAGGTTACACAATCTCTCTTTCAAAACTACTGTTTAGAAGATGATGAAGCTTGGCAAGGATGCTCCCTAGTTGGTCCTCTACCAGAGTTATTAAAAGAATCGCAGTCCATGTAAAACTTTGGTTGCTACGGCAACTCAAAGGAAAATCTTGTCTGGAGCCACTAGCCAGATATTGACATATATAGATGTTCCCTTGGGTGGCCTTATACTGAAATTGTTCAAGTAAATTGTTATTTTTTGGAAAATATTTGGTCACCAAGAGGCCTCTGAAATGGGTCTACAGTGTTTGTATATATGTATGCACGTTTGGTCACTTCCCTTGATTCTAATCATAAATGGTGGCTTGGTCATGATTCTTATAGATATCAATCTCATCTTAATGATAATATTTATCTGTATGTATAATCACTTGTTGTACAAGTTGTACTGGATCGTGATTTTCTGTAGAAAGAGCCAACTGGTACTGCCACAGTTTTCAGGTCTGCAGAATGCTGCCAATAATCGCTTGTCCAGAAATCCTCTAGATCTCACTCACTGAGGCAGGGAATTTATTGTAGTTTAACTGTATTAGCTCAGAATTTCAAAGTGAAATCTTCTGTTACTGTTTATTGGCAGGCATATTTACTCTAAAAGGGTAACTGAAAATAACTGGAATGGGCAAAAAATGTAATCTCTGATCAGATGGCTCCTATAGGAGCTGTCTGGGCTGGATCTAAACTGTTTGCAAATGCAGATTAAGTAATATTTACCATTCAAAGTGATACTCTAAAACTCATTTGTAAGTGTCAGAAGTAGGTTAATTAATGCTCTACTTAACTGTTTAGTCAATGAATATTCATGTAAGAAATAATTAGATCATTATAATAGCACATGGAAACAGGAATTTAACTGTAGATTCCTATCTGTATAATTTCATAAACAAACAGAGCAGACCCTGATCAGACGGCTTCTACAGGAGCGGTCTGATCAGGGTCTTCTCTATTTGCAATGGCGTAGAAAGGAATCTCTATGGAGTAAAGGGTTAAAGCATACAACATTCTTGCAGGCAACTTGGAGTGCTAAATGATTTAAATCCTCGGAGCAGCTTTTGTTTTAGTTAATTAAAAGCAGAACTTGTTGCATAAATGAAGAGTGGGTTGTAATAATTTAGAAATTCATAAATCTGCCGAATGAGCATTCCATATGAATTTATTGTTTAATCATGCTTGAATTATGTCTTTTGAAACCACTTGTTTGCCCCTCGATAGGCAAGCTGTAGCCACTGAAATTAGCAGAACCACTTGTTGGCCCCTCGATAGGCAAGCTATAGCCACTGAAATTAGCAGACTGCAACAAGATCAGGTTCAGTAACAAAGTAAACTCAATAAATTTAGTGTTTTTACTTCTGTTCAAACATCTATGCTACAAGTTTGATTAACTTTTTCCCTTTTGAATATTCATGTAAGCAGTAATGACATCATGAATATTTACTAACTGAATTTTTATAATGGCAAATTAATGTTTTTGGTATTGGTAGAAAGTGTAGAGTCAGATCTGTTATAATTCCATAAGCAAACAGAGCACTAGACTGATAAGACGGCTCCCATAGGAGATGTCTCGTCTGATCTGGATCTACTCAGTTTGCAAAGGCGTAGAAAGGCATATTTATGGAGTAAAGTGTTAATGTTACGCACATATGATTTAGGTGAAGGGGATTCTGAATGGTAAATGAAGTTTCTTAACCCTTTCCCTCATATTGACGACTTTTGATGCTTCTGTAACAGTCACTTTGTGAAACCATTGTGATAAATAGAGCATTTGCTCCTATAGGAGCAAATGCTCTATTTATCACAATGGTTTCAAACTACAAAATTCTTAAAATGTCCTTTTCTCTAATTAATGCTCCTTTTCGGTAGATTTATTCAAAGAGGTTGGATCTAAAAATTGCCTATGAGGTAATGGGTTAATAAAGTAAAAGTAAATATTTTCATGAGTTGTTTGTTACATTGAACCCTCATTATAACAGAGGTGTTTAGTTTCCACAGATTTTGCTGGTATATATAACGAGGTTTGCTGTTATAACGAGTTTAGATATTAAAGAAACCATATTGCCATGTTTTTAACTAGTACCAACAGGTGAATGCTTAATGTAGAACATAAGCAGTGCAAAACGCTCTCTTTGGAAGCTTTTTGCACTTCTTGTGTTCTGCATTAAGCAATCGCCTGTCTTGATGGCGTTACATCTATTTATTCAGTGGTTGTTTTAAAGACTTAACAGTAATTTTGTTTCATTGCATACTGCCCGGTATAATGAGGATGCCATTGTAACGTCAATGCCGGTATAATGAGGGTTCACTGTACATTCTTGTTTTGTTTTGTCTGTTGCAGAGGATGTATTAACAGAGTCCAAAGAAACAGAGTGTGTAATATGTCTCGAAGATTTAGAGCAGGGTGACACTATAGCAAGACTACCCTGTCTGTGTATATATCATAAACAGTAAGTATAATGTATTGACAGCAGACTGACATTATAGCAAGACTTCCCTGCTGTGTACTATATATCATAACAGTAAGTACAATGTATTGAAGAACTTTGGGGTCTAAATCCTCCACCTGTAATTAGCTGGACATCGTGATATGACTGAAATACTGTTAAAGCAACATAAAACTTGATATTAACCAAACCAAGCCTGGTCTGTGTATATATCATGAACAGTAAGTACAATGTATTGACAGTAGACTGACACTATTATAGCAAGACTACCCTGTCTGTGTATATACCATAAACAGTAAATACTTAGAACAGGGTGATACTATAGCAATGCTACCCTGACTGTGTATGATTCATAGTAAGTATAATGTATTGACAGCAGGCTGACACTATTATAGCAAGACTAACCTGTCTGTACATCATAAACGGTAAGTACAGGGGGACACTATCGCAAGACTATCCTGTGTATATATTATAACAGTAAGTACAGAGTGAAACTATCGCAAGACTATCCTGTCTTTGTATGTAATAGATACAGTACGAGTCTTACTACCAAAGTGTCTTCTTACAACCGTTATCAGGACAGTTTGTTCGCATGACCGAAGACGTGTCCGAGGCATAGCCGAGGACACTTGTCTGAGGTAATGCGAACTGTCCTGATAACGGTAGTAAGAAGACACTTTGGTAGTAAGACGAGTACATGTATCTTACTTGTACGACAGTATGTTATAGACTTTTAATTTTGATTAAAAATGAATATTTCACAAATGAGTACAAAATGTTTTCCCCTTGGTTCACCCAATTCAAATTCTAGGTAGATAGGTTTTAACCACAAGAATCACGTGCGTACAAAAGTGTCCACTTACAACCGTTATCAGGACACTTTTTCAATAGCTTTGCTGGGGGTCTGTCGTACAAATAAAATAAACAGTAAGCACTGGGTGACACTATAGTCAAACAACTAGGTCTGACGGGTCACGGGTTCGCCGAATCCATTTTTAAGGGAGATCAGCATTTCGGATATCCACGTGCCATTTATAAAAGAAAATGTTTAGTTATAGGTATAAAGAATAAGCGCATTAGTTATCGGAAATATAGCGTAGTGGATAAGACGTAGGACCATAAAGAAGTATATGATCGGCGAACATTTTATTAGGCACAGGTTCGAGTCTCGCATCAAACTAAAATAAAAAAAAAAATTGCTAAAAATATTAAGGAAAGTCCCCTTAAGAGCATTAGTTTTGTTGTGCATTAAGAAGCCACTTGTACAAGACATTTGCTAAAACTTATATTGATATTCATATTTTAGCATCGATTTATTATTGAAAATATGGCTAATATAGGACTCGAACTCGAACAAAGGCACCCTTCCCTAACGTAGACGGCCATGTGCATAAATGGCCATTACAATTACAATATGAGATAAAATAATACTCTACTATTCATTAAAAATTAAAAAAAAGTTTAAGGTTGACACGGGATTCGAACCCACGCTCAATAATAAAACTACTCTCGCAATGTTTTCTGTGTACCTAGACTTCTTACCCACTGTGCTAAACTGCTAACAACAATTCCGCCTTCAATTTTATCTTATATACTAAACTCGTCTGTTTAAAAAAAATGGTCCGAGAACATGCGGAATGCTGATCTCCCTAAAAAATGGACTCGGCTGACCTTTGACACGTCAGACCTAATTGTTTGACTATATCACAAGACTGCCCTGCTTGTGTATATATAATAAATAGTAAGCATTTAGGACAGGATGACACTTATAACTGCCAGACTACACAGTTGTCAGTGTGTACATCTATGTATCATCTACTATTATAAAAAATCAGCAAAATTAATTGATTATAGTCAGCTTTAATTATTAACCCATTACCTGTTTAATATTCATGTAAAAATTAATTCCATTGTGAATATTTATTAGCTTAATGCTTTTAACCCTTCTCTTCCTGAATTTTAAAACACATTTCTCCTTCTTTACCCATGCCCTGTCGTATAATTACATACATCTTCACTGTGTACAAGTATATCGCTGTGCAATCACTGCTGTGGAGTGCACTGGTTGCACAATCAACTTGTAAATAGTGCAGACGCTGATGAGACAGCTCCTGCAGGAGCTGTCTCATCTGGGTCTTCACTATTTACAGGTAGGTATATTGACGCGAACAGCAAGCCAAGGGTTAATATATATTTTTCAATGGGAATTTTTGACTGACAAAAACTGTAGAATCAGATCTATTATCATATCATAAGCAAACAGAGCAGACTTTGATCAGACAGCTCCTATAAGAGCCGTCTGATCTGGGTCAACTCTGTTTGCAAATGCATGAACATATGTGTATTGTAAGGAAAGGATTAAAGTATGTTGTTTTTCCGTTTCTTTTCCAAAAGTCAGAATGTCATAGAGTCATTCGGCAACTCATCTGAATAAAATAATTACAAACTTTGTCACATAATAGACAGGAGAGTTTAGAAAGTTACATATCAAGTGGAGTTTTCCTTTCAAATTAACCCTTTCCTCCATAAATACGCCATTCTACGCCTCTGTAATAACCACTTCTTGAAACCATTGTGATAAATAGAGCTTTGCTCCTATAAGAGCAAATGCTCTATTTATCACAATGGTTTCAAACTACAAAATTCTAAGATTTTCCTTTTCTCTAGTTAATGCTCCTTTTGGGTAGATTCGTTCAAAGAGGTTGTGTCTAAAAATAGCCTATGGAGGAAAGGGTTAATGACTTTTTGAAAAACACAAACGGATACTAAACTGTTATGGATCTATAAGAGATGCCATGATACTCCGAATGTCTTAATCCTTTACTCCATAAATACGCCTTCGCAAACAGAGTAGACCCAGATCAGATGGCTCCTGTAGGAGCCGTCTGATCAGGATCTACTCTGTTTGCTTATGGTATAATATAGATATGATTCTCCAATTTCTTTCATTACCACATTACCAAAAGTTCTTGTTCCATGTGCTGTTATAACAATTAATTTCATTAATATTCATGATGCCATAATTTCTTATTTTAATATGCATGGAGTAAAGAATAGCAAAGTATATTGCTGACTGTTTGCAGAGATTATTAGAAAATTGGTTATAGAATGAACTTAATTGCATTAAACATTGGAGACAGATTTAGGCTATTACATGAACTACACTTAATGACAGCATCCATTGTGGTGTAGACTAGTGAATAATACCAGATAATTATGTTGTCTAGCAAATAAGCTACTGTTACAATGATACACAATGATTAACTAACATAACATTGGCAGTGTATGAATCAGTTAGCAATCAGTTTTGATCCAGATGAGAAGCTATCTAACACAGTGTCTTATCTATGTAGATTAATGTTTGATTCTCTGATTATGTACTTTGGAAAAAAAAGATGAAGAAAAATATACTTTTTATAGCAGAACCAGATAAACAACGCAGTACAGGATCATTCATTTGCTAGCTAACCATTAACCCTTGGAATGTGGGGTATACTTACACTGATATTTGCAAATAGTGTAGACCCAGATCAGGGTCTGCAATGTTTGTCATTCAAAATCTTGTAGCAAGTTTAAGTGTTTCATACTGATTGGACTCTAGTTAAACACTGGTGGGCTATTCCACTCTGAAATGTCAGTGTTAAAAGGGTCAGTTAAACTTGTCAGTAACAACCCCCACCCCCTCCTAAGTCCCTCAAATTACACACACCTGTATACCATCAAAAGGGTCACAGTTCGATTTTGATCAGGGGTCCAAAACCCATTGTCCATATCTGTATTGACAGAGAAATGCCCCTTAGAAAAATTGGAATTACTTGTTCATCTGCTTCTTTCCAGTTTTCCCAGTAGTCTGTATTCTAATAATTGGCAGGTTTATAAAAGGAAATACATGTAGGAGAGAAAATAATATTGAGAATTTTGGAAGATATTCATTTTTTGGCTGAAAAGTTTTTAAGCATTTAAGCACTTATTCTGTAACATCATTCTAACTTGCACTTACAAAGTTTGAGTGGATGTCTCATCAGGATCCAAGCTGTTTGACACTCTAACAACAGTTTTCTCAAAAGATAAAAAATAACACCGCTCAGGTTTTGAACAGACATAATTATACAGTCAGCAGGAAAAGGGCGAATTTCAAGTTGAAATGATATCAGTTCAAGCCAGCCTTCCAAAACTTGTATTATGTATTGGCAGTTTTGAATACAGCTGATAATTTCGATTTGATGACAGAACTGTCAATAGTGCTTTGTGTCTGGGTTCAGTCAGCATCAAAGACAGTTGTCTGCTTTAAAATGAGATGTCTATTCACTAGATTTGCGATGATGCCAACAGCAGAGGCATAAATAAGATGAGTAAATTGAGCTATTTTTAACCCCCCAAAGCTTGCTTTGGTGGCATATAATAATCAAACTGTCCTTGTGTGTGTGTGTGTCCATGTATCTGTGTGTCCCTTTGTCCGTGCACAGCTTGTCCAGAGCATATCTCCTATATTACTTGAGGTAGGAATGTGAAATTTGGTTAAGTGAGTACATCTTTGGATGGCGGAGTGTTGCACACCTTAACCTTGACCTCTGACCTCAGTTATAGAAAAACTTGTCCGGAACATAATTATTTCCTACATTATTTGAGGTAGGAATGCCATATTTGGGATTGCGAAGTGACATGCACCCTTTTCATGTCTCTGTGACCTTGAACTTGTCTCCGTGTGTCGCTGTACTGGTTGCCCCGAGCACATCTCCTGTATTACCTGAGGTAGGAATGCCAGATTTGGTGAACATCTTGGGACTGTGTAGTGTCATGTACTATTTTCAGGTCTCTGTAATCTTGACCTTGACCTCTGACCTCAGTTATATAAAAACCTTGTCCGGAGCATAATTATCTCCTGTTTTATTTGGTATGAATGCCAAATTAGATGTTTGAGTACATCTGGACGTCAGAGTGTTGTGTACCATTTTCAGTTCACATTGACCTTGAACGCTGACCTCAGGTATGGTAAGACCTTGTCCGAGAGCAATATCTTCTATAATAAATTACTTAAGGTAGGAGTGTGAGTACACCTTCGCATACCATTTTCAGATATCTGTGGCCTTAACCTTGATCACTAACCTGAGCTATAGAAAAACACTTTGTACACCCTGTCCAATATTATTTGAGGTAAGAATGCAAAATTTGGAGTGTGACTTCATCTTAGGATGGTGAAGTGTCACTTACAGTTTTCATGTCTCTGTGACCTTGACCTTAACTGCTGACCTCAGGTATAGAAAAACCTTGTCCAGACATAGACCTTGACCTCTGACCTCAGTTATAGAAAAACTTGTCCGGAGCATATTTCCTATATTATTTGAGGTAGGAATGCCGTATTTGGTGTGTGAGTACATTTTTGGATGGCCAAGTGACATGCACACTTTTCAGGTCTCTGTGACCTTGACCTTGACTCTGTGTATCTGTGTGTCGCTGTACTGGTTGCCCGGAGCACATCTCCTATATTACTTGAAGTAGGATTTGTGTGAGTACATATTGGGACAGCAGAGTGCGCATACCATTTTCAGGTCTCTGTGACGCTGACCTTGACCGCTGACCAGAGCTATACAAAAACTTTGTCTGGGGCAATCTCCTATATTACCTGAGATAGGAAAATTATAAGGATTCAAATATCAGAATCCAGCTAATTAGTAAGTGCAAATGCAGTCCAGTAGTTACATCTCCCCCAGCTACCCGAGTCGTCCATTTCTCTGTGTCAGATCACAAATTTTGTGTTGCACATATTTCCAAAATGTTTTTGGAGTAGAGTTGGGAAACATGAATTTTTATCAGCTTGGGAATAGGTGCACCTGGGGTGTTATTTTTCTGAAGCCCAGTTGCTGTAGAACTGTGTGCCTTTTCTTAAAATTAACATTATTGATGTGGAAAATGTGCTGTGTGCATGACAGCATCTGTGAAACTGTTTGAGTTAGAGACAAGAAAATGAACATGAATGTTGATCAGCATGTGAAGTTGTGCAACATTGATTTTTATGAAACCCAAATTATAACAGAGTTATGGGCCATGACTTAGTTAGAATTAGCACAAACTCTTTCACCACTGACTTTATAGAGTGGAATATTTTATGATGCATCATTGTCTATTGGTAGAGGCCTTACAGTATGAAAGGGTAAAATTTGTCAGAGGATTTTGAATGACAAACGATGCAGACCCTGATCAGAAGGCTCCTCTAGGATCTACACTGTTTGCAAAGGTTAACCCATTCCCTCATATTGACGCCTTTTGACGCCTCTGCAAAAGTCACCTGCTGAAACCATTGTGATAAATAGAGCATTTGCTCCTATAGTGGGTTTCGATTCAAGCGTGCAAAGTAATATCATCTGCATGAATAACTAGAAAACAAATCAGTTTTTGCTCAATCAGTAAGTATTTCAACCAGTTTGGATCCTGATCTCAGACCAAAAGTACTTGTTGAAGCCAGTATTAATTAGCACTCAAAAGGGATAGATGGTTTGAATAGTTGAAAAATAATTGGACAATTATCTTGCCTGTTTTGCAGGCTGTTAAGTACCACAAATAGAAAATCCCGCCCATCCCTGTGGCTATAAATTGACAACATTTGTAATGAAAAATAATCCTGCCCTCAGGGAAAAAGATGTCAAGATTCTGAGAAAGAATTGAATTTATCTCTTGCAGTTCGTAAGCCTCTATTACTAGAGTATGTAACCTTGAGCCTGTTGAGCAAATTAATTGTGCGCTGGCTCTGTTCTTTTATTTGTGCTCATTTCACATCTTTCTGACAGTATTTATAATTTCCAATTTACTATTATTTTTTCTTGATGAGAGACTAAGTACTACACCATCTTATCTGGATCCAGACTGTTTGCAGAGGGTATCAGAACTTGTCCGGTACCAAGTTAAAAGCTGTAGCAGAATAATTGATCAATGATGATTGCAGTTAATTACGATGGATATTTATTTTTTTCCTGAGGAAGATAAATTTAGAACAAGCATTGCTGGTGAAAATAAGAGATACAAGATAATAGATCTCATGATTGACAGAGATTCATTGTCTGATCAGACACATTTTTACAAGGCTCCAGATAACCCTTCACTCTATGAATATTCATGTAAGAAATAATGACATTGTGAATGTTAAGTAGATAATTTTTTATAATGTCATATGACATTTTGGCTTAGGCAGGAACTGTAGAATTAGATCTATACCATAAGCAAACTGAACAGACCCAGATCAGACTACACCTGTAGGATCTGATCTGTATTATTTCTTAAGCAAACAGAACCGTCTGATCAAGGTCTACTCTGTTTGCAAAGGCACAGAAATGTGTATGTATGGAGTAAAGGCTTAATCAAGTACTTCAAATTCATTTAATGTCAAAAAGTCAGCCATAATTTTAGATTTCCTGTCAATACTGTGCCAGTTTATCTAGATTAGATATTTCTGTCCAGATCATAAAGACAATAGAATGGCTAATTGTCCTATTCGTTAGCATAATAGATAAGTTGAACTCAACCCTTTAACCCTTTACTTTTCACACCTTTACAAATAGAGTAGGCCCAGATCAGATGGCCCGAGTAGGAGCTATCTGACCAGGGTCTGCTCTGTTTGCTTGTGATATAATATACCGGGTAGATATGATTCTATATTTTCTGCCAAGGCCAAGATGCTGGGTATTTGTCATCTGCAAAAATTGTTGTCTGCAGCAAAGTCCGTTTTATTTATTTCTCATCAAAAATACAGTCAGAGTGTCATACTGATGTTCCTTGATGTCTCCAAATTGGGATCCAGAATGGTTGCCGTGGTAATTGCAAATTCACTACTAGGGTGCCAAGAAAGATGGTCTGATGTGAATGAAGTGCAGTAGAACCTGTCCTAATCAGCCATTCAGTAAATTTTATTGAAGATAGGAGTCTTAAAAAATCAGGTGGTTGATTAATACAGGACAAAAGTAACACAGAAACCGCCTATAGAAGCTTTTTGCATTACTTTTGACGTGCATTAAGGTACCACCTGCCTTACAGACCCATAATTAGACCTTTTTGATGGTCGCTTAAGACAGGTTGTACTGTAAATAAGCTTTCCTAATTATCAGGGTTGTCCTTGTAGAATGAAGACTAATGGACGGTTTAGAAACTGCAATTGAGGTAATGTCTTCTCAGTAGCTGAAAATGTCGCTAACCTTGGTTAGTGTAGAAAAAAATGTTTACAATTGCAAACAGTGAAGAGCCAGATTAGAGAACTCATGTAAGAGCTCTCTTGTCTGGGTCCACCATACCAGCACTTTTCAGTAACATTAATAAATTATTCAAGAAAACCATGTTAATCTTAACCCTCTGTGAATGCAGGAAACAAGTATATTTGGCATTTGCAAGCTGTGTTGACCCAGATCATTGTGCTCCTAGAGGATTGACTCTCTGATCAGGGTCTGCACGATTTGTCATTCAAAATTCTCTTTCAGAGTATACCCTTTCATACTGAATGGGCTATATAATTAGGAAGCTTAGTGCTGGACAAAGGTAAATGTACAGTTTTATTAAGCAATCCTCTGTTTACTAGGAGTCCTTTTCTTAACCCATTCCAGCATATTGACGCTTTTTGGCACTTTTTGAAACCATTGTGATAATTAGAGCATTTGTTCCATAGGAGCAGATGCTCTATTTATCACATTAGTTTCAAAACTACATACCTGTAATTCTAAACTTTTCCTTTTCTCTAGTAAATGCTCCTTTTCGGCAGATTTATTCAGTGGTTGGTCTAAAAATAACCTATGAGGGAATGGGTTAATCACAGTAAGTGTTTGTTTGAAACATGTTTACTGTGTAAGTTCTTTTTCTGATTTTCAGATGCATAGACAAGTGGTTTGAGAAGAATAGATCATGTCCAGAGCATCCGGCGGACTAGCGGACATGACACACACTATTGATGGACAACAGCTACACCGGCCAGTTGTACTGACCAGTGCACAGTGTAGATTTTCATGTGATATGAACTCAATAAACTTAACAATATGTGCTGTTTGTGATATGACTTGTGGAAAAATTTAGTCATTTTTTTTTCGGGAGGTATCGCTAATCGTGATAGGAAGTGTATTTTTGTAATTTTGTTCAGTTGACTTGGTTCCCTGTGTATTTTAGCCCGATCAGGATCGTAATTGAATTTCTTGGTGTTCAAAGTTTCACAGTGAAGAACTTAACCATTTACCTGTTATAACTGCTTTTTGCCTTTTTCAAACAGGGTAGACCCAGATCAGATGGCTCCTGTTTGAACAGGGTCTGCTATGTTTGCATATGACATTTTAAAGATCTGATTGCAGAGTTTTTGCGAAAGCAAAAGTTTTCTTGAACAACATTTTTACATTATAAAAATTCAGCTAACATATATTCATGAAGAAATCATTATTTCTGACATGAATACTGAATAGGTAAAGGGTTAACCGTTGAAGTAAAAGTGCAAACTAAATACAAAGTACATGTAGTTGCAATTCTGTGAGGTGTACAGAAAATGCTTGAATAGTTACATTGGATGCTACGGTTTTGAAAGTAAATTTTTTTTTCGGTTATCCAGGTATATATTCAACACTTAACATATCTAACAGAAGGATAATTGTGAGAAAATTGTGGATTTTGAAATCCCCTTGCATTTCATAATTGATCTGCAATATGGAAGGGAGATAAGTTTGAAACAGAACTGAATCAGTAGAGTATGAGTTATCTTCCTTGAATCAGAAATGCCACATAGTCAT
Source organism: Azorinus chamasolen (assembly GCA_963576725.1). Classification (NCBI taxonomy): domain Eukaryota; kingdom Metazoa; phylum Mollusca; class Bivalvia; order Cardiida; family Solecurtidae; genus Azorinus; species Azorinus chamasolen. The sequence continues at coordinate 95,640,367 of OY755238.1, read as the reverse complement.
TGAAAGGGTCAACCTATGCATTTTCATCTTGAGGATCTGTGTTTATTGGGACTAATGGAATAATGACATCATGAATATTTATTAGCTGAATTTTTATGATGGCATGATTGTGTACACAGGATGTTTTGGCTCAGACAGAAACTAGAATCAGATCTATATTGTACCATAAACAAACAGAGCAGACCCTGATCAGACAGCTCCTATAGGAGCCATTTGATCTTGGTCTACTCTGTTTGCAAATGTGTGAAAAGGCATTTATATGAAGGAAAGTGTTAAAATAAACTCTTATGTTATGATCAATATTTAGAATGATTGCAACATAGGGTTTGATGGAAAACTAAAGGAGTTATTGTTGAAGAAAACAAATACAGTAAAACCCCGCTAATGCAACCACCTAAAAGAGGTATAATTGATCCTAGAGGAGCTTTCTGCATCTTTTTTCCTGCATTAAGCGACCATCTGCTTATAACGACACCCATGTTTATAAGCTCGTCTGTTTCGATGAAATCGCGAGATATTGTCGTAACCCCGGCATCCGCGTCGTCGTCGTTATCGTCCGAAATCTTATTATTGACCATAACTTCTTCAGTTTTTCATTTACTACCTTCATTTTTGGTATGCATATTCATCTTGACAAGGCCTATCCACACATACCAAAATGATAACAGACGAGCGTTCGCAGCAACTTGCGGTGCTCTTTTTCATTAAGTGGTCGCGTTAGAGGGGTTCTACTGTATGCATCTTATCTCTGCCTATGGAACATTTGCATTGTCTTTGTCATGCATTATCTTCCTGAAACAAATGTATTTATGAGTACAACAGATCCTTCTCTTTATCTGTACTTTTTCATGTTTCTGAATGGCAAAGAATGGGTACCACTACTCGCCCTTTGCATGATTGTAAGAGGGGACTAATAACAGTTTAACGTAAACTAGAGTTTCTGCCTCTCTTTTTTTCTAGCAGATGTTAAAGTTTCTTGATCCATATCCCATATTTTATCTCGATGTAAATGAGAATTGGGTCCGGCAATTTTTCTCCTGTCTCGGCGCCTTATAACCTATATAGTGTTGTGGTACCATCAAATCCAACTCGCTCATTCATATTTTTTAAAATATGGATCTTTCTTGAATAAACTTTTCAACACAGTTTGAACTGAAAGAGAAAAGGTTGCATGAAAAAGATGTATAACACCCTTCAGGGAACAAAAAATCACTGATTTCAACTCCAAATGATGACAGTTTTTGCCTGAGGAGACAGGGGAGTTAAGCAGTACTGAATTGCTAACAAGGGAGATTGCTCTTGTTCGTTGACATGGGAGGTCACTCTCATGTAATATATTTATGATTATGAGTTTAAGGTGATCTTGTTCTTTAATCTTTAATCTGCTGAAGTTGAGCTGTTTTGATATTTTCATCTGCACCTTCATCTAATGTAATGCATTTATTAGGGCACTGAATACACCAGGATTTGAAAAATCTTGAACATTTGTTTGAGAAAGATATAAACAACCAAGTTTTATTTGTATGAAATAACCCTTTACTCCATAAATACGCCTTTGCAAACAGAGTAGACCCTGATCAGATGGCTCCTATAGGAGCAGTCTGATCAGAGTCTGCTCTGTTTGCTTATGATATAATATAGATATGATTCTACAGTTTCTGCCAGTGCAAAAAGTTCCTGTGTCAATCCATATGCTATTATAACAAATTTATCTTATTGATATTCATGACATCATTATTTCTTACATGAATATTCATGGAGGAAAGGGTTAAACAAAAACAAAAACTTTGGACAGCAACATTTGCAGCAGAGTAGAGATTAACCAAGCTGTGTTTATTTTCTGTAACCAGAATGTTCTTGTTATTTATGGTGAACGAGTGCACATGCACTTGTAGAGTTACTCAGAAATACCATGTATCGGTGTTGTTGGTTATACTTATCTTTAAGATCTTCTGTAACTTAAGGAACTACAGAATTAGGTTTTGCTCAACAGAGCTCCAGATAAGATGCGTAAATGAAAATATTTTCAGGTATAACTTCTTTATTTCTCTACCAACCCTATGTTGTGACCACTCTTTAGAATCCTCTCGAAGAGACGATTCTAAAGAGTGGTCACAACATAGGGTTAGGTGGAGAAATGTTGATTTTAGTATCTGAGTACGCACCGTTATCTGTAGCTCTGGCTCAATTTTCATTTGCTTGTATCACAGAAAAAAGGACACTTGGATAGAATATTTGCAGATGGTTGCTGAAAAAACCTGAATCAGTTGCTAATTTTGAATGCAATTTCAGATCAGAGTATACAAAGTGCTTAACCATTTCCTTCATATAAATGCCTTTCCACGCCTTTGCAAACAGAGTAGACCCAGATCAGACATCTCCTGTTAGAGCTGTCTGATCAGGGTCTGCTCTCTTAGCGTCTGGTCAGGATCCAAGATGTTTGACACTGTTATTCTGTTTTTTGAAAGGAAATGGAGGAAAACTGTATTTTGTAATACATGTAGACAACAAGTTCTGCGTACAAAAGGTATTTAACCCTTACAACGCTGAGTTTTCAGATTGACTCTTCCAAAATCCAAACAGGTGAATATACAGGGATTTTTCTAAAGAAAAATATAACATGCCAAACAGTGCAGACCCTGATGAGAGGGCTCCACTAGGAGCCCTCTCATCTGGGTCTACACTGTTTGCAAAGGACATTAGTGACTCATATCCGGCACTGTAAGGGTTAGTGCTGAATGGGTTTACCCTTTACCTATTCAATATTCATGTAAGAAATAATGACATCATGCATATTTATTAGCTGAAATTTTCAAGGGAAGTGTTTGCTTTGACAAAAACTGTAGAATCGGGTTTGTATCATGGTATAAGCAAACAGTGCAGCACCTGGTCAGAGGACTCCCAAGAGGAGCCATCTTATCTAGGTCTGCACTGTTTGCAAAGGTGTTTATATAAGGGAAAAGTTTCAGCTAAGGATGCTTGAAGTACAATATAGAGCCTGATCTGATACATTCTTTAGCTTTAGAGACTGCTTGCAGAGCAACAGACAAATGTGCGGAATCAGATATCAAAATCGTCATGTCTCCACCAAACCCAATGTTGTGACCACTCTTTAGAATCGTCTCTTTGAGACGATTCTAAAGAGTGATCACAACATAGGGTTTGGTGGAGAAATAAAGGAGGTATTCTTGAAAATGTTCTGATTTACGCATCTTACGAGGACCTCTTGCTTCTTATTACATGATTACACTGTTTATGAATGTCCGAGTGACCTAGTTACTGTGAGACTGGCCTTGTACATTTCCCCCCTCAATTGGTTTTGTGTCTTAGTTTAGGCCAGATTGGTTGAAAAAATTCACACTGTCAGTTAAGGACAAACCATTTGAATATGATTATTTTTTCAACTTTGCTGTGTAAAATCATTGTTCATATTGATAGAAAATAGAAGAAAAATAAAGTATTGATTATCAAGTGAAGTATTGATATTAATACAATTTCATACAAAACCTGTAATGAAACCATTAACCTGTGACATATGAATTTGTGATAAGCTGTTGAGAGTGTCAGATTGGAAACCATACAGTTGGGTAGCCTTGTAAAATTCAAGTACAGTGAATTTTACTTTGAGATTTGTTGACAACAAGTAACTGTTTTGAATGCTTAACCCTTTACACCATGAATATTTATGTAAGAAATAATGACATCATGAATATTAATCAGATTAATTGTTATCATTGCAAATGGACACAAGAACTTTTGGCCATGGCATAAAAATATCATAAGCAAACAGCAGACCCTGATCAGACGGCTCCTATAGGAGCTGTCTGATCTGGGTCTTCTCTGCAAAGGCATAGAAAGGCGTATTTATGGAGTAAAGGGTTAAAGTAGATATCAGTGTTGTTTTAATCCTTTCCCTGTGCATATTCACGTAAGAAATAATGACCTCCTGAATATTTGATAATGTTATATGAACACTAGATCTTTTGCAGAAACTGTAGAATCGGATCCATTTAATTTCACAAGCAAATAGAGCAGACCCTGATCAGACGGCTCTTTCAGGAGCCGTCTGATCTGGGTCTGCTCTGTTTACCATCATAACAATGCAGCCAATTAAAGCATGCATAAAGTAATTATTGTTTACTTGAATATTCATGAAGTAAAGGGTTAAAGATCATGGTCATAGTGGACAAGTTTAATGCATGCAAAATTATGACTTTTTATCGTCATCAGATTGCAGCTCCATTTTATTTTCTGTACATTATTTCTGCTTTGGATGTCTACTGCCATTGTTTTATTGATCACAGTATTTCACACAAAATGTGTGTGATAAGTTTCTATCGAGATGCAGTTTTTGTTTATGTATGACAGTTTATATGAATGACGTGTAATATGTTAGCATATGTGTCAATGTAAGTGGAAAATACTCTTCTATTATTAACCCATTCCCTCATAGGCTATTTTTGGAACCAACCTCTTTGAATAAATGTACTGAAAAGGAGCATTTACTACAGAAAAGGAACATTTTAGAATTGTGTAGCTTTGAAACCATTGTGATAAAAAAGAGCGTTTGCTCTATTTATCACAATGGTCTCAAAAAATGACTTTTTCTGAGGCATCTAAAGGTGTCAATATGAGGGAATGGGACATCTTGTTTTCAAGTTTTCCTTCCTTTGTCAGTGAAACTAGGAATGAGCCCTATGACTGGGTTGTTATAAAATCATAAAACATGAACTCTTCAAGCTATAACAATTATTTCTCTTTTGCATTCCAAAGGGAATGAAAGTTGAAACCCTTTCCTTCTTATAAATGCCTTTTCACGCTAGTGCGAACAGAGTAGACCCAGATCAGACAGATCCTATAGGAAAATGAGCATGATGTCATTATTCCTTACATAAATATTAAACAGAGAAAGAATTAAGACAACATTAAACCTGAAACTACATTATACATAATACTACCTAGTATCATTATTGAGTTTGGGCAGCAGGGAACCGGGTGGGTGAGGTTCTTGTACTCTTGAATTCCAAATGAATGCCTTGCATTCACAGGGCAGACAATGCTTCAAACAAAACTGTTAATGAGAAACCTTTTTGTTCATGAAACAAGTTATATCCAAACCCAATTTTGAATATTAGTTCTTTCATGACAAAAATGCTGGAGTTTAGCCTGTATTTACTCCCATTACAAACGCACACATGCACACCCACACACTAATTTTCCTGACAATTGTTTTTGGTACAGTTAAACCTCTTGAAACAGAAATTCTAGTAGAGAATAATTTATATACTTCAAGCAGATGGCTGCTGAATGCAGAGTGAAAGTCAAGCAGAAAGCTCCTAGAGGAGCTGTATGCATTGCATGACTTTCACTCTGCATTAAGCTGCCACCTGTCTCAGAGACCGATATTTATACTACTATTTTCCCTTTGCTTCACATTGATTTTGTGTCCTGCTTGAACTCTGCAAGTTGAATAAGGTCCTTATCCCTTTACTCCATGAATATTTTTGAAAGAAATAATGACATCATGAGTAGTTGAGTACTAACTAGATGAACTTTTAAAATGGCATATAAACATATAAAAGTAAGCTTTGGACATGGCAGAAATTGTTTAATCTGATCTATATAATTCCATCGGCAAACAGCAGACCCTGATCAGACGGTGGTTTCATTCAGGAGCTGTCAGATCTGGGTCTGCTCTTTTGGCAAAGGTGTTAAAAGGTGTATCTATGGAGAAAAGGGTTAAGTGTAGGGCTGAAGGTATGAGTAGTGAGATAAATATTTCACAGCATTTTATCCTTGATCTAACTTAACCATTTACTGCATAAAGACACCTTTGCATACAGAGTAGACCCTGATCAGTTGGCTCCTGTAAGAGCCATCTGATCAGGGTCTGCTCTGTTTGCTTATGAAGTTATAATAGATCTGACAGTTTCAGGCAATACCAAAACAATTCTGTGTACATTTGGCATCATAAAAAATCAGCTCATGTCATTATTTCTTACATGAATATTGAGCATGGAAAGGGTTAATGTTGCGACTACTGGTTAGAATTGTTTTGAGACGATTCGAATTAGTAGTCACAACACTGTGTTTGATGGAGAAATAAGGAATTTGCTTCATTTGGATCTCGGCATAATTCAGTACAGTAAAACCCCTCTAAACCGGACATTCAGTTTAGTATAAATATCGATCTGGTAGACAGGTGACTTTCACCCTGCATTAAGTAGCCACCTACCTAAAAGTATCTAAACTCTTCTGTACTAGAATTCCAGTTTAGAGGGGTCTTACTGTAATTATTTTGTGCATACCATATTTGTATCACTCATTTTCATGACTAAGTCACATGTTGTTTTTTGTGTTTCTTTTGTTCAGTATAATTTATTTGCTGCCAAATAAATTTGTCTACTAAGCTTAATGTCTGTTTCAGACCTTAAACCTTAACCCTTTCCCTCATATAAATGTGTTTTCAAGCATTTGCAAACAGAGTAGACCTTATGGGGCCGTCTGATCAGGGTCTGCGATGTTTGCTAATGGAATTTGAAAGATCTGTTTCTTTACTTTCTAAAATGGCTACAATATTCCAATGCTTCATTATAACTATTTTGTCCATGAATATTCAGTAGGTACTGAAATTTGGAATAAACATTGAACAGGGAAAGGGTAAAAGTGGAGGGTTTTTTTCGTCTTTACAAAAACATACTCATAGTCATTAGTGTAAAAAAGTTTGGATCTTGATTTGACGCCAGTTCAGCTGGCATCTCATATACATGTAGATACAGTAAAACCTCTCTGTAACGACCACTAAATTACATCAAATGTTTTGTGTTTAAGGCAGGTGGCTGCTTAAAGTAAGGTGAAAGTGGAACAGAACGCTCCTATAGGAGCGTTCTGTTTTACTTTCACCTTGCTTTAAGCAGTCATCTGCCCTAAATACCAACTAATTAACACAATTTAGTGGCCGTTATAGAGAGGTTTTACTGAACATACAGTTTTCAAAGGTTTTAAGGAATGACCGATGGTGGCAGATAAGTAATTTTGTTTGTTTATAACTTATGTATCTAAGTTATTTTTGTTATGTAGTTTTGTAGTTTTCTGCATTCCAGGATCTATGACAATGTTCATCTATGCTGACATTCTTGAGTGAAGTTTTATTTTGGGTTCTCAGAGCTATTGATATTAAAATCATCATTTCTTTACCAAACCCTATGCTGTGACCATTCTTTTGAATTGTCTAAATGAAGAGACGGTTCTAAGGAATGATCACAACATGGGGTTATCTCAAGAAAAGTTTTAATTTATGTATTTATGTATTCATCTCTGGTTCTTTATTCTTGTAACATGCTCTATTTGTCACAATGGTTTCAAAATGTGACTTCTACAGAGGCTTCAAAAGGGGTCAATATGAGGGAATGGGTTAACAAATTGAGCATAGTACTGATTCATTTTTAAAAGACACTCTGTATTCAATTCTCTATGGAACAAGAGACATATTTGTCACAGGAGATGGTGTTTTGATATTTATGAGCAAATCCTTTCTATCTGCCTTCAGATTAAGATGCTGACAGTATGATAATTCCATAAAAAGCCTTTCCTTGAATAAATGTATTAACCCAAATTCTTTGAATAAATCTACTGAAAAGGAGCATTTAATAGAAAAAAGGAATTGTTTAGTATTGAAACCATTGTGATAAATAGAGCAAATGCTCAATTTATCACAATGGTTTCAAAAAGTGACTTTTATAGAGGCATCAAAAGGCGTCAATATGCGGGAATGGGCTAAAAGTAAAGGGTTAAATGGTTACTTTTGGTTGTGTTATACATGTATCTAAAAACATCATTAAACATGTAATGTGGGATTGATTCATGATATGCACATTTAATGATATGATTGATTCATGATATGCACATTTAATGATATGCAATCTTTCAAACAGTTGAAAGAACAATTTATAAAGGAGTGTGTTCAAATACTAAAATCATTATTTCTCCACCACACCCTATAATGTGACCACTCTTTCAAATTTCTCAATGTGGCAATTCTAAAGTTTAGTGCAGAAATAAAAAAGCTATTCTTGAAAAAAGGTTTTATTTATGCATCTCACTTATGCCTTCCATTGGCAATTACTTTACGCTCCTGATATATTATTTCCATAGAATCCTTACCGTTACCCATTTTAAATCCAACCTCTTTAAATAAATCTATCGAAAAGGAGCATTTACTTGAGAAAAGGAAAAATTTAGAATTATGTAGTTTTGAAACCATTGTGATAAATAGAGAATTTGCTCCTATGGATTCGAACAAGTGCTCTATTTATCACAGTGGTTTCAAGAAGTAACTTTTTCAGAAGCATCAGAAGGTGTCAATATGCGAGGTTGGGTTAAGAGTGCAAAGAGTTAGAATTCAGAATTGTAACAGGTAGAAATATTTGAAGAGGAAATTTGGCTAAAAAGATGTTAAATTTATATTCTTCCCATTTCCTGTATAGATCACCAAATGTCAACACCAAACGTTGTATATTTATTCATTTCATTAACATAATGCTTACAGTGCATTTTCACACAGTAAACAGATAACTGTTCATTGTCTGTCATATTACTGCTATTTTTTATCCTAATCATTCATCTAACATCATTTTCTTGTCAGCATTATACCACTTCTACTTCAGTTTTACCCTCACCATGTCTCATCTGATTTGAACCGTGTCATGGGAAATGGAGCTTTAAGAATTTGCAAATACTGTAGACCCAGATCAGCTGTCACATTAAAAATATGACATCTGATCCGGATCTACAAGTTGCAGTTTTGAGAGCTATCTTTGACGATGCTTATAATTTATGCTTTTATTTTAAATTCAGTAAAACCCCTCAACTCTGGACGTTCAAATTGGTATCAATGCCGATCTGTAAGACAGGTGGCAGCTTATGCAGGGAGAAAACCATTTAGTAATAATCTGCCTAGAAAAAAGATTAAATTCTTTTTTACCAAAATTTCAGTTTTGAGGAATTTCACTGTAATTCAGTCTTTTGTTTCGTTTACATTGTTTGTTTTTCTTTTTCATTTTGAAGTGCTTCATTATCATTACTTATGCTCTTTAGTGAAACTCTCAATAGCAACTACTCAAAAGATATCTAATTCTGGGTTTATTAAGCAAGTAACTTAAACTTCATACAGACGCTTGCCAAACAGTAGACGAAGATCACATGGCTGCTGTAGGAGCCATCTGATCAGGGTCTGATCTGTTTGCTTATAGTATTCTATAGATCTGATCCTACGTGGGTTCGATTCTGAAAGGGTTAGTATGGCAAAGATTATCCCTTTACTCCATAAATATGCCTATGCACACAGAGTAAAGCAGGGGACTGCTCTGTTTGTTTATGGTATAATATAGATCTAATACTGAAGTTTCTGTATTCGCCAATATGTCCTGTGTTCATTTGCGATTATAAAAAATAATCTCATTACTATTCATGATGTCATACTTTCTAAAATGAATATTCATGGAGTAAAGGGGTAAATACAGAAGGTGCACCATAGGAAGCTACGTTAAAATTTAGAAATCTTTTAAAAAGATTTCTCATTGAATATTTTAACTAGGGGTTTGTGTGCTATTTTCACCTTATATGTCAGTTATTCAAATTTTTACAACTGTTTGATGAGAAATCATGAATCATTGATATTTTAGCAGAAATGTTGTGTATGATAAAATGTGTATGATGTGATTTCTGATGAATAATTATTTTAACCCTTTCCTTCATATAAACATTAGCAAACATAGTAGACCCTGATCAGATGGCTCCTGTAGGAGCTGTCTTATCAAGGTCTGCTCTGATTACTTATGACATGATATAGATCTGATGGAAACAGCATTTGTCAAAGCAAAAACCTCCCTGGGAAATCTTACATTATAAAATCGACTTTAACCCTTTCCCTGTTCTATATATTTATTCAATTTCAATACCTACTGAATATTCATGGACACAGATCTTTCAAATTCCATTAGCAAACAGAGCAGACCCTGATCAGACGGCTCCTATAGGAGCCGTCTGATCTGGGTCTACTCTGTTTTCAAATGCGAGAAAACGGGTTTATATGAAGGAAGGGGTTAAAGCAGTGTTTGTGAATGGTGACAAATGATAAGTTGGGAAGTCACAATATTAACCTAATTTTATAAAAATCATTATACACATGTATATTATTAACCCTTTACTCCATATACATGTACACACCGTTTAATATCTGTCAAACAGAGTAGACTCACATCAGACTGCTTCTTTAGGAGCAATCGGATCAGGGTCTCCTTTATTTGCTTATGAAATTATTTCTAGATCTGATTCTTGTTTCTGCCATGGTCAAAACATCCTGTGCTCATATGCCATTATAAAAATTCTTTTAATTAGTATTCATTATATGTGTGTCATTATTTCTTACATGAATAGTCATGAAGCAAAGGGTTATTGAATAATTATGTTGCTCTACTGGTAATGTTTTCTTTGTGATGTGTCAACTGGAAATGCTTGTCTCTTAACCCATTCAATCATAGGCTATATTTAGATACAACCTCTTTGAATAAATCTACCGAAAAGGAGCATTAACTAGAGGAAAGGAAAATATTACAATTGTGCAGTTTGAAACCATTGTGATAAATAGAGCATTTGCTCCTATAGGAGCAAATGCTCTATTTGTCACGATGGTTTCACATAATGACTTTTACGGAGTAGTCAAAAGTCGTCAATATGAGGGAATGGGTTAACCCTTTACTCCATAAATAAGCCTATCTTTGCCTTAGCGAACAGAGTAGACCCAGATCAGACGACCAGATCAGATGGCTTCTAATTTTTTACATGCCACTCTGAAAGGTTCCATTGGACATATGACAGACTTAAACTTACATTTAATTTATATTTTACATGCCACTGAATGGTTCCATTGGACATATGGCAGAATTAAAACTTACATTTATTTTTTACATGCCACTCTGAATGGTTCCATTGGACATATGGCAGAATTGTTCCAGATATGGGATGTATTTAATAATCACTTTTCCCCATGAATATTTATATAAGAAATAACTATATCATGAATATTAATTAATGGAATTGTTATAGTGCCACTGTGAATAAGGGACAGAAAATGAGATATAAACTATGTCCTTCATGAATACGCCTTTCTACGCCTTTGCAAACAGATTAGACCTGTTTAATGCTCTATTTATCAAAATGGTATCATAAAGTGACTTTTACAGAGGCGTAGAAAGGTGTATCTATGGAGGAAAGGGTTAGAATGAATTACTAAAGATAGTGTGGAATGTCATTGTTGAGTCAGATCAGAAATCATGTGCTGATTGTTTTGTCTACACTACATTGACTCTTTGTATGCTAGCAACAAAGTCATGATGACCTATGTAAATAGTTTAGATCAAAGTTATACACTGAGTTACTTGTAACATCTGTATCGATCAAGGTGATACACAAAATACCTTGCAACATCTGTATCCATCAAGGTGATACACCAAGTAACTTGTTGTAACATCTGTATCCATCAAGGTGATACACTGAATACCTTGTTGTAACATCTGTATCGATCAAGGTGATACACTGAGTTACTTGTAACATCTGTATCCATCAAGGTGATACACCAAGTAACTTTTTGTAACATCTGTATTCATTTTTGTTTTGACACTCTTGACCATTTATTTGTAAAGAAATCTACCCTTTCCTTCATGAATATTCGTGTAAAAAAAATTGACATCTTGAATATTTTTAGCTGAAGTTTTATAACTGCATGTGTATACAGAGTATACAAATCATTATAATTCATTAGCACACAAAGCAGACCTTGATCTGATGTCTCCTATAGGAGCAGTCTGATCTTGATCTACTTTGTTTGTAAAGGTGTGAAAAAGCATTTACATGTATATGAGAAAAGAGTTACGGAAACATTTAGATTAACATCTGATGACAAATTTTGCTGACGAATTGTATTTAGTGACAAAGAGAGCCAACAGGAAAATGTCAACATATTTCATTGGTATGCTTTTGATTTCATTAGAATCTGTTTGTCCCCTTTCTTGTTGTGGTTAATGGACGTGGATTATGTAGCATGTCATTGGCTAAGGCTTGTAACTTTTTTAAAGGCTAGGTACTTGTTGACTGAAAAACTGCCATATGCTGGCTGCGATTCTGAAGGTTATTTCTTTCATTTCCCTTCAGAAATGACGCCAGGGTGTCAAATAGATTGGCTCTTGATGAGACTTTTGCATAGGTCTTCTTGAATTGGTCACTTGCCTGCAAAGAGTCCAACGTTTTAATAAGTCACTAAATGTCTTGTTATATACACCACAGTATGTAGGCAAGCTGAAGTCATGTTCCAGATATGGGATGTATTTAACAAACACTTTCCCCCATGAATATTTATATAAGAAATAACTATATCATGAATATTGATTAATTGAATTGTTATAGTGCCACTGTGAATAAGGGACAGAAAATGAGATATGAACTATGCCCTTCATAAATAAGCCTTTCTACGCCTTTGCAAACAGATTAGACCTAGATCAGATGTCTCCTATAGGAGCTGTCAGATCAGGGTCTGCTCTGTTTGCTTATCATATAATATACATGTAAATATGATTCTACAGTTTCTGCCATGGCCAAGAGTTGTTGTGTTCATGTGCTATGACAACAATCAATCTAATTAGTATTCACGATGCCCTTTTACTTACATGAATATTCATGAAGTAAATAGTTAAGTATGTCATCCTGTATTCTAAGTATATCATCCTGTATTCTTTAAAACCAAGCATAAAGACCAGGAATTATACTTCGTTATAGAGGTTTTACATATGTAGATACGAGAGTGAGGCTTGATGTCTGTGGTACGAATGTGTCTTTCTGGCTTCTGTCAACTGAACTATTTTGCTGTTTCATTGTACATACAAGTATGCATTATAATGTTGATATGAGAAAAAATAAATATAAATGTATTTTACCTTTGTATTTGTTGTCAGATTACATTCCACAGATCAACCATTTACCTGATGAAAATTCATGACAGAAATAATGACTAGGGAAATTAATGAGCTGATTTTAGCTCACCTGAGTACGTTCAGGTGAGCTTTTGTGGTCGCCCACTGTCTGGTGTTTGTCAACAATTGCTTTAAACATCTTCTCTGAAACTACAAGACAGAATATAGCCAAACTTTATGGAAATGATCTTTGTATCATGTCCTATCCGAATTGCTAAAGTAGTCTGGATCCATGTAGAAATCTGGTTGTCACGTCAACCAAAACAAATCTTTAAACATTTCCAAAACCAGGGGTCAGAATTTCATGATATGTGATTGGAATAGTCTTCTTGTGACCCTCTTCCAATATTGCTAAAATCATGTTATTATCTCAGAAAACACTGCCGCCAATGGCGTGACTAGATTTCCTTTTAAAACTACCGTACATGGATATAGGATATAGAAATCTTCTCCAAAATCGGTGGTCCAATTTGAATGATATTTGATTGGAATAGTCCCTTGGTGACTATTAAGGCATTTATCAAAATTGCTAAAACCATTCTAATATCTGAAAAACATGGCCATTAGGGACGGGGCTAAATTTCCTTATACGATTATAGGGAAAACTTTATAAAAACCCTTTTCTTCAAAACCGGTAGTCAATTTGAATGGTATTTGATAGGAATAGTCTTCGGGTGACTATGACCAAGTTGATATGCACCCCCCCCCCCTCCCCCCAAATTCCGTATGGAAACTTTGTCAAATGGACAAATTTTAATGGCATTGGGTAGGAATAATCCTCTGGTGACCTACCAAAAAATGCTAAACCAAGTTGATATGCAAAAACATGACCATCAGGGACGGTTCTAAATTTCTTATATGTACAAAATGGTTGTCCAATGTGAAGTATTTGGTAGGAATAGTCCTTATAGAGACGACTTTCGGGGCTGCAAACAGAGTAGACCCAGATCAGACATCTGTAGGAGGGTCTGATCGGGAGTTGCTATGTTTGCTTATGGCATCCCTCTACGGTATAATTCCGCGCTGGTACATTGGGAGTCTTGCTGGCATGACTTGCTACCCTGTCCTTAACCAGTGCCAGGGATTCCTGTTAAGCTAACCCAGTTTCCTTATTGTTGCTTACCAGTGAACTGGGTCGTGTAATATATGGGCAGCGAGCAGATTAAGCCTGTACGGTCTAATGCAGCATCGCGTGTCTCAATCAGTCTCGATTTGTCCGATGTGATTCCTTTGCCATTGCAGCCGGTGGGATATGTTGTAGGAACAGTATACGGGATACCTTCTTTAGCTCTACTTTGGTTGGGCTTTTTGGGTTCCCATAATAAGACATTTTATTCTGTAATTAAATTTTGGATATACCCTATTACAACTCTATTAAAATATGATCCGCTGTGTACTCCCTCATTGCCATAGCGGGTCGAATAGTGTTTGACTGGAGGGGTTGCATAGTGCGCGTATATAACAGTTGTTTATTTGTATTGCTTAGTTTATATGCATGAACTTCAAATTGATCTGTTCTGTTACCCAATTTTCCGGCAATATTTTATGTGCAGTGTTGTATGCCAAACAAATGTACCCAAGTCTGTTGAGTCTGGGTCAAAATTATGTGACGTACTGGCACTGCGCATAGAATGTTGCATTCAAGTTTTGTTTTTTATGATCTGAGTGCGTTGACACAATATAATAGAGCATAATACGACACAGACAGATAAACTTACGGAAAAGATGACAGTCATGTAGCTGATTTACCTATGTCCTAAATAAATTCTATTTATTATTATTCTTATCTATATATAAGTATTAAATATATTTTATTTTAAATGTTCTATAATTTACGCATTATTGTACATAAAATGTATCTTTGTGAAGCGCTTTTGAACGCACATATCCTGTATGAAAAGAGCGCTATATAAATGTGGTATAATAATAATAATAATATAGATTTGATTCCTGAAGATGGCGTTCCTGTCACAGCCAACACTTTCATTGTAAATGTTTAATTTTTAAAACAGATCAGACGTCAGGCAGGAAATATGGAAATGGCACACGTCTCATCTGAATCCTGATTAGTTGTGTTTAAAAGCATTTTCCCTGATGAACATATTTGCATGAATTGATCACTTCATAAATATTCATTAACTGATTTTTATATGGTAAAATACTAAAATTTTAAAAGGGAATTGCTGACTTGTACAAAAATGATAGGATCGGATCTATACCATTTCATAAGCAGGAGCCGTCTGGTATTGGTCTGCTCTGTTTTCAAATGCGTGTAAAGACTTGTTTTCAACGAGGCAAATGGTTAAAAGAAATAACAGGTGCGAGATAGGAGTCTTTAGCAGTCGATGGATGAACTCTCTTATCGTCCTCAGGGTCCATAAAGTATACAACATGTATATATATGATCTGACTTAACCCTTCGCTTGCTATTCACGTCAATATACCTACCTGTAAATAGTGAAGACCCAGATGAGACAGCTCCTCAAGGAGCTGTCTCATCAGGGTCTTCACTATTTACGAATTGATTGTGCAACCAGTGCACTCCACGGCAGTGATTGCACAGCAAAATACTTGTACACAGTGAAGATATATGTAATTATATAACAGGACATGGGTAAAGAAGAAGAAATGTATTTTAAAATTCAGCAAGAGAAGGGTTAACCTTATCTCTTTTTCTGTCACGTGTATTTCTGTCCTTTCTCCTTTTGTAGCCCTTTCCCTCCTATTTGGAATTTCAGCAGTGCAAGGGATAATCGACAGGTGTTTTGTCGACTCGTGACACAGTTTCGGGCAATGTACAGGCCACAGGTGCCCTTCACATGTTATGTCTCAACAACAACTCCATCACAAATACATTATTTTTTAATCACATGATTGTCATAAGTATCTAAAACATAAAAAAGATAGTTTTCTGACCCAACCAAAAAAGAAAAAGAATGAAAAACTTTTTTTTCGCGAACACCCCTCGGCCTGCTCTATATAATAATTATTATATAGAAGCAGGGATGTTCGCGAAAAAAAATCATGTTTTATTTGGTTGGGTCTGAAAACTATCTTTTGGTATATTTTACCTACTTGTGACATGTGATTAAAAATAACGTATTTGTGATGGATTTGTTGTTGAGACATAGAATGCGAAGGGCACCTGTGGTACAGGCAGGGATATTTAAATAGCGTAAATGTCCTCTTGCAAACACTCTGCGATAGACTAATCATGTGGACTATAGTCGTGTTGTGTCTGTTACCGGCCACCAGTGCCTGGTACAAGCCTCATCTGGGCACGCGTTTCCAATGGCAACTAGAGGTCGACAATGACCACCCTTTTGATTACAGCATGCATGCCGACATGTACGATGTGGATCTATGGGCTGTCACACCCGCACAGATACGATCCATTCACGCGTATGCTTTTAATCTTATTAACTCTAATTGCCGTGTGCAAATGTCGTCTGAAGCCTAAAATGATGTGCGTAATTGTATAAATATGTAGTGAATGTGTCAAACCGATTGGACCCTCCTCATCTGTATCTAACCAGTTTAACCCTTTCCCACATATTGACGACTCCGTTAAAGTCACTTTGAGAAACCATTGTGATAAATAGAGCATTTGCTCCTATAGGAGCAAATGCTCTATTTATCAAAATGGTTTCAAACTACAAAATTCTAAAATAAATTCCTTTTCTCTCGGTAGATTTATTCAGAGAGGATCTCCCTCTCCTCTCTCGCACTGGCTAGTTTGCATTTACAGGAAAGGAGGTAAAGTGATCTGCTATTTCTCTGCCGGGTCTCTCTCTCCTCCCTCTCTCTCTCTCTCTCTCTCTCTCTCTCTCTCTCTCTCTCTCTCTCTCTCTCTCTCACTGGCTAGTTTGCATTTACAGGAAAGGAGGTAAAGTGATCTGCTATTTCTCTGCCGGGTCCTATGACCACAATCGGCCTGACCATGGACTGTTCCACAGCAGTGACATTGGTCACAAGATGTCCGGCTGGGATGAGAAGTGGATTGACATCAGGTAAAACTCTTCACTTGATTTAACACTTTCCTCCATAAATACGCGTTTCTACGCCTTTGTAAACAGATTAGACCCAGATCAGACGGCTCCTATAGGAGCCGTCTGATCAGGGTCTGCTCTGTTTGCTTATGATATAATATAGATATGATTTTACAGTTTCTGCCATGACCAACAATTCCTGTATCAATTTGCTAGATAGTAATAGATCTAATTAATATTCATGACGTATTGATATCTTAAATAAATATTCACGGAGGAAAGGGATAAACCCAGATAAGACCTTTATATGAGGAAATGGGCAAAAGGTAACATGTTTATCAAAGTTCCATTTTGGCTATTTAACCCATTACCTCAGAGGCTACTTTTAGATACAACCTCTTTCAACAAATCTACCGAAAAGGAGCATAAACTAGAGAAAAGGAAACTTTTAGAATTTTGTAGTTTGAAAACAATGGTTTCACAAAGTGACTTCTACAGAGTCTTCAAAAGTCGTTAATATCTGGGAATGGGTTGATGATGTTTTCACTTTTCAGATCAATGTTACGCACGTGCGTAAGTGCCTATCGCACTCTGTCTGTGTGAGCTATTTTATCAGGATCATCTCTCTTATGTGTTGCAAATCTGATATTCATTGTTTGGCATGTCTATAAATTTCCTTCTTTTATGCTCTTTAATTCAAATATTTAAATTTATTAATAATAGGCCTATTATCAATTAATATTGAATTAAAATATAAAATCTGATTTTACAGTCTTTGCTATAGCAAAATAAAATCTACATCCACGTGCCAAATTGAGCAAAATGTTGCCTTTCATGAAAACAAAGTACAATGTATTCTCTCTTTTTGATAAAACATCCATCATAAACATGATCTCTGACCTAGGTATAAACTGTAAACCCATTACCTCATAGGCTAATTTTAGATACAACCTCTTTTAACAAATCTACCGAAAAGGAGCATTTACTAGAGAAAAGGGAACTTCAGATATGTGTAGTACAATGTATTCTCTCTTTTTGATAAAACATCCATCATAAACATGATCTCTGACCTAGGTATAAACTGTAAACCCATTACCTCATAGGCTAATTTTAGATACAACCTCTTTTAACAAATCTACCGAAAAGGAGCATTTACTAGAGAAAAGGGAACTTCAGATATGTGTAGTACAATGTATTCTCTCTTTTTGATAAAACATCCATCATAAACATGATCTCTGACCTAGGTATAAACTGTAAACCCATTACCTCATAGGCTAATTTTAGATACAACCTCTTTTAACAAATCTACCGAAAAGGAGCATTTACTAGAGAAAAGGGAACTTCAGATATGTGTAGTTTTGAAACCATTGTAATAAATAGAGCAGTTGCTGCTATGCAGCAAATGCTCTATTTATCACAATGGTTTCAAAATGTGGCTTTTGCATAACCGTAAAAAAGGCGTCAATATGAGGGAATGGGTTAACACTCTCAATAAGATCCAGTCTCTCTAATTTCACCATCTAAACCCACAGATCACACAACGTCCGCAGTATTATGGCTAAGCGTATGGACCTGGCCAAGTCTAAGCATTGTGACGGAGTCGAGCCTGACAATGTGGACGGCCACGAGGACGACAACCACACCGGTTTCAGCTTCGGCTATGGCGATCAGTTAGCCTATAATAGGTGGCTCGCCGACCGTAAGTAATGGTATTTTAGTTAACCCTTTACTCTATAAACACCCCCTTCTACGCATTTGCAAACAGAGTATACGGACCCAGCAGGTCTGCACTGTTTGCTGTTTGATCTGATATAGATCTGATTCTAAAGTTGTTTTTTATCACAGCAAAACAAATCCTGTGTTCATGTGTCTTTATAAAATGAATCTAATTAATATTCATGATGTCATTATTTTTACATGAATATTCATGGAGTAAAGGGTTAAAATAGAAAATAATTTCTCACTCTCTTTTTTGTGGGAATGGGGGATAACAATTATTTGCATGTATTTACTTGCCAGAAGATAATACCAGAATACTTTTTTGTCGAAACCCCTTTCTCAACAAATAATGAATCATCGGTGAATTCAAAGGATATTGCATTTTGCTTTTTAACCCTTTAATAAATACGTCATTCTACGTCCAGATCAGACAGTTTCTGTTGGAGTCGTCTTATCAGGGTCTGCTCTGTTTGCTTATGGAGTAATATAGATTCTGCCATGGCCAGTTTTTGTCCAGGTGCCGTTATAAAAAATAATCTAATTAATATTCATGGTGTCATTATTTCTCACATGAATATTCATGGAGTTAATGGTTTACACATCAACAGAGTTAGCCATTCAGATCATCTATACACTCTGTATGTTACAGTTGAACTTCGGTATCTCGAACTTCAAGGGGCCATAAAAATAGTTCGAGATAACAGATGTTTGAGTCATCCTGTTTACAATCTGACAAATATTTCAAGTTCACGGCTTAATGCAGGTCAAAAGTGAAGCTGAAAGCTCCTGTAGGGGATTTCAGCATTACTTTCGACCTGCATTAAACTGTGCATTAAACTGTCACAAGTGTTTCTAGATATATGTAGTGATACATTTTAGAAAATTCATTGTAAATTTTGGAAGGACTGAACTTTTGGTTCGAGTTATCTCAAAGTCCGAGTTCAACTGTAGTTTACCTGGACAGAATTCTAATGCATCTAATGTACCTTTGTGTCTTAAACAGAGGCTCATTCCCGCGACTTGTCAATCGGTCTGAAGAATGACGCTGAGCAGATTCCAGAACTGCATTCCAAGTTTGACTGGGCTCTGAACGAGGAGTGTCACGAAAACGGGAACGAATGCATGCAGTATCAGAGATTTCTCGACGAGGGCAAGGTCAGTCATTATAATCTCGGTAATTAGAAATGTTAGTAAAGAAGAATTTACACCCATTTAGGCAGGTGGGTGCTAATACTAAAAGAAGAATTTAGAAACTTTTTGGCAGATGGTTGCATAATGCAGGGTGAAAGTCATGCAGAAAGCTCCTAGAGGAGCTTTCTGCATGACTTTCACCTTGCATTATGCTGCCACCTGTCGTATTAACCCTTTCCATCATATAAACGTGTTTTTACGCATTTGCAAACAGAGTAGACCCAGATCGGACGGTTCCTAGAGGAGCTGTCTGAGAAGGGTCTGCTCTGTTTGCTTATAGAATTTGAAAGATCTGATTCTGTGTTGTCTGCCATGTTTCTTATGCCGTGATAAAGAATTACTTCATTCATATTAACAAGATTTTGAAAATAATAAATTATTACATTAAGCCATTCCCTCACATTGACGTCTTTTGACGCCCCAATAAGTCTTTTTTAAACAACAACAACAACAACAACAACAAAACAACACAACAAACTAACAAACAGCACAAAACAACAACAACAACAACGAAACACATTGTTATGAATAGAGCATTAAAATTTTTGCTCTGTTCGCCAAATAGGTTTCATGGCATGTATGTTTGTCGATTATGTTAACTCATTCGCTGCCAATATCGCATCTGTTATTACCTGTGCAAACCGTTTGGATCAAGATGAGACGCCGAGTAACTCGGCATGTGACCTTATCAGGCGTCTCATCAGGATTTAAACTGTTTGTTACTTTGACCATGTTTTTGAAACAAAAATTATGAAATGTAAAAAATGAAAATTGCAGCAGACAACAAAGGCAGCAGACCATAAAATGTGCCAACGAAAACCCTTTCCCTGTTCTGTGTGTATTCCAAATTTCAGTACCTACTGAATATTCATGGAAGTAATAGTTACAACAAAATATGGATGGGTGAACTTTGTAGTCATTTAAGAAAGTAAAGAAACAGATCTTTCAAATTCCATTAGGCAAACGGAGCAGACCCTGATCAGACGGTTGATTCGGGCCTACTCTGTTTGCAAATGCATGCAAACACGTTAAAATATTAGGGAAAAGGTTAACGCGTTGTGTCGCCATATGGGCGAATTGGAAATAACGTTTGCCAACAGTTTGTATCCAGATAACCGAGTAGGCCTAACCCTGATTTTCATCAGGATTCAAAATGTTTGTCAATCATTATGTTTTTAAAAAGTTCAAATAGTTATTCAAGAAGCGTAGTTTTGACTTACTACCTTTCGAGCGTATTTCCACATCTAGAGCAGCTCTTTTGACTAAGTTTTAGGAAGCAGAATGTTTTAGGTGTCTAGTAGATCTAGATATATATTCTATAGGCTATCTATTTATCATTCATCAAAGACTTACATAAAAGAAGATAAAAAATTATGTTCTCCTGATTTGGAAGATTGCACTAGATATCCAATATCGTGTTTCAGCCTGTGTTCAACATCGAATACGTTAGCAGCGAACATGTCTCCTCCGGCAATCTCCACAAGTGTACGTCCCACCATCCACACGGCATGTCCACTCAGTTCAAGCTGTATGACGTCACTTCCTGGGCTTATTACTGCTCAGGACAGTAAATGATATTGAAATGCTTGACCATGACATTCAGTTATGTTTTGGAAAATCAGCAACTTATAATATTGAATGCATGTTTTGTTTTGGTTAATTATTTACTTTCACACAACACCTTTCCACGCCAAGCAGAGAAAACCTTATCTGTTTACAGTTTGGTTATGGAATTCTATACTAAATATAGGCTGGGTCCTGGTCAAGATTACCGTAGCACCCCTAGACTTTTGTCATGGGTACCAACTTGTTCGTTAGGGTCCTCAGAAAACATTTTGAGCATGTCCCTCCCCCCAAATAATTTTGTCCCTGCTATGTTTTATTTAACGGTTTCCATGGCAACCCGAGATAATTTTCGAAACTACTTTGCTCAAGAAATTGCGTCATAACTTTGCTTTTAGAGGCAATAGAAGGACAAAACAAGAACCAAAGTAAAGCAGAGACATATAGCTTGAATAAGATATGTAATTTTATTAAAATTCATAAACGTAATCTTATGAATATTAACGAGGAAGTAAAAAATGTGTTATTTTTTTTAGAAAAATGGAGTTTGCTATCTGAGAGGCCTATTAATGCACAAGGGTTATTGAATTTAAGTTTAAATTGTTCGCTGGGGTCCCCAGAACACATTTTGAGCATACCCCCAGAATAATTGTGTCTCAGCTATGTTTATTGAACGGTTTCCATGGTAACCTAAGGTAATTTTCGAAACTTGGTTAAGAAAATGCATTATAACTTTGCTTTTAGAGGCAATAGAGGGACAAAACAAGAACCAAAAGTAAAGCAGAGACATATTAATGAGGAAGTAAAAAATGGTTAGGAAAAAGGAGTGTTGTTTAGTCTGAGAGGCCTATTAATACACAAAAGTTATTGAATTCAGGTTTTAATGTTTTCATGTGATCATACAAAGAAAACAAACGATCTTTGGTTCAGGTAATATTTCTATAAAGCAGGTATATTTAAGCTAATCTGCATATAATGTGCGTGAATGAATTAGCAATTTTATATGAGCATTGTATTAAGTATTGTTTTGAGTACATTATCTGTTTTGTGATTTATTTTAGTGGTCACAACATGGGTTAAGTGGAAACTAGAACTGTAAGCCAAAGGCTAACGAATACCCCCACCTGTCTGCTTGTCATAACACCTACCATCAATCTGAACATATGTACATACAGAAACATGAAGAGATTTTAAAATAATACATGCCCCAACCCAATTTATGCAATAAAAATGAAGAATAATTCAGAGAAATAAGACCCTTTCATGAGGTTTTTGTCAAATCCAAAGTTCTTAAGTTAGGTACCTTTTCAGAAAAACATTAAGTTCAAGGACCATAACTCTGACAACAATTATTCAACCAGACCGATATTTGAACTTAAGCTGTACCTCATCTAGATTTAGCTTTATGTCAAATATGAAGTTAATATCTCCAACCACTTCCAAAGAAAGACCGGAAAATTGAAAATTTGACAATAAATTAAAGTTCAAGGGCCATAACTCAGGCAAAAATTATTCAATCAGACTGATATTGGGAATTAAGCTGTAAATCATCTAGATTTAGCTTTATGCCAAATATAAAGTTAATATCTGCAGCCACTTCCAAAAAAGTCTGCAAAATCCCAAATTTGAAGAAAAATAAATAAAGTTCAAGGGCAATAACTCTGGAAATAATTATTCAACCGGACTGAGATTGTAACATAAGCTGTAACTTATCTAGATTTAGCTTTGTACTAAATATAGAGTTGATATCTTGAGTCACTTCCATAAAAAAGTCCAGAAAACCGAAAAACATTGGTAGGGAACTAAAAAGGGGAGATAACTCCTGAAGTAGTGGTCCGATCATAATGGAAATCTGCGGTGCACAGGTTTATATGGTCATATTGCTATACCTGAACTTTCAACAAAATTGAAGCAAAACTGTAGAAGAAGGCCGGACAAATTTGTGTCCACGGACGGACTTTCTAACGGATTGAGTGTATGTGGCTATTCCTTTGTTCAAAATAGCCACACAAACTGAAAATAAGCCACATAAAACCGATGAGAACAAAAGATCTTTTGTTCTCATGTAATTATTTAGTCACATAAACAGGAATTGTTAGCGCGGACGGACAGACAGACGGACAACCTGATTCCAGTATATCCCCCCAAACTTCGTTGTGGGGGTATAAAAATGCCGATATTAGTACCATACACACCGTTATCTGTTGCTCTGCACTACTAGTCACATTATAGGCGTAGTTTGGGCAGAACTATAGGAGAAAAGTACCACGGATGAAAATCATAACTTTGCTATTTTTCAAATTTTCTTAATAAAATTCATCTTACAAGTAAATAAGTTAGCCTGCTATAAAACTGCTGTCCGTCTCAGCTCCGGTCTATTATAATTTTCACTTACTTCCATTTCTTTCAATCTTTTGAGAAACTATTGGCCGAGTGTCAAACAACTAGGATCCAGATGAGGCGCTGAGTTACTCGACATCTCATCTGGATCCACACTGTTTGCAAATACCACTTAGGTCTCGGTAAGCTGACTAAGGCTTAATACTTGAAGCAATTACAGACCTCACATACAGAACAAAATATTAGGATCATTAATCCTTTACTCTATGGGCATTAATGAAAGAAATGATGACATCATGCATATTATTGGGAGATTTGAGGACACCAGCTGCCGGGCAACCTGCAACGCCAGCCCGATATAACATATCTGCATTCACTCATGTCACCTTGCCATATAACATCGGGCGGACCTAACAATAACAGACAAAAATCTTCAATCATAATATTGGTTTATTAAAGATTATGTACAACTAAGATTCAGGTTTGGCTCTGTTGGGCATGGTTCCCGATCCCACCGTGCTAGCCCACTTGGCAAGCAGGTAGGCTACACCAGGACAACTTGTCGTGTTGGGGCGACCTTTGACAGCCATCCGCAGTGGTATCCCAAATTTATAATCATTAGGCCCAATAGCCACAAATCATGCCCCGATAGACCTCAACAAATGCCCCTATAGGCTTCAAAATATGCCCCAATAGGCTTCAAAATATGCCCCAGTAGACTTCAAAGTGTGTCCCAATAGGCTACAAAATACGCCCCAAAAGGCTTGAATTGAAAATATGCCCAGAAGGCTGAGAACCTTCCAGTTTCAGAGGAGAAGGATTTCAAAGTTTTCACTATATGTTTCTATTGAAAACTGAACACACCTGGGGCAGGGCCAGTTCTGACCCCAGGGACATAATTTATATAATTTTTGTAGCGGACCTACAGATGATGCCATGTACCAAAGATGAAAGCTGAGAACATTGTAGATTCAGAGGAAAAGATTTTTAAAGGTTGAAATTGTTGACACCCGACGCCGGACGGCGCACGCCGACGGACGCCGGACATCAGGCGATCACAAAAGCTCACCCTGAGCACAAAAGTGCTCTGGTGAGCTAACAATGGCAGAAAGGGCTTGGGTGGATGGGATTTTAGTCGTCTACAGTGCAAATTCATGATGCTAAGTGTCAGTGTCCCACTCACATTTTGTTAGTTGCGAATCAGGAGACAATAGAACAAAGAGATTTGGGTGATATTTGTGCGCTCAAGCCGCGCTGGGTACCAACATCGCTTCTATCCATGACAATTCGGCATTCAGTATAACACTTCTATCACATACAAAATACACAACCGAATAGAACTCCAATCAAAGGTGTCCGAGGCATGCTTATTATTGAACAATAATCGCCTTTAATTTTTAAAAATGCATATCAACACATGATTTTTTTTGCCAAAGCTGAAACGGTAGAATCAGATTTTAAAGTGTTATACCATAGGCAATCAGAGCAGTCCCTGATCAGACAGCACCTAGGAGTCTACTCCGTTTTCACAGAAAGGCGTATTTATGGAGTAAAGGTTAAACCATTTGACACCCGCGTTGAATGTACAATATAGCTAATTTGTTTTATCTTTTACTCCACACACTCGCCTTTACAAATAGAGTAGATCCAGATCGGACACCCCATATATGAACTGTTTGACCACGCCCTGTTTGTTCTGTTTTCTAGAATTATATAAACGTAATTCTCTGCTACCATGGCAACACATTCCTTTTTGTTAACTTTTAATACAATGATTAATTACCCATTTACTCCATGGACATTCATGTAAGAAATAATATGAATATCAATTTATTTGTAATGACAAATGAACATAGGATGTTCTGACCATGTCAGAAACTGTAGAATCATATATTATATATAATTTTTATATATATCTGTATATATACTATATCATAAGCAATTAGAGCGGTCCTCGATCGGACAGCTCCTATACGACCCGTTTGATCTTGGTCCAGTTTCAGAGGAGAAGATTTTCAGTTTTCACTATGTTTCTATTGCAAACTGACCACCTCAGTGATTGGGCCAATTTTGACCCCAGGGGCATGATTTATACAAATTTTGTAGAGGACCTGAACATGATGCTATGTGATAAATATGAAAGCTGAGAACCTTCCAGTTTCAGAAGAGAAGATTTTCAAAGTTTTCTCTGCATGTTTCTATTGAAAACTGGCCACCCCTGGGGCGGGGCCAATTTCGACCCCAGGGGCATAATTTATATAACTTTTGTAGATGACCTAAACACATGATGTTATTTGCCAAATATGAAAGCTGAGAACCTACCAGTTTCAGAGGAGAAGAATTTCAAAGTTTTATTATATGTTTCTATAGAAAACAAGACACCCCTGAAGCGGGGTCAATTTTGACTCCAGGGGCATAACTTATATAACTTTTGTAGAGGACATATAGGTGATGCTAAGTGCCAAAGATGAAAGCTGACCCTGAGCACTTTGTGCTCTGGTCTTAAAAAGATATGACTATAGCTTCTGGCCAAAACTTCGCCTGTTGAATATGTGTAACCCTTTACTCCATGAATAATCATGTAAGAAATAATGAAATAATGAATATCAATTAGATTAATTGTTATAATAAGATAAGGCAGTTTTGGCCTTGGTAGAAACTGTAGAATCATATAGATATATAGTATATCAAAAGTAAACCTTGATGAGATGGCTACTATAGAAGCCGTCTAATTTGAGTCTATTATGTTTGCTAAGGTGTAGAAAAACGTATAAATGGAGTATAGGGTTAATATTCATGATGTAATTATTTCTTACATGAATATTCATGGAGTTAATGATTAAATGATCATCTAATGTACATACATGTCTTGAAAAACATGTGGCCACTTAAACTATTACTCCATAAATATGTTTTTTCTATGCCTTTGCAAACATAGTAGACACATATCAGACGGCTCCTGTAGGAGAAATCTGATCAGCGTCTGGTCTGTTTGTTTGTGGAATACATGTAATAATTCATATCTATATAATATAGATATGACTTTACACTTTCTGCCGTGCCCAAAACTTCGTGTATAGCTCGGACAATTTGACCTGGACCTTGACCTACTTAATTTGCATAAATAAAAGTTCGTAACATTGCACGGGTTTATCCTCGGCATGTGTCCCGGTAAGCAACTGTACATGGATACACTTGTGACTGAATGGTTTTCATATGCACATGTTAATTTCAGCGGGAATATACTTCACGATTCACCAGCGGAGTTTTATTTATACAGCGTCATCTCTCTCATTATGTATTCTGCATAAAGGTGAGGGTCCAGGTCAAAATTTTCGAGCTATACATATGTCATAATAAAAATGAATCTTCTTGGTATTAATTAATGACGTATTATCTAGAACTACATTGTTTGCAAACACGTCAGGCGTGCTTGATGCCAACATACCGATGAGCCAGGCACGCTTGTTGCAAACATACCGATGTGCCAGGCGCGCTTGTTGCCAACATACCGATGTGCCAGGCGCACTTGTTGCCAACATACCGATTGTACCAGAATTAACCCTTTTGCCCCTAATTGCTTTTGTAATCAGAATGGATCCTTCAGGAGCCCTTTCATCTTTGTTTACATTACTAGCTTGTGTACTTTGAACATAAAAATCTTAATTTACATGTGGTTGTAACACATCATGACATGCTACTCCATAAATACGTTTTTCTGTGCCCTTGTAACCATGGTAGACCTAGGTCAGAGCCTTCTGATCAGGGTCTGCTTTGTTTGCTTATAACATGATGATATAGATATAATTCTACACTTTCTATCTTTGTTAAATATGTACGTGTTCATGTGTTCATATAAAAGGGGAGCTAATTAATATGCATGATGTCATGACTTATTACATGAATATTCATTGAGTCAATCTTCAGTGCAGGGCAAAAGTAATACAGAAAGCTCACAAATCTGCATAATCACACATTAATTTTGCAAACAGGGTAGAACCAGATCAGACGGCTCTTATAGGAACCATCTAGTCAGAGTCAGCTCTGCCTATGCCATTATATAGATCTAATTCTACACTTTCATTCCTGATTAATTATTCGTGTGTTCATGTGGTGTTATAAATATTCAGTAAATTGATATGCATGATGTCATTATTTTTTACATAAATATTCATGGAGTCCAGGGTCAGTGTAGTACAGAAAGCTCCCAGATCTGCATTATTTTATCCTGCATTAAGCTACCATATGTTTTAAATGTCCATGTTTAGACTTCTTTTATACCCTTTCAACCCGGGACATACATGCAGTGGCATTTGTAAACAGTGAAAACCCAGATCATAGGGCTCCTAGAGGAGTCCTGTTATCAGGGATGGCACTGATTAACCCTTAATTTACTCTATAAATACACCTTTCTACGCCTTTGCGAACAGAGAAGACCCAGATCAGACGGCTTCTATAGGGACTGTCTGATCAGGGTCTTCTGTTTGCTTATGATATAATGTAGATGTGATTCTATAGTTTCTGCCATAGCTAAAATGCATGTGTCTGTGAGCTGTAATAACAATTTTTTAAATTATTCTAATCATTATTTCTTACATGAATATTCATAGAGGAAAGGGTTAACATTCAAATTCATCTGGGGTTAAACATTTATATTGCTAATCTACACCCTTTCCCTGTTCTATATTTATTACAAAATTCAATACCTCCTGAATATTCATTAACAAAGTAGTTATAAAGACATAATGGAAGGTGTAACATTGTAGACAATTTAGAAAGCAAAGAAACAGATCAGCATCTATAAACTTCTGTTAACAAACAGAGCAGACCCTGATCAGACGGCTCCTCTAGGAGCCGTCTGATCTGGGTCTACTCTGTTTGCAAATGCGTGAAAACACGTTTATATGAGGGAAATGGTTAAAAATTTATATTGCAAATCTGCACCTTGTATTGGTCTAAAATGCCATTTGTCTCTCTCTAGTATTTTTTCTCATGTGGTTAATTAGTCCTAACAATTTACTCCAAGCATATCCATGTAAGAAATCATGCCATAATGAATCTTAGAATATTTTATAATGACACATGGCCATGGGTATTGGGTATTTTGGTCCATAGTAAAAGTCTGCTATAAAATCAAACCTATACAATGTATATCATTTCATAAGAAAACAGAGCAGACCCTATACAGACGGATCCTGCAGGAGCTGTCTGATCTGGATCTACTCTGTTTTCAAAGGTGTAGAAATGCTTATTTATGGAGTAAAATGTTAATACTGAGTTCTGACTTTTCAGGCTTCGTGTTCTTGTGAAGTTTGTCTCCTGCATCAAACCTCAGAGCAACAGACAATGGTGCATACTCAAATCCTAAAATCCTCATTTCACCATTAACCCTATATAGTACGTGACCACTCAGTAGAGTCGTCTCGAAGAGACGATTCTAAAGAGTGATCACAATATAGGGTTTCGTGGAAGAATACAGTGTATAGAAATTAGTCTTGAAACTACGCAAATTTACGCATCTTCCCATATATGGAACATATATATAACCAGTGTTGTCCCAGACCAAAGGGTTCTTGAAGGGGCCCTCTGATTAGGCTCTGCACTGTTTGATATACCTATTTCATTTGTGGCAAGTGCCTTTTAAAAGGACACAGGCAAACACTGTAGACCCAGATCAGAGGGTGTGAATGAGCCCTCTGGTCAGGGTCTGCTGTTGTGTCCATTGATGTCCATGGCGTATACCAGCGCATTGTTTGTTTGCTCCACCAGCCGGCCGGCCGGCCCCCTTAACCAGAAATAATTTTATTTATAGATGGGTTCGATAATAAGATGTGGAGGGGTTTCTCATAATCTGTGCACACTAACAGCGGAACTGTGATTACCTATGAAAACAGTTTGGATCCAGATGAGACGCAGCATATAAAGCGATGTCTCGTCACTATCCGCCCTGTTTGACAAGTTGTCCATATTTTTGCAACTGCAAACAAACAATTTCTTAGTATGCAAAGAGTTACATGATATGGGAATAAATGTGAAATGTCAGTTTGGGTGAGTTTGGCTAATATACCGGTACTATGGAAGTTAAAGGAGTATCTCGATCATGATTTTTGCAACACTTTTAACCCTACGATTCTAAAGAGTGCGAACAGCATAGATTTTGTGGATTTGGTGGAGAAATGACAATTTAAGTATTTCAGTATGCACATAAAATAAATGTATCTGTTAGACTGTTACATAAATAAATGTTCACACACATCACACATGTCATGTCTCACTCCTGTATGTAACCCCTGTGACTGGTGACTGGGTATAGATGTAGTTTTATTCGGAGAGTGAGTGATGTTCACACACACCACACTACTTTCTACCTGAAATCACATGAGTATGACTTTTCACACATATTGTACTCCTGTATATAACTTAATGTTCTTGTGTAGTTTAAAGCTGTTCCCTGATAAAAAACACATTTCATGCATTTATTAACAGAGTAGACCAAACCCTAGAGGAGCCGTTTGATAAGGGTCTGCTCTGTTAGCTTATGAAAATATAATAGACCTGACCTTACAGTGTCTACCTATACCCAAAACTCCATTATAAACATACTGCTAATAAAAAAACATCTATTCATGATCATTGATGTCATTATTTCTTACATAAATATATGCAAAAGAGAGAGGGTTAAAAGTGGAGTGAACGATTTCGCACACTCACGGAAGTTCTGTCTCTTGTGTATAACCTTTTGTGTCAGACTAAAGCTTTGTGTTAACTAGAGGTCAAGATAAGAAGTGTAAATTAAAACATCTTCAAGAAATACTTCTTTATTTTTCACCAAATCCTGCGTTGTGACCACTCTGTAGAATCGCCTCAAAGAGACGATTTAAAAGAATGGTCACACCTTTGGGTTTGGTGAAGAAAAAAACACTAAGTATTTCAGTATGTACTGCTCTAGCTGGTTTATGTAAGAAATAATGACATCAAGACTATGTATTAGCTAAATATTCATACCTGCATATGTGCATACGTATTTTGGTATTGGTTTAAACTGTAGAGTCTGGTCTATTATAATTTCATACGCAAAAAACAAATCATGATCAGATAGCTCCTACAGGAGCCTCTAATCTGGGTCTATGTGAAGGAAATGGCTAAGAAAAGGTTTTTGACACATAAGTTTAAGGTTACCATTTTGTGGTCGACTAAACTTGCTTGTCAAATAAATGCATTTTCAAATACACCACTATTGTATGTCATATATTTACATATGTGACCTGTTGTTGCTGACTAAAGTTGATGGTTGAATAAATGACTTTTCACATAATATTATTTTATCACATGTGTATGTCTCTCCTTATGTACACTTACATGTACACTTTATCATCTTTCCTATTTGCATATACACTTATGTGCACATTTTATGGTCTATCTCTTGCATGTACATTTATGTGCACTCTTATGGTCCCTTCTTCTTGTATCTACACTTATGTGCAAACTTCTATGGTCTATTTCTTGTATATGTACACATACCACACTTGTTAGGAATATATGCAGCTGCTGTATGCATCCGCATGTGGGTGCCTAAATTTGTTTGGGTAGTAAATAGCTTCTTACACACATCACACTTGTAAGGGCTCTCCTCCTGTATGCACCCCCATGTGTGTGACTAAATGTGATCGCCTAGTGAATGACTTGCTCTCTCCTGAATGCACCTTCATGTGTCTACCTCAATCAGATCGGCCAATAAATTACATTTCACATACAACACACTGGTAAGGTCTCTCTCCTGTATGCACGTGACCAAACGTGATCGGTGAGTAAATGACTTTTCACATACAACACACTTGTAAAGCCCCTCTCCTGTATGCATCTGCATGAAGACAACTGAACTTGATTTGGTAGTAAATGATTTCTTAAACACATCACACTTGTAAAGTCTCTCAATAGAATGCTCTCTCATGTGTGTGACTAAATATGATCGGATAGTAAATGACTTTTCACAAACACCACACTTATAAGGTCTCTCTTCTGTATGTACCCTCATGTGCATCAGATCAGACATTAAATGACTCTTCATATACATCACACTTGTAAGATCCCTCTCCTGTATGCACGGCATGTGGTTGGCTTGGGTAGTAAATAACTTGTTACACCAATCGCACTTGTAAGGTCTCTTGCCTGTAGGCATTCTCATGTGTGTGGCTAATTGTGATCGCCTAGTAAATGCCTTTTCGTATACATCAATCCTAATTGTAAGGTGTGACTCTCTCTCCTGTATACAATTGTAAGGTGTGACTCTCTCTCCTGTATGTATATTGTAAGGTGTGACTCTCTCTCCTGTATGTATATTGTAAGGTGTGACTCTCTCTCCTGTATGTATATTGTAAGGTGTGACTCTCTCTCCTGTATACAATTGTAAGGTGTGACTCTCTCTCCTGTATACAATTGTAAGGTGTGACTCTCTCTCCTGTATACAATTGTAAGGTGTGACTCTCTCTCCTGTATACAATTGTAAGGTGTGACTCTCTCTCCTGTATGTATATTCATGTGGTTAACTAAATGTGATCGTTGAGTAAATGACTTTTCAAATACATCACACTAGTAAGGTCTCTCTCCTGTATGCACCTGCATGTGGGTGGCTAAATTGGCTTGTGTAGTAAATAACTTCTTGCACTCATCACACTTGTAAGGTCTCTCCCCTGTATGCACCCTTATGTGCCAGACTAAATGTGATCGGATAGTAAAAGATTGTTCACATACATCGCACTTGTAAGGTCTCTCTCTTGTATGCACCTGCATGTGCTTGACTAAATGTGATTGGACAATAAAAGACTTTTCACATACATCACACTTGTAAGGTCTCTCTCCTGTATGTATACTCAAGTGCATGACTAAATGTGATTGTTGAGTAAATGACTTTTCACACACATTACACTTAAAATGTTTCTCTCCTGTATGCACCCTCATGTGTATGATTAAATGTGATCGTTTAATAAATGAGTTTTCACAAACATCACACTTGTAAGGTCTCTCTCCTGTATGTACTCTCATATGCGTGACCAAATGTGATCGGACAGTAAATGACTTTTGACATACATCGCACTTGTAAGGTCTCTCTCCTGTATGCACCCTCATGTGCGTGACCAAATGTGATCGGCGAGTAAATGACTTTTCACATAAATCGCACTTGTAAGGTCTCTCTCCTGTATGCACCCTCGTGTGGGCGACTAAACTTGATTTGGTAGTAAATAACTTCTTACACACATCACACTTGTAAGGTCTCTCTCCTGTATGCATTCTAATGTGTGTGATTAAATGTGAATGGCTAGTAAATGGCTTTTCACATACATCACACTTGTAAGGTGTCTCTCCTGTATGCACCCTCTTGTGTGTAACTAAATGTGATTGAAAAGGAAATGACTTATTACATACATCACACTTGTAAGGTTTGAATCTTTCTTCTGTGTGTACACCCATGTGGCTAACTAGATTTGAACGTTGAGTAAATGACTTTCCACATGCATCACACTTGTAAGGTCTCTCTCCTGTATGTATACTTATGTGTGTGACTAGATTTGAACTTAGTGCGAATGACTTTCCACATTCATCACACTTGTAAGGTCTCTCTCCTGTATGCACCCTCATGTGCCTGACTAAAGTAGATCGGCTAGTAAATGATTTTTCACACACACCACACTTGTAAGGTCTATCTCCTGTATCTATATATAACTTCATGTGATCGACTAAACTTGGTTGTGACTCCATAACTGTTCCTAAAGCACCAATGTTAATGTAACTAACTCAACTACCTCAGGCTGCTGGTTTGACAAACGTTTCTTTAAAGGCTTGGAATCTTTCATCAGTAATCGAAGGTGTTAACTTATCTCAGCGACGATACAAACGTCCTTCTCAATCAGGACAATCTGCATGTGTCAAAGTTTAGGTGATAATTAGTGTCGGTTGGTTGTTTGTGTTGTTGAACGTCCGTTTCTGTCAACTATGGTCTATTGCCGGTATATTGGACACACCAGAAAGAGGGAACAGGTTGCCGTACTCCGACTACCAATAGAGTTTCTGCAGTTGAGTCAGATAACATATATAACGATATATGCATTCACTTGGTAATTAAGCGAATATTTACGAATACAGAGTAAAGTTCGTTTCTTCTTTTCAAGTAGCATGTTGTCTCCTGGTTTCGACACCCTAAGCGTCTAAAACGATCTCTATCAACGCCGGCGAAGAAATTCCGTTCTCTGCAATCCCTTACTGCAAGGGAATCCTACTGCAACACCGCTTTCAGAAGGGAAGCCACTCTGTATAACCGGTGATTGCTTCAAAAGGGGGGTGGGGGGGGGTGGGGGGGGGGCAAAAATTTAAGGTACTGAACTACAAAATATTCCCAAAAATATTTACATTTTGTGTATTAACACTTTCCCTCATATAAACGCATTTGCAAACAGAGTAGACCCAGACCAGATAGATCCTATTGGAGCCATCTGATATGGGTCTGCTCTGTTTGTTTACATAATTTGATATAAATTCTGAAGGGAGGTGATCCCCCGAGAGCAAAAATTGCAACACAAAAAGAGAAAATTGCAGACTCGGTTTTATTGAGTCTGTTCATGAACAGTAATTGAAAGTGCAACACTGCTCACGCCCCCCTAGCACCGGCTTAATTTAGCGGTATTCTAATATCTAATTTAGTCAAAGAGGATGCCCGACGTTTCGGTAAATGACCTTTTCGGTAAATTGAATTTATATAGTAAACTCCTTCCGACGCTTCGGTAAAAAGGTCATAGTAGATCTACTTATCTTATATTTTTACAAAATGTCTTCATGAAAACATTATTTTTCAGGATTGATGTCATAGTTTTTAGTAATATATGTATTAATTTACTGTCATGTTAAAGTTGTAATACTCTGCTTGTATGCCTTAAACATAGTGCTATGTGCCAAATATGAAAGCTGAGAACCCTGTAGATTCAGAGAAGATTTTCAAAGTTTTCACTTTATGTTCCTATAGACAACATTTCTAACAGACGAGGAAACTCAGTGTTATAACCCTATATCTGTGACTGCTGAGCATGACTTGACTGAATTTAGCACATAGTTTGGATTCTGATCTGACACATATGTAACTTCATATGTGGTTTGTACAATAGAGTTAATTATAAGATTAATATGTATTAAAAACAGTGTGAACAAACATAAACAAGCAAACAATTCTGAAGCAGATAACATCACAGTACTGAAAGAATGGGTAGTGCACAGAACACTGGAACTTGTATTAAAGGCATTTCGAAAGGAATGTTGACCCATTAACCCCATGCTGTGTATTTTGGGTACTTTATGGTGCCACACTGGGAATTTCACTGCTGGATATCGATAGTCAATTATCAGGTTATAAGGTTTATGCAGCAGAATTATTGATAAAATATCTACAGGTAAATGAAATGATAGTTTGTGTTATTTATCATTAATTTCTCTATAAACAATGATATGTTTGTTTCAGCACTTAATTTATGTGATTGAAAAAAAGTATTTAATAGCATTATTATCATAATTATTTTAATAATTTTTTCATGCACGGTCTTTGTTGTTTGCATTAAGTTGAAATTTAGGTGATTGATAAAGACTTTTCTTATTGCTATTAATTGTATTTATTTCAATTTGATGTTGAAAACAAATAATGTTTTTAGTTTATCAAAATTATTGTCAATTAATAATTTTTGTATTGTGTTATGGCACAAGAGAAGCAATTTGTGTTTTATGAAAAAAGGTGTAGATATGGTAAGAAGCGTTTCCCTGTTTGCTTTGACAAAAACTGTAAAATCAGATCTATATCGTGTAAAAAGCAAACAGAGCAGACACTAATCAGATGGTTTCTGTAGGAGTCGTCTGATCTGGATCTACTCTATTTGCTAATGCATAAAAATACTTTGTTTCTACATGAAGAGAAGTGTAACATGGTGAAAAAGTTGTGACTCGACTGGGACTCGAACCCAGGGCCTCTGGCTTACCATGCCAATACTCTACCGACTGAGCTACCAAGCCACATAGTAAAGCCTATCATCTTATTTCACCATAATCTCTACCCGGCTACACACACCCCCTCTACACAAGAATTCGTCCCGAATTCTTACTCAAAGAACACTCAACGAGTTTCTTATTATTACACATTATCTTCATATAATCCTCATATTATCTTCATATAAATCACCTTATGGGTTATTTACGTTGGGCGCCAAATGTAACATGGTGAAAAAGTTGTGACTCGACTGGGACTCGAACCCAGGGCCTCTGGCTTACCATGCCAATACTCTACCGACTGAGCTACCAAGCCACACAGTAAAGCCTATCAACTTATTTCACCATAATCTCTACCCGGCTACAGAAGTTTTTGCTTTGACAAAATATATCGTGTCAAAAGCACACAATACCTAATGAATATTCATGGACAAAATTGTTATAATGAAATATGGAAGGTGGAACATTGAAGACATTTTAGAAAGTAAAGAAACAGATCTAGCAAACTCCATTAGAAAATAGAGCAGTGTGGTTGTGTGTGTGTGTGTCATGCTGTCTATCGGTGTTTTGGTGGTGGTTGCGTCTTGCATGTGGCTTTGCCTGCTTGACTTTACTACTTTTCCATTCTATAGGAGCAGTCTGATCTGGGTCTACTTTGTTTGCTATTTCTATAAAGAGAAGTTTTTGCTTTGACAAAAATTGTAAAATCGGATCTATATCGTCATTTATCGTGTCAAAAGCAAACAGAGAAGACCATGATCATCGACTTCTATCTGGGTCTACTCTGTTTGCTAATGTGTAAGAACATGTTATTTCTGTAAAGAGAAGGTTTTTTTGGCAAAAACTGTAGAACAGATCTATATCGTGTCAAAAGCTAACATATTAGACCCTGATCAAACAGCGTCTCTGATCTGGATCTACTCTGGTTGCTAATGCGTAAAAAGTATGTACTGCCTAGCACATACTTTGCTTATCTACCTGGATCAAGGTATAATTGCATAACTTTATCTCATATGGTCATTGACCCTGACTGGACACTGCAGGAGCACTCCAGGGAATCAATAATCACTAATCTGGACAGCTGGATACTGTGTACGTATATGGTGGTGGTGGTGGGGGTGGGGGGGGGGGGGGGGGGGTGTCACTTTCTGAAGGAGCGTTGAAATACCTTTAAACCGAACTTCACAACAGATACACTGATATGCTCTATATTGATAGCTGGCAGCTTAATGCAAGGCTTTAAGTATGAAAAAGAAAAAAAACTTTAAGAGCTTTCTGCATTTTGAGAATTATCCAAATAGTTTTCTCAATCTAAAATGAGTGTGTGTTATTTGTCTAAACGCAATTTCACTGATCAGGCTAAGGGTGATTACATCAGCACTCACACTGGCTAGTCCCAGTCTGATATTAAGGGGAAACCGTTAAACTGTAGTTTCTGATGTGAAGAAGTCTATACACACATGGCAGGGCCAATTTTAACATCAAAACTATGATATTAACAAAACTCATAAAGGTATGCTAACTGAATATATACAACAAATATCTAAACTTTGGGACATGTAGTTTTTGACAAGAAGGTTTTTAAAGTTTTTCCTATGCATAACTAGTGATCCCATGGGCTGTTTAAGCAGTCAGCTACAAAAAACTGGCAATCCCTGGTTGGGACCAATTTTGACCCTAGGGGCATGATTTATATAACTTGTAGAAGATCTGAAGTTGAAGCTATGTGCCAAATATAAAGCTGAGAACCTTCTAGTTTCAGAGGACAAGAATTTCAAAGTTTTCACTATATGTTTCTATTGAAAACTGAACACCCCTGGGGCGGGGCCAATATTGACCCCAGGGGCATAATTTATATAACTTTTGTAGAGGACCTACAGATGATGCTATGAACCAAAAATGAAAGCTGAGAACCTTGTAGATTCAGAGAAGAAGACTTTTAAAGGTTGAAATTGTTGATGCACGATGCATGCCGATGGACATCAGGTGATCACAAAAGCTCACCCTGAGCACAAAATTGCTCTGGTGAGCTAAAAAGTCTTACTTAGAACTACGCAAAAGGAGTAGACGGCAAACCAGTAACTGGATTCAGGAAAGATGTGTTTTTTCCATTGGAAAATCCTGACCATATGGCCGTCGTGCACTGTATTGGTGAGGATGTTTAAAGAAAAAATGATTTCCATTGGAATTCCTCTGCAATCACCGAATGAGATAATAGACAACTTGTACGCTCTTCTTCGCTCAAAACTAGCAGGTTCTTATGCCCGTCAGATTGAAAATTTCATTCAAATTTGGCCCGAAGTAATCGCAAATTACTACAAGGACAATATGCATGGCAAAATAGAGCATTTTGTTCACTGGAGCATCCATGCAAAGTTTGGCAAGTATGTAACGGAGCACGGAATAAATATAAATCAGTCAGAAGGGTTTAACTGGTTGCTACACGACCTACAGGAATGGAAAGAAGCGCCAAGCGCCATCTGAACATGCTTGAAGTGTTTCCACAAAACAATTCATACAATTGTGGCCTGTATAAGATCGCAAATATTGTGTCAATCGCATATGGGAAAGACCCTACTGCTCAGCAGTATGATCGGAAAAAGTTGCGATCGCATCTCTTTGGAAGTTTAGAGAGAAAGAAATTCCACCCATTCCCCGACTCTTGCAGTTCGGAAAGTGAAAAAAAAACTGTTAAGAAAGTACGCAAAATTCCTGTTCACTGCGTTTGTAAATTTCCTGATACGTACACTCTGTATATAATATGTGATGGGTGTGACAAAGATGTTCACTCTTCCTGTATTGGTATATCAGAGCAAGAACTCGAACGCAGTGAACAGGTCTTTTGCCCAGAATGCAGGCCAAACTAGAGGTTTTTGTCAAAAAAACGGATGTCTCCCCTCTAATAAAAACAATATGTAAAGGGAAATCACTAAAAATGTTATGGTCTTGATGAATGATACTTCCCCTCATTATGCGTTTTCCACACTACATTTTTCAAGAAGAAAATGATAACAGCTAATAACTCCAAAAATACTGATACCAGATTTATGGCCCTTGTGCATGACACCTACTTTCATCATGCTCTTTCCAAAAATAAAATGTCATTCCAATAGCATCAGTCGAACAGGAGTTATTGATCGGCCAAAAAATGTAACAAAGGGCAATAACTCCAAAAGTATTGAAGCCAGAATTATGGCCCTTGTTCATGACACTTTCTCTCATCATGCTCTTTCCATGTATGAAGTTTCAATACGATGGCAAGAGCCATGTAGGAATTATCGTCCGGACAAGAAAGAATTAAACAAATGTACAAGGGGCAATAACTCTAAATTTATTGAAGCTCGAGTTAAGGATCTTATGCATGACACTTTCTCTTATTATGATCGTTCCATGTATGAAGTTTCACTCCAATGGCATGTGTCACATAGGAGTAATCATCTGGACAAAAAATTAAGATTGTTTTTACAAAGGGCAATAACTCCAATATTAGTGAAGCCAGAGTTATGGACCTTGTGCATGACACTTCCTCTCGTTATGATCTTTCCATATATGAAGTTTCAATCCAATGGCATGAGCCATATAGAAGTTATCGTCCGGACAAAAAAGTGTAATTTTTTTTACAAAGGGCAATAACTCCAATATTAGTGAAGCCAGAGTTATGGACCTTGTGCATGACACTTCCTCTCGTTATGATCTTTCCATATATGAAGTTTCAATCCAATGGCATGAGCCATGTAGAAGTTATCGTCCGGACAAAAAAGTGTGATTTTTTTACAAAGGGCAATAACTCCTATATTAGTGAAGCCAGAGTTATGTACCTTCTGCATGACACTTCCTCTCGTTATGATCTTTCCATATATGAAGTTTCAATCCAATGGCATCAGGCATATTGAAGTTATTGTCCGGACAAAAAATTATGATATTTTTTACAAAGGGCAATAACTCCAATATTAGTGAAGCCAGAGTTATGTACCTTGTGCATGACACTTCCTCTCATTATGCTCTTTCCATATATGAAGTTTCAATCAACTGGCATCAGGCATATTGAAGTTATTGTCCGGACAAAAAATTATGATATTTTTTACAAAGGGCAATAACTCCATCATTAGTGAAGCCAGAGTTATGGACCTTGTGCATGACACTTCCTCTCGTCATGATCTTTCCATATATGAAGTTTCAATCCAATGGCATGAGCCATATAGGAGTTATCGTCCGGACAAAAAAGTGTGATTTTTTTTTACAAAGGGCAATAACTCCAATATTAGTGAAGCCAGAGTTATGGACCTTGTGCATGACACTTCCTCTCATTATGCTCTTTCCATATATGAAGTTTCAATCAACTGGCATTAGGCATATTGAAGTTATCGTCCGGACAAAAAGTGTGACAGACAGACGGACAGACGGACAGACGGACAACTCTCACGAAAACAATATGTCTCCCCCATATAAATATGGGGGGAGACATAATAATAAACACACTAAATGGTAAACTATTTGTTTTCTTTTATTTTGGTAACCTAAAAACGGAAGATCTAAAACACGCAATGGAAGAAAGGAACACAAAACACGCAATGGAAATTTTAAAGTCATTTCTGGGTCGATTTCAACAGTTTTTTCAAGCAATATAGGTACAGTAAGGTAATTTCGATTGAATTAGACCAACTAAAACAAGAAGTGTCAATAGATAACCATAAAATCATGTAATTACTGAAAAAAATCCATTTCGCCAGTGGAGAAATGGAGACTTATAGTAGAAATGGAAATGAAATATGCATTTATATCTTGTTTTGTTCAATTTTTCTGGCCTTATGACTTCTTTTACATGAATTATATCGAATATGACCAAGCTAAGCCTCATTTGTCCATTAATAATTGTGCAATCGTGTATTTACTATAAAAATTTCATTGCGTCACTAGAGAAATGGAACGAAAATATGCAATGGAAGATGAGACTAAAGTAATGTCTGTGTCGATTTTAACCGTTTTTACAATCGGTATAATTACTTTAAGGTAACTTCGAATGAATTAAACCAAATATTTTATTGAATCGACAGGGTGGCGAAGGCGCAGTAAATTCCATCCATGGTACAAAGTGTTAACCATGTAAAAAGTGTGTGTCAAAAGTCATTTAGACTATTTCTGGACTAAATATCATTGGATCAGCGCCGAAAAATCCGAATTTAACTAGTAAATTTCCTAGAAGTGCAATTGATTTGGCGATACGGTAAATCGGGTAATAAATTGTGGTACAGTCATTGTTTTACAATTTTTTATCGCTACATTTCGGACTTTATTTTAATTTTGACAGCTGACGCTATGGGCGACTTTGATCAAAGACTGTTGTGACTACTGTTCGACTAAATGTTTGATCGAACTGTCTCTGGTCAGAGGAAATGACGTCAGTTTAGTGTCTCTGGTTAGATCAACAGTTGCAGTATGGTCGCAACCTCCAACGCAATTATCTCCCCTAATCGCTACGCTGAAGAGACCGCACGTAGTGACAAGGGAGATCACTGTGAGGAGTTTGGTATGGTCGAACTAAAGTTTAAACTCGGGATACCTCAATAGTGATTTTGCTCCTTTTTCGTGAAGAGCTAGCTAGAGGAACCAAACTACTAACCAAACTTCGACCAGTTTGCGTTTGATCAAAGGCCGTAGTGACCATTGGTTGATGATCCAATTCACACATTATTAACTAGAATCGAGACATCAAATGCCTATTAATACCAAAGACCTATGATAACACATGTGTTATCAAAGATCTTTGTTAATACAAATGAGAAGTTGCAACAAACAAGTTGTATTGAAAGTGAGTAAAATTCACTAATGAAATGATGAACAAAATGATGAGTAAAGTTTATTAGTTTTCCATGTCAGACTTCAACTCACCTGTCAATGTCAGTGCCACCGAAAACAAGTCAAGTCAAGTAAATTTTAGTAATAGTTGGATGAACATAACAAATAACATTTATAAGCTCTAATGAGCTCTGTACACCGACTTAAATTATACATCACATACATATAAATATAGATACATAAGACAAAAAATAAGAACAAGAGGGCCTGAAAGGCCCTAGCTGATATCGCTCACCAGACAATTAGAGAAGAAGATTTTCAAAGTTTTCCCTATATGTTTCTATAGAAAACTAGTCGGCCCTGGGGCAAGGCCAATTTTGACCCCAGGGTCATAATTTATAAAACTTTTGTAGAGGACCTGAAAATGATGCTATGTGCCAAATATGAAAGCTAAGAACCCTGTAGATTCAGTGGAGAAGTTTTTTTACTGTATGTTTTATTGAAAACTGGCTACCCCTTGGGCGGTGCCAATTTTGACCCAAGGGGCATACTTTATATAACTTTTGTTTTCACTATACATTAGTTTTCACTATACAGTTCTATTGAAAACTGACCAATTTTGACCCCTGGGCCATAATTAATATAATTTTTGTAGAGTACCTGAACATGATGCCAAATATGAAAGCTGAGAACCCTGTAGATTCAGTGGAGATTTTCTTCAAGCCGGAGAAAAAGGTACAAAAAGCAAACTATGAGCTAACATGAAAATGAAGATATT
Source organism: Azorinus chamasolen (assembly GCA_963576725.1). Lineage (NCBI taxonomy): Eukaryota > Metazoa > Mollusca > Bivalvia > Cardiida > Solecurtidae > Azorinus > Azorinus chamasolen. The sequence goes on along the minus strand of OY755238.1, from coordinate 95,597,948 downwards.
TTCAACATGCTGCCGCCAAAAGACTTAAGCATATTCAGACCTTAACCCTTTCCCTCATATAAAACTTGTTCATGCAGAAGCATACAGAGTAGACCCAGAGCAGACGGCTCCTATAACATACAATGATTGAGGTTTTATTTTGTGGGGAAGCGGCAGGTAGGACTTTGTTACATGTATGTTGACCAGGTTTCATTGTATATATATATATATATATATATATATGAGGTCACATTCAATATACCAGCACTTCTAAAGTGGCTATTTAGTACAGATAGGTTAGGATATGGGTCAAAACAGTCCACTTCCAAAATGGCCAAAGTCACAACGGCCCACTACCAAAACGGCTGGGGTCAAAATGGCAACACTTTTATATTATATATTATTACACAATGTACAGTCAATGGTTAACCTTTTCTGCACATATATGATCAATGACTTTGAAGTCAAGTCTGTAATAAAGTATTATTTAACAAGAGAATCTATAGAACCAATGGATGTGCCCTAACTGCAGACAAATTTTAAGTATGAAAAATAAGCCAGGGCAATAACTTCTAAATTATGCAAAAGACATGGATGAGTCTTGTGCACTGCACTTCTCCTCAATGAGATCAATCTACCTTTTAAGTTTCATGTAGATAACTATTATAGTTTTTGTGTTATGCTCCGGACAAAGTTTGTACAGACGGACGGACAGGCTGATTACTATAGTTTAGGGTACCCGCATTTTCATGTGGGCCCTAATTATATAGTCTTAGATCATATTCTATAGTTTCTGTAATGATATAAAATCCCCTTGTTTGTTGTGCCATATTATAAAACTTCAGCTAACTAATATCCATGATCAATGTCATTATTTCTTGCATGAATATTCATGGATGTTTAATAACAATCGGCTTGAGCAATTTGTAATCACTTATATGTATTCTCAATTATTGTCAGTTATTGCCAATCTTTGACGGCAAATTTATTCATATGATATTCATGTTAGTATTTTCTTGTGGTTGAATATCAAAACTCATAAGCATTGAAGCATGATACTTTAGTCCAAAATTAAGAGAGGGACATTTTGTCTGTATACATGTAGTACAAAATGTCCGCCTTGTAAGAAATGAGGAGAGACAAAATGTCCACCCTTGGAAAAACATGTGGGACATTTGGTCCACCCTTGCAAAAACATGAGGGACAAAATGTCCACCCTGGCAAAATTGAGTGAGGGACAAAATGTACTTATGAAGTAAATGCTCTATTTATCACAATGGTTTCAAGAAGTGACTTTTACAGAGGTGTAGAAAGGCGTATTTATGGAGGAAAGGGTTAAACAATAATGGATCTGCAGATCATCTGTACTAAATAGTCAAATCTGTTCTAAAACATGCTCAAAACAACATTTATTTGGGTCTAATCGGAAAGTAGGTCAACAGACCAAAATGTAAACAAAGGAGATTATGACTAATTACTCTTAATTCATTATACTTTATAGACAATGACACTGCACATATGTATACAGAAAGTTTTCTCACTACTAAATTTCTATTTAAAGGTGCATTTCCACTCTAGGTCATTTCTGTCTATAAGCTATATTATAGCTTATATAGACAGATATGACCTGGAGTGTAAATGCACCTTTAAATAGAAATTTAATAGTAAGAAAACGTTCTGTATACATATGTGAAGTATGTGTCATTATCTATTATATAGAAGGAAAAGACACAAGAGCAAAAGTCAATATCCAAAGCTTAAAACACATTAATTTCACTTCATATACAAACTATCAACCACATAAATGTATATCATAAAGTTTTATCCAATCTAATTCATAATTTGCATAATGGTAAAACTTATATTCAAATTCTAACCAGACAGATTCACAGATCTACTCAAGCATTGCAACTCAACTCCAGTTTTACAACACATTCAAAATCATGTCGGATTAGAGTTATATTGTAAGTGTACACCTTGTATTGGACTAAAGTGACATTTGTCTCTCTCTAGTATATATTGTAAGTGTACACCTTGTATTGGACTAAAATGACATTTGTCTCTCTCTAGTATGACATTTGTCTCTCTCTTGTATGTTTTCTCGTGTAGTTCATTAATATTCATGTAAAAAATAATGTCATTTATAATGAATTATAACTAGATTATTCTTTTATATTGAAACATGGCCCTGGGACGTATGGGCCAAGGTACAATATTCTTCTATAAAATCAAATCTATATCACTTCGAAAGAAAACAAAGCAGACCCTGTACAGCCGGAACTGCATCTGATCTGGGTCTACTCTGTTTTAAAAGGTGAACGTGAGAAATGTGTATTTATGGAGTAAAATGGAGTATATAGAGTTCTGGCATTTCACGCTTCGTATCCTTGTGAGGAATAAATGTTTCCTGCATCAAACCCCAGTGACAGAGATTCTAAAGAGTGACCACAATATTGCGTTTTGTGGAGAAATACAGTGCATAGAAATTATTCCTGAAAATGTTTTAATTTTAGCATCTTATCTGGACCTCTGAAACCCCATGTGTCTACTAAAAAAGAACATTGAGTTCACATCAACCTATAGACACCCACAATCCCATACATGGAACATGGACAAACAGTGTAGACCCATACCAAAGGGTTCTTGAAGGGAGCCCTCTGATTGATTAGGGTCTGCACTTTATGCTATACCTAGTAACCTATGTCAAATGTTGTTATACACACATTTCTTTTGCTACTAAAATAGATTAATTTTTAAGACCCATTTGTGTCCAGTGCCTTTTACATAAAAGACATTTGCAAACACTGTAGACCCAGATAAGAGAGCTTCTGAATGAGCCCCCTGGTCAGAGTCTGCTGAACCCATTGATGTCCATGGCTTATATATACCAGCTCATACTTTGTTTGCTGTGTCCAAAACTAAACATTAAGTTTCCACCAAACCCTATGTTGTGACCATGCACTCTGAAGAATCGCTTTGAAGAGTGGTCACAGCATAGGGTTTTGTGAAGAAAAACATGTAGTAGTTCAGGTGATACTAGATACCTATATCTGCTGCTCTGGTTTTATGTAAGAAATAATGACATCGTGAATATTAATTAGCTGAATATAGTTAATGATAGCATTATCATATATATGCCCACACTTGTTTCGGTATTGGTTTACACTGTAGGGTCTGGTCTATTATAATTTCATATGCAAACAGAACAGGCCCTGATCAGATCGCTCCCACAGGAGATGTCTAATCTGGGTCTACTGTTTGCAAATGTGACTGAATGTCGTGAATGAAAGGGTTATGAAAAGTTTTAGACACATATCAAACTAAGGTTATCATTTTGTGGTTTACTAAACCTGCTTGTTATTTAAATAATAAAATAAATGCATTTTCACACTTATGTGCACACGTTTATGATGAATGTAGGTAAAAATGCCACAGGTAAAAATGCCTTAGGTAAATATGCCATAGGTAAAAATGCCTTAGGTAAAAATGCCACAGGTATAGTGGTAAAAATGCCTTAGGTAATAATGCCTTAGGTAAAAATGCCATAGGTAAAAATGCCACAGTTAAAAAATATACATGTATATATTTTTTTAAATTTTTTAAAAGGAAAACTGTATAATTTGAAAAAATATGTTATAATATTATTTCATAATCAATTTTAGTATATAAAACCATTTAAATATGTTCAAAATTAAAAATATTTATTATAATTTTCTGGCATTTGACGGGGGGTGTCTGGGTCTACTCTTTTTAAAAATGCCACAGTTATAAAAAAAAATTAATAACAAATATTTTTGAAGTTATAAAAGGAAAACTATATTTTGAAAAAATATGTTATAATATCATTTTATAATCAATTTTGGTGTCTGGGTCTACTCTGTTTAAACAATTGTATGAAAAATCTTTTTGTTTATTTTGGACTCGGACCAAATTTCAAAATATTTGTTATTAAATAAAAAAAATTATACCTCTGGCATTTGAGGGGTAGTGTCTGGGTCAACTCTGTTTAAATAAGTGTAGGAAAAATCCTAAGAAACAGGTAGGTAAGGTTTCAATATCTATTGTTTAATGAGCAGTATCTATACAGTACATGTAGTTGATAATGCAGCATATCATACAACCCAACGGTTAAACCCTTTCCTCAAAACAAACAGGGCAGATCCTGATCAGACGGCTCCTATATAATCTGGGTCTACACTGTTTTTGCATTACTTGTGATTTGCAGCAATTTTTAATAGGAGCCTTCTAATCTGGATCTACTGTTTTTGCATTACTTGTGACTTGTTTTTATCTTTAGTATGTTGCAATACATAATACCATCTTTTGAAACAATAATGAAACAGATCTATCAAATTCCAGTAACAAACAGACTAGACCCAGATCAGAACCTTCTAATCTGGACCAACTCTGTTTTGCATTACTTGTTATTTGTTTTTCATCTTCAGTATGTTAAAATACATAATACTATCTTTTGAAACATTAATGAAACACAGAAACAGATCTATGAAATTCCAGTAACAGAGAGAGAGTAGACTCAGATCAGACAGTTCCTATAGGAGTCTTCTAATCTGGATCTACTCTGTTTTGCATTACTCGTGATTTCAAATCATACAGTTTTCCTTTTATAAATTTAGAAATATTTTTTGTTTTTTGTTTTTTTAACTGTGGCATTTTTACCTATGGCATATTTACCTAAGGCATTATTACCTAAGGCATTTTTACCACTTTACCTGTGGCATTTTTACCTGTGGCATTTTTACCTATGGCATATTTACCTAAGGCATTTTTACCTGTGGCATTTTTACCGCACACCGTTTATGATCTCTTCTTCTTGTATATACATATTCACATATAAGCAAATTTTTGTGGTCTACCTCTTGTATGTACACTTGTGTGCACGCTTTACGGTATCATCTCCTTGTATGTACACTTAATGTGCATGGGGGTGACTAAATTTGTTAGGGTAGTAAATAGCTTCTAACACACATCACACTTGTAAGACCTCTCTCCTGTATGCACCTCCATGTGTTTGATTAAATGTGATCGCCTAGTGAATGATTTTTCACATACATTACACTTGTAAGGTCTCTCTCCTGAATGCATCTTCATGTGGCTGACTAAATCAGATCGGCAAGTAAATGATTTTTCACATACACCACACTGGTAAGGTCTCTCTCCTGTATGCATCCGCATGTGCGTGACTATGTGTGATTGGCGAGTAAATGACTTTTCACATACAACACATTTGTAAGGTTTCTCTCCTGTATGCACTCCGACGTGTGTGACTAAATGTGATCGCCTAGTAAATGACTTTTCACATACATCACAATTGTAAGGTCTCTCTCCTGAATGCACCTTCATGTGACTGCCTAACTCAGATTGGCTAGTAAATGACTTCTCACATACACCACACTGGTAAGGTCTCTCTCCTGTATGCACCCGCATATGCGTGACTAAATGTGATTGGTGAGTAAATGGCTTTTCACATACATCACACTTGTAAAGCCCTTCTCCTGTATGCATCCGTGTGTGGACGACTAAACTTGATTTGGTAGTAAATGATTTCTTACACACATCACACTTGTAAAGTCTCTCTCCTGTATGCACTCTCATGTGTGTGACCAAATGTGATCGTCCAGTAAATGACTTTTCGCATACATCACAATTGTAAGGTGTGACTCTCTTCCCTGTGTGTACACTCATGTGTTTAACTAGATGTGATTGTTGAGTAAATGACTTTTCACATAGATCACACTTGTAAGGTCTCTCTCCTGTATGCACCCTGATGTGCTTGACTAAATTTGATCGTTGAGTAAATGACTTTTCACATACATCACACTTGTAAGGTCTCTCTCCTGTATGCATCCTCATGTGCTTGACTAAATATGATCGAGTAGTAAACGACTTTTCACATACATCACACTTGTAAGGTCTTTCTCCTGTATCTGTATATAACCTCATGTGATCGGCTGAACCTGGTTGTGGGTGTTGAGTAAATGACTGTTCCAAATCCTCATGCTTACAAGGTCTCTCTATGGTAGATCAACTCATATTGAACAGTTTTAATAAAGCATGATTCATTATTTGTATGTTTGCATGTTCATTGCATCTATGAAAGCTCTCTTACATGTAAGATTGAAATGGTTGTTAACCTGCTCATATTGTAGAGGATGTGGAAGTCAAAATTCCTTGAACAGGGATAAACAGTTCACAAATCTACTAAGCATACACATGTAAATAAATCTCACTGGTCATGTGACTTCAAAACCTTTCCTAAACCACTACTTAAGGTTAAAGTAAGTAACTCAAATTCTTAGGTTGCTGGTGTGGAATCTTTTATCAGTAATTGAAGAAAGGTGTTAACTAATCTGGACAATCTGCATTTCAAAGTTGAGGTGATAATTAATGTCGGTTGATTGTCAATTTCTGTCAACTGTGGGCTAATTGGACACACCAGACAGAGGGAACAGGATGCCGTACACGGTAGCATGGTCTCAACGTCTATCGAACCTCTTAACCTTTGACCAGGAACAGAAAACGTTTACTGTGAATATTGAAGAAAAAAATAAATCAGCAGTTCAAAATAATCCTTTATACATACCTTGAAACAATTAAGTAATTTTATTATCATCTATTAATCCCTAAACAATCCAGTGTTCCCCACCACCCGCATAACAAAAACAAAAATGGCTGCCAGAAAAATATCACCTGCTTATCGAACCTTTATTTTAGAAACTGTTTACTGTAACATAATACTCATAATCACGTGATTTCATCATGGGCACGCGACTTTTGCATAAGCTAAAGGGGTCAGAGCTGTCAAACATTTTTAATGTGGTACACTTTTCAATTTATGTTGATATTCTATAACGTATCTAAGAGTTTTCTCATGTTTAGCATATCTGTCTGTATCTGTATCTATACGTCGTAGAATCCTATTAAGGCTTTTACACGACGGGTGAGAAGAGACGCCATTATAATTGGCGATGATCTCGTAGGGCTGTCTTGAAAGCCTCTACGGAATCAGCATGCACTATGCTGTTAGGCAGTTTGTTCCATTGCACCGTAGTGTCTACAAAAAATGAATTTCTGTATTGAGGGGTCTTGCCATTTGGGACTGCCAACCCTCTTGAGTTATTGCATACTTTGTTTTCTATTATATTTCTTGTATCGCAGTCTTTAAACTTGGTAGCTTTGATGTTTCTTCTCGGTTTTGCCGGCTTTGTGAATGTGGATGTCGGTAGAGCAGGTACCAAGCCCTCAACTACCTTATACATAAGTATTAGACGAAGGCTTAGTCTCCTGTCTTACTAGGCGAATACATATATCGTTAGATCTAGTTGAAGGTAAAATAAACTGTATTGACCTGTTTATGACGTATATTTCGTTTTTAAAGCTACGAGGCGTTGTTTACAGACAAAGCAACGGTATTCATTATTTTATGAGGTAGTATGCACCTGTACATGCGTAAAAACACAAAAAATGAAAGGTTCGATAAACAGGTGAGGTTCGATAGAAGGTGAGTCTACGATACTCTAGACTTCCATAATAACCAATAGAGTTTCTTCAGTTGGGTCAGATAACAGATCTAACGATATATGTATTCGCCTAGTAAATAATCTAATATTTACGAATACATAGTTAAGTTGGGTTCTTCTTTAAAGTATAAAACGATACCAATCATCGCCGTCTACTTAAGATATTCTATTTACTGTTACACCGCTTTCATCAAGGGAAGTCACTCCATATAACCGGTGATTTGCTCCGGGACAAAAGTTTAAGGTATCGAACTACTTAGCGTTACCGCCAGACCCAACCCTATTGAATGAATCTACCCAAAACTTGGGCCAAAAGGAGCATTTAAAGACATTTCAACGCTCATTCAGAAAGTGACCCCCATATACACAGTATCCAGCTGTGCAGATTAGTGATTATTGATTCCCTAGAGTGCTCCTGCAGTGTCCAGTCAGGGTCAATGACCATATGAGATAAAGTTATGCAATTATACCTTGATACAGGTAGATAAGCAAAGTATATGTGCTAGGCAGTACAAAATTTTTACGCATTAGCAAACAGAGTAGATCCAGATCAGAGACGCAGTTTGACCAGGTTCTAATATGTTAGCTTTTGACACGATATAGATCTGATTCCACAGTTTTTGCCAAAGAAAAACTTCTCTTTACAGAAATAACATGTTCTTACACATTAGCAAACAGAGTAGACCCAGATAGAAGTCGATGATCATGGTCTTCTCTGTTTGCTTTTGAAACGATATAGATCCAATTCTACAGTTTTTGTCAAAGCAAAAACTTCTCTTTATAGAAATAGCAAACAAAGTAGACCCAGATCAGACCCAGATAGAAATCGATGATCATGGTCTTCTCTGTTTGCTTTTGAAACGCTATATAGATCCGATTCTACAGTTTTTGTCAAAGCAAAAACTTCTCTTTATAGAAATAGCAAACAAAGTAGACCCAGATCAGACTGCTCCTATAGAAGCCGTCTGATCAAGGTCTGCTCTATTTTCTAATGGAGTTTGCTAGATCTGTTTCTTTACTTTCTAAAATGTCTTCAATGTTCCACCTTCCATATTTCATTATAACTATTTTGTCCATGAATATTCATTAGGTATTGTGTGCTTTTGACACGATATATTTTGTCAAAGCAAAAACTTCTCTTCATGTAGAAACAAAGTATTATTATGCATTAGCATATAGAGTAGATCCAGATCAGACGACTCCTACAGAAACCATCTGATTAGTGTCTGCTCTGTTTGCTTTTGACACGATATATATCTGATTCTACAGTTTTTGTCAAAGCAAACAGGGAAACGCTTCTTACCATATCTACACCTTTTTTCATAAAACACAAATTGCTTCACTTGTGCCATAACACAATATAAAAATTATTAATTGACAATAATTTTGATAAACTAAAATCATTATTTGTTTTCAACATCAAATTGAAATAAATACAATTAATAGCAATAAGAAAAGTCTTTATCAAAGACCTAAATTTCAACTAAATGCAAACAATAAAGACCGTTTTACATGACGCGCATAATAAAAATTATTAAAATAATTATGATAATAATGCTATTAAATACTTTTTTTTTCAATCACATAAATTAACTGCTGAAACAAACATATCATTGTTTATAGAGAAATTAATGATAAATAACACAAACTATCATTTCATTTACCTGTAGATATTTTATTAATAATTCTGCTGCATAAACCTTATAAACTGATAATTGACTATCGATATCCAGCAGTGAAATTCCCACTGTGGCACCATAAAGTACCCAAAATACACAGCATGGGGTTAATGGGTCAACATTCCTTTCGAAATGCCCTTAATAGAGAAGAGTAAAATTTTAGAATTTTGTAGTTTGAAACCATTGTGATAAAATATATTTATCACAATGATTTCAAGAAGTGTTTATTACAGAGCGTAGAAAGGTGTATGTATGGAGGAAAGGGTTAGAAGACCTGAAATTCTGCCTCTCGCTACGTTTCTTTTGATGTTAGACGATCGACTCAATATGTAAAAAAAGAAACACGCGCTTGTACAGCAAGGCCGTACAAGTCAAAGGGGGGCCATTTCGTGGGTCTAGATGGTCTAAAAAGTTAAAAAAAAAAATGATTGGGTCGATTTAGTGTTATATTATATATATAATATAACACTAAATCGATCCAATCATTTTTTTATTTAATTTTTAGACCATGTAGACCCACGAAATGCCACCCCTCTGGTACAACGAAGTGATGATAAACCTGCACACCGTGACATGAATGACACGGGTCCCTCACAGAGACATTATTATACCCCCCTTTTGAAAAAATGGGGGTATATTGCTTTGCACATGTCGGTCGGTCGGTCGGTCGGTCGGTCGGTCGGTCTGTCGGTCGGTCAGTCGGTCGGTAGATCGATGGTTTCCGAATGATAACTAATAAACGACTTGGCCTAGAATCTTCAAACTTGCTGTGGTGGTTGGTCATGACAAGTAGATGACCCCTATTGTTTTTGAGGTCACTAGGTCAAAGGTCAAGGTCACCATGACCTTAAATGGTGAAATAGTTTCCGATTAATAACTGCTCAAGGGTTTGGCTTGGGATCTTCAAACTTGCTGTGGTGGTTGGTCATGACCACTAGATGACCCCTATTGATTTTAAGGTCACTAGGTCAAAGGTCAAGGTCACCATGTCCTGAAATGGTTAAATGGTTTCCGATCAATAACTGCTCAAGGATTTAGCTTAGAATCTTCAAACTTGCTGTGGTAGTTGGTCATGACCACTGGATGACCCCTATTGATTTTGAGGTCACTAGGTCAAAGGTCAAGGTCACCATGACCTTAACTGGTAAAATGGTTTCTGATCGATAACTGCTCAAGCGTTTGGCTTAGGACCTTCAAATTTGCTGTGGTTGTTGGTAACGACCACTAGATGACCACTATTGTTTTTTAGGTCACTAGGTCAAAGGTCAAGGTCACCATGCTCTTAACTGGTGAAATGGTTTGCAATCAATAACTGCTCAATGGTTTGGCTTAGAATCTCCAATATTGCTGCGGTAGTTGGTCATGACAAATGGATGACCCCTATTGTATTTGAGGTCACTAGGTCAAAGGTCAAGGTCACCATGACCTTAACTTGTAAAATGGTTTCTGATCAATAACTGTTCAAGGGTTTGGCTTAGGATCTTCAAATTTGCTTTGGTAGTTGGTCATGACCACTGGATGACCCCTATTGATTTTGAGGTCACTAGGTCAAAGGTCAAGGTCACCATGACCTTAACTGATGAAATGGTTTCTGATCAATAACTGCTCAAGAGTTTGGCTTAGGACCTTCAAATTTGCTTAGGTGGTTGTTCATGACAACTGGATGACCCCTGTTGTGTTTTAGGTCACTAGGTCAAAGGTCAAGGTCACCATGACCTTAACTGGTGAAATGGTTTGCGATCAATAACTGCTCAAGGGTTTGGCTTAGGATCTTCAAACTTGCTGTGGTGGTTGGTCATGACCAATAGATAACCCCTATTATTTTTTAGGCCACTAGGTCAAAGGTCAAGGTCACCATGACTTTTACTGTTGAAATGTTTTGTGATCAATAACTGCTCAAGGGTTTGACTTAGAATCTTCAAACTTGCTGTGGTGGTTGGTCATAACAACTAGATGACCCCTTTTGATTTTGAGGTCACTAGATCAAAGGTCAAGGTCATCATGACCTTAACTGATGAAATGGTTTCCAATTGATAACTGCTCAATGGTTTGGGTCGGGATCTTCAAACTTGCTGTGGTAGTTGGTCGTGACCACTAGATGACCCCTATAGTTGTTGAGGTCACTAGGTCAAAGGTCAAGGTCACCATGACCTTAATATGTGAAATGTTTTCAGATCAATAAATGATCAGTGGTTTGGCTTAGGATCTTCAAAGTTGCTGTGGTGATTAGTCATGACCGCTAGATGACCTCTATAGTTGAGGTCACTAGATCAAAGGTCAGGGGGTCTGGGGGGTATAAATGTTTCACAAACATCTCTTGTTTTTTTTCAGCGGTTAGCTGTCTATTTTCACTTTTGTTCTAGTTTTCCACCAATCAGAAACTATGTTCCATTGTAATTTGCATATGACCTCTAGTATTTTCTAGTAAACCGCATTTTCATTAGTTAATCCCTTGACTGGCATACAGCCTTTTTATAATGCCTCTACACATGGCCAAACTGAATGTAGGACGTTTCGGCATAGGAAGTTTTGCCCCGGATGTTTCGACCCAGAACGTTTTGGCCATCTATTTATTCGGCCTAGGAGGTTTCGGCAAAAATTGAAATTTTGTATGAAAAAGCAAAAATTGAATAATCAAAATCATTAAATAACTATCTATATGTTAAATATTGATATGTGTTCCTTTTTTTGGTTTATACAGATCAGGATATTAGCTAAGCAGGTGACATATTCACACTTACTCAACATTGGGTACAATGAGTGATAAAGAGATACTTTCAAATACTATAGTCACATTGTTTAGTCATTAAAACAGCCCTAGACCAAATAACACATTACTAATGATTTACTATCCCACTCAGTTTTGATTTTAGTCTTGGTCCAAACTGTTTGCCACTCACTTTATGCTTTTTGTTTTCAGTCAAAATGTTGTTTAGTTCAACTTTTGGTGGATTCAAATACATACAAGTACAATACTGTAGTCACATAGTTGTTTATTACCATGACCGGTAAATCAATATTAACTATTTACTACTTTGGTCATTATCAAAACTAGAGTATATAATACATAAACAATATTACTGAATAAAACTATATAGATCTTTTATCCTCAAAAGGTGTGAATCAATTTTGACTATTCAATTTTTGGTGTGTCATTCTTTATATCAGTTCCTAACCCATTATCGTACTTATCGCCTCATGGTAATGATTGCTGAGCATTATTGCCAGTTTGCCAAAACCACTAATAAACTTTTAAACATTTATTATCATTTTGCTATCAATTTAATACCACATTTGATCACATCCACTTTGACGAACAGGTAGTTTGCCGAAACCACCATAAATTCACAGGCAATGCTATAGGAAATAAAGAAGAAATGTTGTTTAGTATATTAGAGTAGTGGTATTAATAGTATTAATTACTATCCCCGACCACAGCACCAATTAAGGCTCTGGTTATTCGCTCTCTGTGATATAAAGCTACTTACTGAAGGTTATTGTTACGGCTCTATCACCTGGCGCTTTGGATCGAGTAGTAAGTTGAGATAGCTAAATTTATATTGTTTTAAAAATACATGTATATTCAGTTAATGGTGTCACTAATGATAATGCACACACGTCAATTAATGCGTTGATCCAGGTTATAGATAAATACCTTTCTTTCAGTAATTACAGCCTCTGCACAAACAAAAACTAAATTATGTATGCTTTATTTAGTGTATTCAATTAGTTATCTTCATATCAATATAAATATACATGCTTTCAAGTAAATTCCTGTTCACTGCGTTTGTAAATTTCCTGATACGTACACTCTGTATATAATATGTGATGGGTGTGACAAAGATGTTCACCCTTCCTGTATTGGTATATCAGAGCAAGAACTCGAACGCAGTGAACAGGTCTTTTGCCCAGAATGCAGGCCAAATACTAAACACACTAAATGGTAAACTATTTGTTTTCTTTTATTTTGGTAACCTAAAAACGGAAGATCTAAAACACGCAATGGAAGAAACGGAACACAAAACACGCAATGGAAATTTTAAAGTCATTTCTGGGTCGATTTCAACAGTTTTCAAGCAATATAGGTACAATAAGGTAATTTCGATTGAATTAGACCAACCAAAACAAGAAGTGTCAATAGATAACCATAAAATCATGTAATTACTGTAAAAAATCCATTTCGCCAGTGGAGAAATGGAGACTAATAGTAGAAATTGAAATGAAATATGCATTTATATCTTGTTTTGTTCAATTTTCAGGATATATGACTTCTTTTACATGAATGATATCGAATATGACCAAGCTAAGTCTCATTTGTCCATTAATAATTGTGCAATCGTGTATTTACTATAATCAAAGTACTGACAGTACTGAAGGTTTCGGACATAATATATATTATATTGATTGTTTGCTGTGGATTTTTCTGAAAATCATGTCAGTAGTTTGGAAGACATTTAAAGAATTGTTTTATGAACATGTCACACACAGGGCGATTCCAATAGCTCAACTTGCCACTTTGTGCCAATAGAGCCAAAATTGATGTTGAATGTAGTATAGAGCCATCACTCCATTATTTGAAAGTAAGGGTCATACTTCTGCTACTATCTGGTGGACCATAACAGTAATTGGCATGCATCATTCACTAATCCATATATACACTTCAACCAATTTTAGACATATATTTCCTTGTGATTCTAAATACCCTACAAATAATTGCCAAATATACTGTGGGGTGATATTGACAATATGACAAATTATAAAGTAACAAATATATTTCAACTTAGCATGGCATGTTTCCAAGACACTGATGCACCCCTCCCCCTAACAATAGTGCCTCTATATATCAAGCACTTTTGACTATGTGTTATACAGTGAAGAAAATTTAAGAGTCCCATAACTCTGGTAAAATGGTCAGAGCAATAATTACATTCTTTAAGAAAATCTTCACATCAAGGTTGACAGCTTATCATGGGTGAAATTTTGAAGTAAAACCTCCCATTGGTATATGGGTTGTTAAACACATAATATTGTTTCACTTTATATTATATAGTAAAGACGATTTCAGGGTTCCATATCGGGTACAATTGGTCTGAGCAAAAATAAGCCTTTCTATGCTTTTGCAAACAGAAAAGACCCTGAAGTTCATAGAATAGTTTATCCAAGCCTATACTTTGTCTTTGCGTGTGATTGCATTGTATTTTCTTGCTTTTTCCTGAGGAGATTGCGAGTGTGAGTCTGTTCAGGGCCAGTTTGTGAGTCTGTGCTGCAAACAATACATACCCCGATCAGTTACCACAACTGGTCAGGGTCTTCGCTATTTGCAGCATCATACATGTAACAAGTATATCAATAAATGATATAATTAAAAAAAAATTATAGTCATACATGCAAATTACAGTTAATGTTGTAGTAAACACCACAGACCCTGATCAGTAACCAGCGTCATAGAAATAAATGATATGAATAAGAAATAAATTACATACATTACTATAAGATACTATAAGACACTATAAGATACTATAAGCCTGACAGTAAATCAATAAATGATGAAATGTATATAAATTAAAAGATAAGAAAGTGCTTTGTCTCATTTTGTTTGCCTTTCTCCTTTTTAAAGTGGGACACCCTGTTTGGATTCAGATCTAATACCAAGAAACTGTTTGACCAAAATCTAAACTGTTTACAACTTGTGACAATTTTGCCTTAGGTCAAAATGCCTAAAACTGATCTTTTAGAAATTCAAATGATGACAAACCTGAAGCAGACGATATTACAGATCTCTACAGCTTGCTTAATTAATCCTTACAGTGCTGGGTGATTTTTCGTTTGCAACAATTGCCGTCTGCTTCAGTTCTTCAATAAACTTTCTTTCATTTTATGCAAAAATATGGTCAAGATGACAAACAGTTTGGATCCTGATGAGACGCAGAATTATGTGGCCTCTCATCTGGGTCCAAACTGTTTGCATAGGTAATCACAGTTTCGCCGCTAGCGTGCAAAGAGTTAAGCGTATGACCTCGAGAGATTTTAGCATGATGTAACAGTTGCCCTGCACTACTGACCACCAGTGCTGTAGATCTAACCTTTATACTGTAGCTTCTGATGTGAAGAACAGAAGAAGTCTATTTAACCCTTAATTTCCCTCATATAAACTTGTTTTCATGCCTCTGCAAACATATTCGACCCAGATAAGACAGCTCGCCCCCATAGGATCAGGGTCTGCTCTGTTTGCTAATGGATCCACCTTCCATATTTCATTATAAATATTTTGTAAGATTCCGGAACCGGATTGTAAGCCAAGCACTGCACATGCGCGTATTCTCTTAGGGGGATTCCCGCTAGGTAGAGCTCGTGCAATAGGGTTTTCCGCCATAGTTTGAGTCGCAATCCATTTTATAAGGATTTCGGCAAAAGCCGAAACCCTAAAAAGTTCATTGCGCCACTAGAGAAATGGAAAGAAAGTATGCAATGGAAGATGAGACTAAAGTAATGTCTGTGTCGATTTTAACCATTTTTACAATCAGTATAATTACTTTAAGGTAACTTCGAATGAATTAGACCAAATATTTTATGGAATTGACAGGGCAGCGAAGGCGCAGTCAATTCCATCCATGGTACAAAATGTTAACCATGTAAAAAGTGTGTGTCAAAAGTCATTTAGACTATTTCTGGACTATATATCATTGGATCAGCGCTGAAAAATCTGAGTTTAACTAGTAAATTTCCTAGAAGTGCAATTGATTTGGCAACACCGTAAATCGGGTAATAAATTGTGGTACAGTCATTGTTTTATAATTTTTTATCGCTACAGTTCGTACTTTATTTTAATTTTGACAGCTGACGCTATGGGCGACTTTGATCAACGACTGTTGTGACTACTGTTCGACTAAATGTTTGATCGAACTGTCTCTGGTTAGAGGAAATGACGTCAGTTTAGTGTCTCTGGTGAGATCAACGGCTGCAGTATGGTCGAACTAAAGTTTAAACTCGGGATACCTCAATAGTGGTTTTGCTCCTTTTTCGTGAAGAGCGAGCTAGAGGAACCAAAACACTAACCAAACTTCGACCAGTTTGCGTTCGATCATAGGCCGTAGTGACCATTGGTTGATGGTCCAATTCGCACATATTATTGACTAGAATCGAGACAGTGAATAAAATGTGTTTACAGTGATGTCTCGTTAATCCGGAAAATTCGCGATCCGGACGAAAGTCGTGGGGAACGGATTTTGTGTGCAGTAAATTGACTCGTTATATCCGGAAATTCGCGTTCCGGAACCGGACATAGATTTCTGGTAACCAATCTATGTATTTACCTGTATTTGTGACTCGCTAATCCGACCGGGTCAGTAGCCCCGGGGCTTAATTGCCCACCCTGACACTTAACAATAGTGCACCGCGGAGGTGCGAATACTTGTGTTTACAATCACGGGCATGGGTAAAACAACCCCCGACAGTGTGCAAACTGGCTATTTATCAAAGCATATGGCACGCGGGTAGTGATGTTTGATATTCATTAATATTCCTTAATGAGATGCAAACTCGCCCAATTAATTTGTTACGTTAAAACCGCGCCGCCATCGTTAAACTGTTAATAAACTTTGCTAATTCAGTATCTATATCGGGGATTCCCGCTATTTAGGGATTCCCTAAGATTCTAACCCACGCGTGAGCTGGCTGGTTCCCGACTTACAAGTACATGTACGCGGATGGAATATTTAGTCATGTCAAACATGGAGACCTACGTCGATTTTACAAAATTTGCTCGCAGGCATATTCGATAATCCACATTGTATTACTCAAATGAGAGAACTGACACTTATGGATAGGGTGCAAAAAGCATTTAAAACGACAAACAAGGCAATTATTTTGATATGACTTGCGATTATTACGGGGATATGCACACATGAACGTTACAAGAAAAAATTTCTTGATGCGAAAGTAAATGTGTACATATACATATACAATGTTTATGATTGAGTTGATATTTTGCAGCATACGACGGTGATTCATTAATCAAATGCATCAAATGCTTATTAATACCAAAGACCTATGATAACACGTGTTATCAAAGATCTTTGTTAATACAAATGAGAAGTTGCAACAAACAAGTTGTATTGAAAGTAAGTAAAATTCACTAATGAAATGATGAACAAAATGATGAGTAAAGTTTATTAATTTTCCATGTCAGACTTCAACTCACTTGTCAATGTGAATTACGGTCGTTTCGTCAAAATGCCAGTTCAAAAAATGTATTAGCCTTCAGTTTCCTACGTAATTGTCCTCGGCAAAATCCGTCAAAAATGTCATTATAAAATAGCACCGAATGTCGAAAAGTTTATGCAGATCTTATCTGGATCCAAGCTATTTTTGCTAATTCAGTGTTGCCGTCTTCACTATTTCTCTGAGTTAATTATCGTGGATGTGCCATTAATTAAATACCCTCCGAGTGTCATCTGGATCTATAAACTATTTGAAAGAGTAATCACGAATTCGCCCGTAGCGTGCATAAAGTATACGGTACTGTCGCATTCTTCATTAATTAATTAATTCTGACTTAATTAATCACTAAAAAACATACAGTTCTGATCCAGATATCATCTAGATCCAAACTAAGGTTAATAGATCTAATCATCTAGGTCATTTCGTCAAACTGCCAGTTCGTCAAATGTCGCATTCTTCATTAATTAATTAATTCTGAGTTAATTAATCACTAAACAAGAGGGCCTGAAAGGCCCTGACATCGCTCACCAGACAATCAGAGGAGAAGATTTTCAAAGTTTTCACTATGTGTTTCTATAGAAAACTACCCGGGCAAATTTTGACCCAAGGGGCATAATTTATGTAACTTTTGTAGAGGACCTCACATGAAATTTTTTTAAGAAAATGAAAACATATTACAATGTCAATCTAAAGAAGGGCATGTACAAAAGTATGTAAACCCTCTCCCTGGGCAAATTGGTTAAATTTCAGAAAGAATAAATTAATCTATACATGTACTTATGATATTCAAAATTTCAGATATTTTCATTACACCTTCATGAGTTATTATTATTCATATCTTAATTTATTTTCAACCCTTCCCCTGTTCTATGTTTATTCAAAATTTAAATATCTACTGAATATTCATGGACAAAATAGTTATAATGATATATGGAAGGTGGGACGGTGTAGCCATTTTAGAAAGTAAAGAAACATCTTTAATATTCCATTAACAAACAGAGCGGACCCTGATCAGACAGCTGCTATAGGAGCCATCTGATCTGGGTCTGCTCTGTTTGCAAATGTGTGAAAAGGTGTTAACATGAGGGAAAGGGTTAGTAAACATATTATAAGTATAAATAAAAGTACACAAAATGAAAATAATGTAATGCAATTTGCACTATATCATATCATAAGCAAACAGCAGATTGAACAGATGGCTACTACATAAGCCATCTAATCAGGTCTACTCTGTTTGCAAAGGTGTAGAAAGGCCTATTAATGGAGTAAAGGGTTAATTGTCCTAATTAATGTGCAACAGGCGACATCTAACTATAACAATTTTCTTTGTTTGGGTCTGCAATATTACTGCAGATCTACTAACAACAAAGGAGGCAATCCAGTTGTTATCAAAAAGGGAGATAACCTACCTTTAAATGTATGCTAAAAATAGACACCAGTAAATGTTTAACTAGAGATATGCCTGTCTCCGTTAACTGGCTTGCAACTGCAAGCTTGTTGCAAACTTAATCCTAGCCAAAAATTTTTTAATGAGCTTGCGATTTAGGTTTGGATTAGCTAGCATTTAGCCCTGGTTATATACAAGTTTAGTGAACCAAGAAAACCCATCCATATGCATAAGTGATCTGCAATTATCCCTAGTCAATATGCTTATGGCTGATCACTCACTCTTCAAAGGTCCTATACCTTAAGCCTGCTAATATTACACAAGCTACTTGCTTTGGTTTTTTTTAGCATTTATAATAACCTTTGCAAACAGTCTGGATCAAATCTGGATCAAGATGAGATACAAAGTAACTTGGCATCTCATCAGGGTCCAAACTGTCTTTCACTATGACATTTGTTTTTTAAAAAGATATGGAAGGAAACAACTTTTGCAGCTCTATTTACCACAATGGCTTCAAATCTACACAATTCTGAAATTTTCAAAGAAACAGGATCTAAAAATAGTCTATGAGGGAATGGGTTAAAAACAGTGTGAACAAACACACTAATTCTGAAGCAGACAACTTCATAGAGTTTTGACCAGGAACTTGCCCTCTCAAGTGATTGCATAACAGAATCTGATGGAGTGCTAGCTCAGAGGAACCTTTATAGTGTAAGTCAATTTTAAAGTATAACCAACAGGGCAGGGCCAATTTTAACCTCAGAACTATGATATTAACCACTGTCAATAAGGTCTACTAAGTTAATCTATACACCAAATATCTAAGCTCTGTGACATGTAGTTTTTGACAAGAAATTTTTTGAAGTTTTCCCCATGCATAACCTAAGTGAGCCCAGCATTCTGCTACTTGTACAGAAAACAACAGTCAGCTAGAGAAAACTGGCCACCCCTGGGACCGTAGCAGGGCCAATTTTGACTCCAGGGACATAATTTATATAACTTTTGTAGAGGACCTATAGGTGATGCAATGTGCCAAAGATGAAAGCTGAGAACCCTGTAGATTCAGAGGAGAAGACTTTTAAAGGTTCAAATTGTTGACGACTGACGACGCACGACGCACACCGCACGACGGACGACGCACGCCGACGGACGACGGACATCAGGCAATCACAAAAGCTCACCCTGAGCACTTTGTGCTCTGGTGAGCTAAAAAAATACAGTTCTGATCCAGATCTCATCTAGATCCAAACTAAGGTTAATAGATCTAATCATATAGGTCATTTCCTCAATCTGCCAGTTCGTCAAAAAGGGGGTATATAAATCAATTCTCTATATAATCCTTTTTGACGAAACGACAACCCCTTTTGTACTGTATAACCTTTTTGACGAACTGGCAGTTTGACGAAACGACCGTCACCCGTCAATGTCAGTGCAACCGAAAACAAGTCAAGTAAATTTTAGTAATAGTTGGATGAACATAACAAATAACATTTATAAGCTCTAATGAGCTCTGTACACCAACTTAAATTATACATCACATACATATAAATATAGATACAAAAGACAAAAAAAAAGAACAAGAGGGCCTGAAAGGCCCTAGCTGATATCGCTCACCAGACAATTATAGAGAAGAAGACTTTCAACGTTTTCACTATATGTTTCTATAGAAAACTAGCCATCCCTGGGGCAGGGCCAATTTTGACCCCAGGGTAATAATTTATATAACTTTTGTAGAGGACCTGAAAATGATGCTATGTGCCAAATATGAAAGCTGAGAACCCTGTAGATTCAGTGGAGAAGTTTTTTTAATGTATGTTTTATTGAAAACTGGCTACCCCTGGGGCGTTGCCAATTTTGACCCCAGGGGCATGCTTTATATAACTTTTGTTTTCACTATACAATAGTTTTCACTATACAGTTCTATTGAAAACTGACCCATTTTGACCCCTGGGCCATAATTAATATAACTTTTGTAGAGTACCTGAACATGATGCTATGTGCCAAATATGAAAGCTGAGAACCCTGTAGATTCAGAGGAGAAGATTTTCTTCAAGCCGGAGAAAAAGGTACAAAAAGGCAAACTATGAGCTAACATGAAAATGAAGACATTTTCAACATGCTGCCGCCAAAAGACTTTAGCATATTCAGACCTTAACCCTTTCCCTCATATAAAACTTGTTCATGCAGTAGCATACAGAGTAGACCCAGATCAGACGGCTCCTATAACATACAATGATTGAGGTTTTATTTTGTGGGGACGTGGCAGGTAGGACTATGTTACATGTATGTTGACCAGGTTTCATTGTATATATATGATGTCACATTCAATATACCAGCACTTATAAAGTGGCTATTTAGTACAGGTAGGTTAGGATATGGGTCAAAACAGCCCACTTCCAAAATGGCCCCAAGTCACAACGGCCCACTACCAAAACGACCGGGGTCAAAATGGCCCACTTTTATATTATATATTATTACACAATGTACAGTCAATGGTTAACCTTTTCTGCACATACATCTTCAATGACTTTGAAGTAAAGTCTGTAATTAAGTATTATTTAACAAGAGAATCTATAGAACCGATGGATGCGCCCCAACTGCAGACAAATTTTAAGTATGAAAAATAAGCAAGGGCAATAACTTCTAAATTATGCAAAAGACATGGATGAGTCTTGTGCACTGCACTTCTCCTCAATGAGATCAATCTACCTTTTAAGTTTCATGTAGATAACTATTATAGTTTTTGTGTTATGCTCTGGACAAAGTTTGTACGGATGGACGGACAGGCTGATTACTATAGTTTAAGGCACCCGCATTTTCATGTGGGCCCTAATTATATAGTCTTAGATCATATTCTATAGTTTCTGTAATGATATAAAATCCCCTTGTTTGTTGTGCCATATTATAAAACTTCATCTAACTAATATCCATGATCAATGTCATTATTTCTTGCATGAATATTCATGGATGTTTAATAACAATCGGCTTGAGCAATTTGTAATCACTTATATGTATTCTCAATTATTGTCAGTTATTGCCAATCTTTGACGGCAAATTTATTCATATGATATTCATGTTAGTATTTTCTTGTGGTTGAATATCAAAACGCATAAGCATTGAAGCATGATACTTTAGTCCAAAATTAAGAGAGGGACACTTTGTCTGTATACATATAGTACAAAATATCCGCCTTGTAAAAAATGAGGAGAGTCAAAATGTCCACCCTTGGAAAAACATGTGGGACATTTGGTCCACCCTTGCAAAAACATGAGGGACAAAATGTCCACCCTGGCAAAATTGAGTGAGGGACAAAATGTACTTTACTAATAGGACAATTTGTCCTGCACTCAAATAGAACATTGCTCCTATGAAGTAAATGCTCTATTTATCACAATGGTTTCAAGAAGTGACTTTTACAGAGGCGTAGAAAGGCGTATTTATGGAGGAAAGGGTTAAACAATAATGGATCTGCAGATCAGCTGTACTAAATAGTCAAATCTGTTCTAAAACATGCTCAAAACAACATTTATTTGGGTCTAAACGGAAAGTAGGTCAACAGACCAAAATGTGAACAAAGGAGATTATGACTATAATAACTCTTAATTCATTATACTTTATAGATAATGACACTGCACATATGTGTACAGAAAGTTTTCTCACTACTAAATTTCTATTTAAAGGTGCATTTCCACTCTAGGTCATTTCTGTCTATAAGCTATATTATAGCTTATATAGACAGATATGACCTAGAGTGTAAATGCACCTTTAAATAGAAATTTAATAGTAAGAAAACGTTCTGTATCAGGGCTTTTTCTCTCTTAATTGGGAAGGGGCCTTAGCCTGCTGATTTTGGGAAGAATTATCGCTAAAACTGCTGATTTGGGAAACAAAAAAGCTGGTGTAAGTTTGGATTTTTGGGAAAACTGCATGATTGTAAAGAAATTTTCAATTGGGAAGGGGCCTTTTACAGGCCTCTGTTATAGAAGGTGAAAACCCACTGTGTATACATATGTGAAGTATGTGTCATTATCTATTATATAGAAAGAAAAGACACAAGAGCAAAAGTCAATATCCAAAGCTTAAAACACATTAATTTCACTTAATATACTAAGTATCAACCACATAAATGTATATCATAAAGTTTTATTACACTTACACCTTGTATTGGACTAAAATGACATTTGTCTCTCTCTAATATGTTTTCTTGTGTGGTTCATTAATATTCATGCGAAAAATAATGCCATAATGAATCTTAACCCTTTCCCTGTTCTACATTTATTCCAAAGTTCAATACCTACTGAAGATTCATAGACAAAATAGATATAATGAAATATGGAAGGGGAACATTGTAGACATTTTAGAAATCAAAGAAACGGATCTATCAAATTCTATTAGAAAACAGAGCAGACCCTGATCAGACGGCTCCTCTAGGAGCCGTCTGATCTAGGTCTACTCTGTTTGCAAATGTGTGAAAACATGTTTATATGAGGGAAAGGGTTAACTAGATTATTTTTTTATATTGAAACATGGCCCTGGGACGTATGGGCCAAGGTACAATATTCTTCTATAAAATCAAATCTATATCACTTCGAAAGAAAACAAAGCAGACCCTGTACAGACGGGAACTGCATCTTTATTTTTAAAGGTGTAGGTGAGAAATGTGTATTTATGGAGTAAAATGGAGTATATTGAGTTCTGGCATTTCACGCTTCGTATCCTTGTGAGGAATAAATGTTTCCTGCATCAAACCCCAGTGACAGAGATTCTAAAGAGTGACCATAATATTGTGTTTTGTGGAGAAATACAGTGCATAGAAATTATTCCTGAAAATGTTTTAATTTAGCATCTTATCTGGACCTCTGAAACCCCATGTGTCTACTAAAAAAGAACATTGAGTTCACATCAACCCATAGACACCCACAATCCCATACATGGAACATGGACAAACAGTGTAAACCCATACCAAAGGGTTCTTGAAGGGAGCCCTCTGATTGATTAGGGTCTGCACTTTATATGCTATACCTATGTCAAATGTTGTTACACACACATAAATTTCTTTTGCTACTAAAATAGATTAATTTTTAAGACCCATTTGTGTCCAGTGCCTTTTAACCCATTCCCGCATATAGACGCCTTTTGACGCCTCTGTAAAAGTCACTTTGTGAAACCATTGTGATAAATAGAGCATTTGCTCCATAGGAGCAAATGCTCTATTTATCACAATGGTTTCAACACTACACAATCGTAAAATTTTCCTTTTTAGTAGTAAATGCTCCTTTTCGGTAGATTTGTTCAAAGAGGTTGGATCTAAAAATAGCCTATACGGGAATGGGTTATATAAAAGACATTTGCAAGCACTGTAGACCCAGATAAGAGAGCTTCTGAATGAGCCCCCTGGTCAGAGTCTGCTGAACCCATTGATGTCCATGGCTTATATATACCAGCTCATACTTTGTTTGCTGTGTCCAAAACTAAACATTAAGTTTCCACCAAACCCTATGTTGTGACCACTCTGAAGAATCGCTTTGAAGAGTGGTCACAGCATAGGGTTTGGTGAAGAAAAACATGTAGTAGTTCAGGTGATACTAGATACCTATATCTGCTGCTCTGGTTTTATGTAAGAAATAATGACATCATGAATATTAATTAGCTGAATATAGTTAATAATAGCATTATCATATATGCACACACTTGTTTCGGTATTGGTTTACACTTTAGGGTCTGGTCTATTATAATTTCATATGCAAACAGAACAGGCCCTGATCAGATCGCTCCCACAGGAGATGTCTAATCTCGGTCTACTGTTTGCAAATGTGACTGAATGGCATGAATGAAAGGGTTATGAAAAGTTTTAGACACATATCAAACTAAGGTTATCATTTTGTGGTTGACTAAACCTGCTTGTTATTTAAATAAATGCACTTTCACACATTTATGATCTCTCCTTCTTGTATATACATATTCACTTATAAGCAATCTTTTGTGGTCTACCTCTTGTATGTACACTAGTGTGCACGCTTTATGGTATCGTCTCCTTGTATGTACACTTAATGTGCATGGGGGTGACTAAATTTGTTTGGGTAGTAAATAGCTTCTAACACACATCACACTTGTAAGACCTCTCTCATGTATGCACCTCCATGTGTTTGACTAAATGTGATCGCCTAGTGAATGATTTTTGACATACATTACACTTGTAATGTCTCTCTCCTGAATGAATCTTCATGTGGCTGACTAAATCAGATCGGTAAGTAAATGATTTTTCACATACACCACACTGGTAAGGTCTCTCTCCTGTATGCATCCGCATGTGCTTGACTATGTGTGATTGGCTAATAAATGACTTCTCACATACACCACACTGGTAAGGTCTCTCTCCTGTATGCACCCGCATATGCGTGACTAAATGTGATTGGCGAGTAAATGGCTTTTCACATACATCACACTTGTAAAGCCCTTCTCCTGTATGCATCCGTGTGTGGACGACTAAACTTGATTTGGTAGTAAATGATTTCTTACACACATCACACTTGTAAAGTCTCTCTCCTGTATGCACTCTCATGTGTGTGACCAAATGTGATCGTCCAGTAAATGACTTTTCGCATACATCACAATTGTAAGGTGTGACTCTCTTCCCTGTGTGTACACTCATGTGTTTAACTAGATGTGGTTGTTGAGTAAATGACTTTTCACATAGATCACACTTGTAAGGTCTCTCTCCTGTATGCACCCTGATGTGCTTGACTAAATGTGATCGTTGAGTAAATGACTTTTCACATACATCGCACTTGTAAGGTCTCTCTCCTGTATGCACCCTCATGTGCTTGACTAAATATGATCGATTAAATGACTTTTCACATACATCACACTTGTAAGATCTTTCTCCTGCATCTGTATATAACCTCATGTGATCGGCTGAACCTGGTTGTGGGTGTTGAGTAAATGACTGTTCCAAATCCTCATGCTTACAAGGTCTCTCTATGGTAGATTGACTCATATTGAACAGTTTTAATAAAGCACGATTCATTATTTGTATGTTTGCATGTTCATTGCATCTATGAAAGCTCTCTTACATGTAAGATTGAAATGGTTGTTAACCTGCTCATATTGTAGAGGATGTGGAAGTCAAAATTCCTTGAACAGGGATAAACAGTTCACAAATCTACTAAGCATACACATGTAAATAAATCTCACTGGTCATGTGACTTCAAAACCTTTCCTAAACCACTACTTAAGGTTAAAGTAAGTAACTCAAATTCTTAGGTTGCTGGTGTAGAATCTTTTATCAGTAATTGAAGAAAGGTGTTAACTAATCTGGACAATCTGCATTTCAAAGTTGGGGTGATAATTAATGTCGGTTGATTGTCCATTTCTGTCAACTGTGGGCTAATTGGACACACCAGACAGAGGGAACACGATGCCGTACACGGTACTCTCACTTCCATAATAACCAATAGAGTTTCTTCATTTGGGTCAGATAACAGATCTAACGATATATGTATTCGCCTAGTAAATAATCTAATATTTACGAATACATAGTTAAGTTGGGTTCTTCTTTAAAGTATAAAACGATACCAATCATCGCCGTCTACTTAAGATATTCTATTTACTGTTACACCGCTTTCATCAAGGGAAGTCACTCCATATAACCGGTGATTTGCTCCGGGACAAAAGTTTAAGGTATCGAACTACTTAGCGTTACCCAACCTCCAACGCAGTTATCTCCCCTAATCGCTACGCGGAAGACCCCGACAAGAGAGATCACTGTGAGGAGTTTGAGCGTTACCGCCATAGCCTATTTTTTAGACCCAGCCCAATTGAATGAATCTACCCAAAACTTGGACCAAAGGAGCATTTAAAGGCATTTCAACGCTCATTCCTCAGTGTCCCACATCACTGTCACTGTAAAGGGTGTACTGAAACTCCTACAGGAACTTAAACCTCACAAAGCTGCAGGCCCAGACAAAATCTCTACAAAACTTTTGAAGATTGGTGCTATTGAGTTAGCCCCTGGCCTGGCCAAGTTCTTTCAACTATCCATAGATAGGGGACAAATACCATCTGACTGGAAGACAGCCCTTGTATCACCAGCCTTCAAAAAGGGTAACAGATCAACACCTTCGAACTACCGACCCATATCTCTAACCTCTGTAACCTGTAAACTCCTAGAACATATCATTTTCAGTCACATTATGTCTCACTTTGATTCTCTTAATATTCTTACCAACTTTCAGCATGGCTTCAGGAAAAAACGATCATGTGACACCCAGCTAATTATTACCATCAATGACCTAGCAAAAGGTATAAATAAGAACCAGCAAATGGACGCCATTCTCTTAGATTTCAGCAAAGCCTTTGACAAGGTCAGCCACAAACATCTCTTACAAAAACTAGACTTCTATGGGATACGAGGAAATATCCACACATGGATAGCTGACTTTTTAAAATGTCGCTCACAGCAGGTCGTCCTTGATGGTGCCAGTTCAGATGTGTCTCCCGTCACCTCTGGAGTTCCACAGGGTAGCGTACTTGGCCCCCTCCTCTTTCTTGCATACATCAATGACCTACCATCTAGAGTCAAGTCCACTGTGCGGCTATTTGCCGATGACTGCCTGATGTATAGACAAATAAGAAATGAGGAGGATGCAAGACAACTCCAGAGTGACTTGGACTCATTACAGGAATGGGAACAGGAGTGGCTCATGTGCTTCAACCCCGACAAATGTGAAGTGATCCATGTCACAAACAAAAAGAAACCCGTGAAATTCACTTACACCATCCACAATACGCCTCTGAAACCTACCAATGCCGCAAAATACCTTGGAGTTACTTTCACATCTGATCTTAACTGGAAAACACATATAGAAAACATATCGAAAAAAGCAAACAGCACAATGTCCTTTATTAGAAGAAACATCAGCTCAAGCCCACCAAAGATTAAGGAAAGAGCATACAAGACATACGTCCGACCAATAGTGGAGTATGCCTCATCAGTCTGGTCCCCACATGCAGACACACATATACATCAGATTGATATGGTCCAACGCAGAGCAGCCAGGTTTGTCAAGCGAGACTATGAACGCACAAGCTCAGTGTCATCCATGCTTGAGGACCTCAAATGGAACACTTTACAACACAGACGAAATGTAGCCAGGGTCACCATGTTGTACAAGATCATCCACAACATGGTAGACATCAATCCTGACCCTCCACTCCGCTCCTCTAGACCAAATAGAAACCATAATCGGCAATACACCCAGATTCCATGTTCTAAATCAGTATACCAGTATAGCTTTTTCCCTGCTTCCATTGTACTATGGAACCATCTGCCGCAGCACGTCGTGAACATACACACACTTGACGGCTTTAAAGCGGCCATGTCCAGTGTCCACAATCTGTAATGAGACGTCCGTTTTTATCCTGTTTTTAACTGTACAAAGAGACATATTTATTGATCAAACCATCTCCAGCAGCTGCGCATGTCAGTTTTTAATCATATCGCGAGTATACTCTAAGCAGAGTGATGCGATTAATGAAGATGATGATGATGATGACCCCCATATACACAGTATCCAGCTGTGCAGATTAGTGATTATTGATTCCCTAGAGTGCTCCTGCAGTGTCCAGTCAGGGTCAATGACCATATGAGATAAAGTTATGCAATTATACCTTGATCCAGGTAGATAAGCAAAGTATGTGCTAGGCAGTACAATTTTTTTTACGCATTAGCAAACAGAGTAGATCCAGATCAGAGACACCGTTTGACCAGGGTCTAATAGGTTAGCTTTTGACACGATATAGATCTGATTCTACAGTTTTTGCCAAAGAAAAACTTCTCTTTACAGAAATAACATGTTCTTACACATTAGCAAACAGAGTAGACCCAGATAGAAATCGATGATCATGGTCTTCTCTGTTTGCTTTTGAAACGCTATATAGATCCGATTCTACAGTTTTTGTCAAAGCAAAAACTTCTCTTTATAGAAATAGCAAACAAAGTAGACCCAGATCAGACTGCTCCTATAGAAGCCGTCTGATCAGGGTCTGCTCTATTTTCTAATGGAGTTTGCTAGATCTGTTTCTTTACTTTCTAAAATGTCTTCAATGTTCCACCTTCCATATTTCATTATAACTATTTTGTCCCTGAATATTCATTAGGTATTGCGTGTGCTTTTGACACGATATATTTTGTCAAAGCAAAAACTTCTCTTCATGTAGAAACAAAGCATTTTTATGCATTAGCAAACAGAGTAGATCCAGATCAGACGACTCCTACAGAAACCGTCTCGGTCTGATTAGTGTCTGCTCTGTTTGCTTTTGACACGATATATATCTGATTCTACAGTTTTTATACGCCCACCTAATAAAGGTGGTCGTATATTGGCGTGGCCCTGTCCGTCCGTCCGTCCGTTCGTTCGTTCGTTCGTTCGTTCGTCCGTCAACATTTTGTTTGTCCGCAGTTTTCTTGGAAAACTGTTTGACAGATATTAATGAAACTTCACACAAATGTTTAATGTATCAAGATCTGAAGCTGAGTTGATTCTGAGGTTCATTTGATTTTTCGTTTCAGAGTTATGGCCGTTGTCCTTAAAAAATGCAAATAGTTTGTCCGCTGTTTTCTGGGAAAACTATTTGAGAGATATTAATGAAACTTCACACAAATGTTTAATGCATCAAGATCTGAAGCTGAGTCGATTCTGAGGTTCATTTGAATTTTCGTTTCAGAGTTATGGCCCTTTACTTAAAAAATAATGCAAATATATGCATATAGTTTGTCCGCTGTTTTCTGGGAAAACTATATGAGAGATATTAATGAAACTTCACACAAATGTTTAATGCATCAAGATCTGAAGCTGGGTCGATTCTGAGGTTCATTTGATTTGTCGTTTCGGAGTTATGGCCCTTTTACTTAAAAAATAATGTAAATACGTGCAAATAGTTTGTCCGCTGTTTTCTGGGAAAACTGTTTGAGAGATATTAATGAAACTTCACACAAATGTTTAATGCATCAAGATCTGAAGCTGAGTTGATTCTGAGGATCATTTGATTTTTCGTTTCAGAGTTATGGCCATTGTCCTTAAAAAATAATGCAAATACATGCAAATAGTTTGTCCGCTGTTTTCTGGGAAACTATTTGAGAGATATTAATGAAACTTCACACAAATGTATAATGCATCAAGATCTGAAGCTGAGTCGATTCTGAGGTTCATTTGATTTTTCGTTTCAGAGTTATGGCCCTTTTACTTAAAAAATAATGCAAATATATGTATATAGTTTGTCCGCTGTTTTCTGGGAAAACTGTTTTTACAGATATTAATGAAACTTCACACACATGTTTAATGCATCAAGACCTGAAGTTAAGTCAATTCTGAGGATCATTTGATTTGTTGTTTCGGAGTTATGGTCCTTGCACTTAAAAGAAATAATGCAAATATATATGAGGATGGCCATAACTTTTTCATTTGAATTGATATTTACTTCAATTTTTTTATATGGTTAAACCTGAATATGTATTTTCACATATATTGCGGGGTTTTTGGAAAGTCATTTTATTCTAAAGTTATGGTCCTTGAACTTTGTGTGTTCGTTGCTTTGTTTGCCGGTCAGCTTTTCGTTTGTCTCTTGTTTTCTGGGAAAACTATTAAAATGATATAAATGAAACTTAAAAGAAATAGCTGAGTTTATTTTGAGGTTCATTCAGTTTGTTCTTACAGAGTTATGGCCGTTGCACTTTTCAAAAATCTGCAAATATGACGATTAGCTGTAACTTTTTTGTTTCATAAGATATTCACTTCAATATTTTTAAAAACAGTATCACCTTAATATGGAAATCAAGATCTGAAGCACAGATTAGAAAATGTCAACACTTATAAGGCATGTTGAATCAGAGAAAGGTTGCAAGTGGGCGTATTATGTACCGTATGCGGTACTCTTGTTGTCAAAGCAAACAGGGAAACGCTTCTTACCATATCTACACCTTTTTTCATAAAACACAAATTGCTTCTCTTGTGCCATAACACAATATAAAAATTATTAATTGACAATAATTTTGATAAACTAAAATCATTATTTGTTTTCAACATCAAATTGAATAAAATACAATTAATAGCAATAAGAAAAGTCTTTATCAATGACCTAAATTTCAACTAAATGCAAACAATAAAGACCATTTTACATGACGGGCATAATAAAAATTATTAAAATAATTATGATAATAATAATATTAAATAATTTTTTTCAATCACATAAATTAACTGCTGAAACAAACATATCATTGTTTATAGAGAAATTAATGATAAATAACACAAACTATCATTTCATTTACCTGTAGATATTTTATCAATAATTCTGCTGCATAAACCTTATAACCTGATAATTGACTATCGATATCCAGCAGTGAAATTCCCAGTGTGGCACCATAAAGTACCCAAAATACACAGCATGGGGTTAATGGGTCAACATTCCTTTCGAAATGCCCTTAATAGAGAAGAGTAAAATTTTAGAATTTTGTAGTTTGAAACCATTGTGATAAAAAATATTTATCACAATGATTTCAAGAAGTGTTTATTACAGAGGCGTAGAAAGGTGTATTTATGGAGGAAAGGGTTAAAAGACTACGTTTCTTTTGGTGTTAGACGATCGACTCAATATGAAAAAACACGCGCTTGTACAGCAAGGCCGTACAAGTCACAGGGGGCCATTTCGTGGGTCTAGATGGTCTAAAAATTAAATAAAAAAATTGATTGGGTCGATTTAGTGTTATATTATATATATATAATATACATGTAACACTAAATCGATCCAATATTTTTTTTATTTAATTTTGAGACCATGTAGACCCACGAAATGCCACCCCTGTGGTACAACGAAGTGATGATAAACCAGCACACCGTGACATGAATGACACGGATCCCTCACAGAGACATTGTTTTTTGATTTTGCAGTTAAGATATTTGCTTTGGAGGATGGGTCAGATTTCAATATGCCATTTTCACGAAGTGGAGGAATAGAGTATGTATCTGTTTTCTGAGATTTTATAGAAGATGAGAGGGTTTTAGGTAGTTTACTAATACTTGGGTTTTCTTGATCTGGAATGGGAATGTCAAATATCATGGTTTCAATATAAGACCAATATGCTTCCCTTTGTTGATTTTGGATCTGAGATTTTAGGTGCCTAAGACTATCAGGTTTACTTATATTTCTATTTCTTTTAGTTAATTTACGCCTATACTTACTCATTTTCTTCCTTCTTGTGTATTTTACCAATACTTAATTTTTCTGATTTTAATTTTATAATGTGTATTACTCATGCTTTGAAAATTAACATATATTTTAACTCCACAGTTTATTATGTTAAACTGTTATTATCTTTGTTATATAGTCGGTAAATAGTTATTGTAGCTAATGTTATCTGTTGTAAAACCGACTCAAAATAAGGAATCTTGTATCTTGTAAGGGAGTTGGAGATCCAAGGTAATTTCTGCATAGGTTTTCTTCCATCATATCAATTATAAAACTCACATTATAACCAGTTACCCATAAATCCTTCATACTGGGCTTATCTAGTCAATTGACTCCTGCTCCCATCAACCTGTAGCTTCCAGATCACTCTGCATCATCTCTGCATCATGTTCGCATTTTACTTCACGATAGATGATACTATCGTCTGAGCGTGCTGTGTTGCAAGTAATCCAGTGTAATGAGGAAAAGTGATCCCGTAGTAGATCGACCGGTGTCAATTTATTATATACATGTAGTACTATGACCCCCGGTCATTTTACTATAAAGTATAGTGACTCCCTTGCCATAGTATAATGACCCCCTTTATATATTGTGACCCACTCTTTTTACCGTAGTAGGTCGACCGAGAGGTCTATATATTTTATAGTACTATGACCCCATGCCATTTTACTATAAAATACAGTGACTCCCTTGCAAAAATACATCCGCCACGGGGTCGATAAATCATAGTTTTATGACCCCAAGGCCATTTTACTATAAAGTGAGGGGGTCGATATTTTATATAGTACTATACCCACATGTCATTTTACTATAAACTATAGTCACCCCCTTGCCAAAATACATCCACCAGGGGGTCGACATATGACCCCCATGCCATCTTACTATAAAATATAGTGACTCTCTTGCAAAAATACATCCACCATGGTTGTCGATATATCATATAGTACTATGACCCCAGTCATTTTACTATAAAATATGGTGACTCCCTTGTCAAGATGCATCCACCAGGGGGTCGACATACTATAAAATATAGTGACCTCTTGCAAAAATACATTCGCCAGGGGGTCGATATATTATATAGTACTATGACCCATGTCATTTTACTATAAAATATAGTGATTCCCTCGCCAAAATACATCCACTTTTGAGGGTCGATAAAAAATACACCCACCACGGTGGTCGATATATCATATAGTACTATATGATCCCCGGTCATTTTACTATGAAATATAGTAAGGGAGTCACCATATTTTACAGTGAGGCGTAGTACTATATAATATATGGCCCCGCTGGTGGATGTATTTTGGCAAGGGAATCACTATATTTTATAGTAAAATGGCACGGGGGTCATCTCGTACTATATCATATATCGCCCCCTCTTATAATTTTTAATGTCATAAATTATCTATCAATTTCTAAATATGTTCCTTGGCGTTTTCAAAGGAAGTTTACATTTATGTAACTACTGACACAAACAAAATATTGAATTGACACAATTGAGCTCAGGCTATACAATACTCCTGTGAAATTTCTAGACTCTGGCCATATTAAATTCAGAGATATGTGTGGCTCAAAGTTCGTAATAAAATATGACAAAGGTCAACTCGGCAGGGCCAATAACTCCAAAGCTATAGAAAGAAGGAATTGAAGATATGGAGGTGCACAGCAACTCATACTGGGCAACATTATTTTTAAGTTTAAATAATCTAGCCTAAACTATTTCTGAGTTATGGATGCCGCAAGATTTGTCATTTATTATCGCATATTCAAACTATTCAGGGACAATAACTCCAAAACTACCAGGGGGGGATTAAAAATATGGAGGTACACAACAACTCATGCTGGGCAACATTCCTGTGAAATTTCAAGATTCTAACCTTAACATCTGTGACAGACATACAGAGGGAAG
Organism: Azorinus chamasolen; assembly: GCA_963576725.1. NCBI lineage: Eukaryota > Metazoa > Mollusca > Bivalvia > Cardiida > Solecurtidae > Azorinus > Azorinus chamasolen. The sequence continues at coordinate 95,563,994 of OY755238.1, read as the reverse complement.
GACAACTCTAGCAAAAACAATATGCCCCATATACATTTGGTCGAGACATTTATAATGATAACTAAGTAGGAATTTATTTCACTTTTATGCACACTTTTTAGGGTCAGGTTGTTATCTCGTATGTGAGGTCAGTTTCTTATATGTAAGTGGGTCATTGAACAACGACTCATTCGGTCATAGTGCTATAACCGGGGGTCATCGTACTATATAGTAAATCGACCCCGGTCGATCTACTACGGGAGTTACTTTGTTATATGAGGGGTCAGAATTTTATATGTATGGGGGTCATAGTACTATGACTCCTCCGGTAATAGTATTATGACCGGGGGTCATAGTACTACATGTATATTGTAAATCGACCCCAGTCGATCTACGACGGGGGTCACTTTTCCTCATTACACCGGCCGATATTATGCAACAGGGTGGCATGGGTGAATGCAGAGATGTTGTCTTGTCGGGCAGGCATTGCAGATTGACTTTAATTATACTTTAGTACAAAGTGCAACGCATATTGGGATAGCATTCACTCATGGCCGACAGCGAAATCCGAACAAAACATTAACGTGCACAATTTAAGTACATATTTAATAATGTTATATTAGACTATAATTCAAAAGGACTGCATTTCTGATAGAAGCCCGGGGTGTCGCCATTGTAGATGATGCCTGGATTACTGACTTCCCAGGGTATGCCCTAGTTGAATTGGCGATAGAAGCCCGGGGTGTCGCCATTGTAGATGATGGCTGGATTACTGGTTTCCCAGGGTCTGCCATGGTTGAATTGGCGATATATTCGTTCTCAGGGTCGCAGCTCAATATAACAAGCTAATGTCAAATTTGCAAGTGGTTTGTTCAGTCTGGAGCAGCCTTCTGGGGCATATTTTCATTTCAAGCCGTTGAAGCCATTATATTTGGAAGCCTTTTGGGGCATATTTTGAAGCCTTTTGGGGGCATATTTTGTAGCCTTTTGGGGCATACTTTGAAGCCTTTTGGGGCATATTTTGAAGCCTTTTGTGGCATAACTTGAAGCATTTTGGGGCATATTTTGAAGCCTTTTGGGGTATATTTTGAATCCTTTTATGGCATATCTTGGAGCCTTTTGGGGGCATATTTTGAAGCCTTTTGGGGCTAATGATTATGAATTTGGGATACCGATGCGGGTGGCTGTCGAAGGTAGCCCCTACACGACAAGTTGTCCTGGTGTACCTGCTAGCCAAGTGGGCTAGCACGGTGGGAACGGGAACCATGCCCAACATAGCCAAACCTGAACCTTAATTGTACATAATGTGTTAATAAACTAATGTCATGATAGAAGATTGTTGTCTGTTGTTGCTAGGTCCGGCAGATGTTATGCAACAGGGTAGCATTGGTGAATGTAGGGATGTTGTCTTGTCGGGCATTGCAGATTGACTTTAATTATACTTTAGTACAAAGTGCAAAGCATATTGGGATAGCATTCACTCATGGCCTCTTGCCGTGCAGCTGGTGTCCTCAAATCTCCCAATAACCCATCGTTAGTGAAGTCTTCAGTTAGTATTCCTGGAATTAGTGGCCATGCTATGATTGTGACTGACTCTGATGTTAAACCGTTCTATAACGTTGAAAAACACGTAAAATATATTTATACCCCAAAGCTAACTGGGGTAATATCTACAGCGATTGTGTAAAATTGTCCGACGAACTTCTTAACATGTCATCTTGTAAATCAAGTGTTGAACTTATGTGGGAGATACTTAAAACTGGTATACAGTCAATAATGGATTGGAATACTCCATCGAAATTATTTAGGAAACGCAACACTGTACCGTGGTTCAATGGAACTCTTAAGAGAATGACTAAAAGGCTTTATAATCATGCAAATAAAGACTAAGTAGTGGTCCGAATATAAATGCTTCCAAAAACGCTGCAAAAGGGAATTTAAAAAAGAAGATATAGACTATATAAATAACACAATACAAGAAGGAAAGCAGTATACTTATGATTTACCACCTATAACTATAAATACGTCGGGAGTTGAAAAAAACTTTGTCTAATCTGAACACTTCTAAGGCCAAAGGCCCGGATAATATCTCCAATATAATTCTAAAAAAAATGTGCGGAACAACTTGCTCCTGGTATATGTTCAATCTTCCAGATATCAATAGACAGTGGTGTGTTGATGCGAATATTTCACCGGTGTACAAAAAAGGAGATGTTCATCTCGCTGAGAACAACAGGCATGTGTCACTAACATCCGTACTTAACATTAGAACATTATAATTTGCAGACATATCCTAAACCATCTGGAAAGGAATAAGATTTTGACAGATCTTAACCACGACTTTCGCTCTGGATACTCATGCAAACCCCAACTTTTGATAACTTTGAATGATCTTCTCAAGTATAATGATGAAGGATACCAAACGGGGTCCATGCTTATAAAACTTTTAGTTGAGTCTGATTTCGTTCTCAAGTTTTTGATTGGTCAGATTTGAGCCAAAGGCTCAAATCTGACCAATCAAAAGCTTGTGAACTCAAATCTGACCAATCAAAAGCTTGAGAACGAAACTCAGACTCAACTAAAAGCTTTATAAGCATGGACCCAGATGTCATAATATTGGACTTTTCCAAGGCTTTTGACACTGTACCCCATGAAGAACTACATTTTAAATTGGACAGCTTTGGTGTCAAAGGCAGTATCTTTAATTGGATGAGACTCTTTCTGACCCAGGCACATGCAAGTAGTTGTCGAGGGTGAATGCTCTCATAAAGTTACAGTAGACTCCGGTGTCCCACAGGTGGGAATATTAGGACCGTTTCTATTCCTATGCCATATAAACGACCTACCGTTATCTGTAAAGTCACAGATGCGCCTTTTCGCCAATTATTGTTTGTTATATCGGAAAATTAGGAGTCAGAATGACTACAACATTCTTCAAAACGTTCTTTGTGAACTTGAACAGTGGGCTAATAGATGGGGCTTGAAATTTAATGCCAAGAAATATTATGTTATGAGTACCAACAACATAAACCCACCTTGTTATACGTTGTGTGGACATACAATGTATACTGAAACATGTTTCTGAAAATCCGTAACTCGGCCTAACATTATCTGAAGATTTGACCTGGTCAACACATATTAGCAAAATAACTAAGAACGCATTTATTCAACTATGGTCCTGTTAAGAAGAAACTTGAGACATTGCCCGGAAGCATGTAGAAAATGGGTATATCTGGAACTAGTGAGGTCTATTCTTGACTACGGGTCTATTATATGGTATCCTTATTTAATAAAAGACACTGCAAAATTGGAAAAAGTTCAGCGCCAAGCAGCGCGTTTAATCACTGGTGACTACAAATCGAGCCATGGATGAAGGTTGTGTAACTAATATGCTCGCATCTCTAGAACTCACGTCTCTACAAGATCGCCGGACTCACAATAGGTAGATCTTCTAAAGTTCTTCTTCAATGTGGTCGAGGGTTTGGTGCCAGCACTACCACCCACGGAATACCTCTGTAATGTATTCTGCTTAGAATATGAAACAGACTATAGATACCTTTACTACCCTAATCCTCTGTGATAGTAGCCTACCTTATCAGTTGTGTATTAGATCTCAAACTGAGAGTACCATTAAAGTAGTAGTAGAACTCACACGCTTGTGTTACTTATTTATTTGTCACTTGACAATACTCATTTGAGTTGATACTTATAACTATTACTACTACTACCACTACAAACATAAAACATTAAAGAATATTACATGGTGTCAGAATTTTAGGACTTGAGTTTCTTTGGACAATATAACAAGAGAACGTATTAACAATGGAACTTGCTGGAATAAAACCACCTGAAATGGACTGGAATCATACAAACCTTCCAGAGGCATGGGAGAAATTCCAGAGACATGTGAAATTAATCTACGACGGTCCGTTCAAAGAGAAGTCAGATGAAGAGAAAATCTCATATCTACTTTTGTGGATTGGAGATAGAGGAAGAGACGTTCATGCCACATGGACATTGAGCGGGAAAGAGAGGAAAGTGCTCGATATTCATTTTGAGAAATTTAAAGAGCACGTACAGCCAACATTGAACCCGATTTTCGCTCGTTACAAATTCAACAATGAAATCCAAGGGACTGGCGCAATAGATGCGTTTGTGACCAGACTTAAACTATCCGCCAAAGACTGTGATTTCTCAGAAACGGAGAAAAACAAATTAATCAGAGACAGAATCGTTTTCGGGACTAGTTCTTCGAAAGTCCGCGAAAAGTTGATTAACATTGGCAAAGATTTGACGCTAGAAAAGGCTATACAGACGGCACAGGCATACGAGTACAGCCAGGAGCAACTCAAATCCATGGGGAAGGATGTGGATTTCTGCAGAGCCAGACCTACCCAGAGTCAACAAGAGCACAGGACCACAATGAGCCAGCGACGACATTCCATGGCTAGGACGAAACCCAGAGGGAAGACAAGTGGGCAAGAACAATATAAACAATGTGGTAATTGTATGAGAAACCACAAAATTGGACAGTGCCCAGCAAAAGGGAAAACATGTTACAATTGTGACAAACTCAACCATTTTTCTAGTTGCTGTAGGGCTAGAAATTCCAAAAACAATGTGAACTGTATCAGTGATGATTGTGAATTTAGAGACAAAGTTCAGGGATTTAACATTGACACGGTAAGCACTTTATCTACAGATCGTGCCCTTGTACCCTTGTCCCTAGGCCCAATGAAAATTCCAATCAAATTCAAAATTGACACTGGTAGCTCAGCGAACATAATTCCGCTGAAGCAATTTAGATCTCTCAAGATTAAAGACCCTTTACTCCCTCCAGCTGCAAAATTGACGTCATATACGGGAAATGACATACCTGTGCTAGGTCAGATAAGTCTGCAATGTAGGTACAAAGACAAATCAGTCATGACCTTATTTCAAGTTGTAGACACTAATGCAAGTCCACTTATTAGCCTTGAAACATCAGTCAAGCTAGGACTGATAAAGCTGACATACACAGTAGACAGTTGCTATGACAAACAGACTGTTATGCAACAGTACCATGAATTGTTTAAAGGTACTGGGGTTCTTCCGGGAACAGCAAAGTTGCACCTTAAACCGGATGCTACACCTGTAGTAAACCCACCCAGACGAGTGCCAGAAGCATTAAAAGTCCGACTTAAGGATGAGCTTCAGCGTATGAAAGACTGTGACATAATCACAAAAGTGGACGAACCGACAGACTGGGTGAACTCTCTTGTAGTAGTAGAGAAACCCAAAACTGGTCAATTACGACTATGTCTAGATCCAAAAGCCTTGAATCAAAGCATACGACGACCACACTACCCAATGCCAACGCTTGACGACGTGACGTCACAGCTAGCAGGTGCGAAATATTTCAGTATCTTAGACATTACGCATGCATACTGGAGTATCAAACTAGACGAGGAATCCTCTTACTTGACTACATTCAGCACGCATTTGGTAGATACCGGTTCTTACGACTGCCATTTGGTATTTCTTCAAGTCAAGATATCTTTCAGAGGAAAGTAAATGAAACTTTTGAAGGGCTAAGTGGCGTTTCCGCCATTGTTGATGACATTTTGATATTTGGATGTTCACGGCAAGAGCATGACGAACGCTTGCGCAACGTTTTAGAACGTGCACGTGCAAAAGGTGTGCGTTTCAATCCAAATAAATGCATCATAGGTGTCAAAGAGGTACCGTTTTTCGGTCATTTGATCACAGACGACGGCTTAAAAGCAGACCCAAGCAAAGTCCAAGCCATAGTTGACATTGACATCCCAGATAGCCGCCCGAAGCTTGAAAACTTCCTGGGAATGGTCAATTACTTATGCAAATTCGCGCCAAATCTCTCAGAGGTCACGACCCCCCTTAGGAGCCTCCTTAAGCAGGAGAATGAATTTATTTGGGACGATCCCCAAACCAGAGCATTTCAAAAGGTCAAGTCTATTATAACAAGTACACCTGTACTCGGTTACTATGACCCAAATGAAAGTTTGACCATAGAGTGTGATGCAGCAAAGCACGGAATTGGTGCTTGCTTGATGCAAAAGGGACGCCCCATAGCATATGCATCCAAAAGTCTGACAGATTCGGAGGTGAATTACGCTGTCATTGAGAAAGAATGTTTGGCAATGCTTTTTGCATGCAAACGCTTCCATCAGTATACATACGGTAACAAGGTTAAGGTCCGTACCGATCACAAACCCTTAGAGGCAATTATGAAGAAACCTCTATCAGCCGCCCCTCCCAGACTGCAGAGAATGCTCTTACAAATGCAGATTTATGATCTAGAAGTCACACACGTAAATGGCAAAGATGTACAGATCAGTGATTGTTTGTCTAGGCAATCGTTGAGCAATAGATACCCAGATTTAATTCAAGGACTAGATTTGCATGTACACACAGTTCTGCAAACATTGTGTGTAACTGACAGGCGCTTGGAGAAAATTAGGCATGCTATCCAAACAAATGGACAAATGCAAATGTTGAAACAGACTATACTCCAAGGTTGGCCTGACATGCGGAGTAAATGCAACAAGTCTATATTAGAGTACTGGAACCATAGGGATGAGTTATCAGTTGAAGCTGATCCAATTTTCAGAGGTCAGAAACTGATTATCCCAAACTCTCAGAGAGAAGAGATTTTATCAGCAGTTCATGTAGGTCACATGGGTGTAGAGAAAACACTTTCCCGTGCAAGAGATGCGATATTTTGGCCAGGCATGACCAAAGACATAACTGACCACGTGTTACAGTGTGAGACTTGTTTGAGATATAGGAACTCAAATCTCAAAGAACCATTAGTTCCACATGACACGCCTGACAGACCCTATGAGAAAATAGGAGCAGACATATTTACTTTAGACAGTAAAGACTACTTGGTCACTGTAGACTATTACAGCAGATTTTTCGAAGTTGACTTGCTTCCAGACATGAAAAGCTCGACTGTAATTAGAAAACTGAAAGTTCATTTCTCTAGAAATGGAATCCCAGACATTTGTATCAGTGACAATGGCCCCCAGTTCTCTTCAGAACTATTTTCACAATTTGCCAGCGAGTGGGGATTCGAGCATAGAACTTCGAGCCCTTTACACGCGATGTCAAATGGTCTTGCTGAGAGAACAGTGCAGACTGTAAAGCGTCTTTTTCAGAAATCAAAAGACAGCAAGACAGACCCATACATTGCTATTCTAGAGTATAGAAATACTCCACTTGAATGTGGTTATACTCCTGCACAATTACTCATGGGTAGACAGACCAGATCCATACTGCCGGTAGCAAAAGACAGACTCAAACCTACAACTGTAAACCCCAATGCAGTGAAAAGGAAAATCAACAAGTCAAAGGTTAAACAAAAAGTTTATTTTGACAAAACAGCTAGACAGCTACCGCAACTCAAACTTAATGATTCGGTTAGGATCCAAATGGGTAAAATATGGAAACCAGCAAAGGTTATTCAGGTATTTAATGACAGGTCATTCTTAGTACAAACAGAAAATGGAGCAGTGTACAGACGTAACAGACGATTACTTCATAAAACCAAAGAAACATTATCCCAGATAAGCAGCTTTGCTCCGAACATACTTCAGTTTCCTGTGCAAACAGAAGAAAACAGGTCAGCAGAATTACACAATCTGCCAAATTCCAAAGTACCACAGAGCTCTGAGACTGACCAATTACCTAGTTCCCACAATATTCAGCATGACCCTGATCCTTGTCAAACAGTCCAAAATTATCGAACACGATCTGGTAGATTAGTGCAAACCAATAAGAACTACAGCAGTAGTGAATGGGTTAAATAAACAATGTACATAGTGAAAGCTATTAGCAGCTTGACTTATATAAACATAGATTACCTGTAGAGATATAGAAACTTTAATGCTGATCATTTGCATGAAGCAGAGGCTACTTGATATTTTATTGTTAATTGAATTATTCAGAATTAGATTAAGATTAATTCTTTCTTTGAAAACAGGGAGATGTAATGTATTCTGCTTAGAATATGAAACAGACTATAGATACCTTTACTACCCTAATCCTCTGTGATAGTAGCCTACCTTATCAGTTGTGTATTAGATCTCAAACTGAGAGTACCATTAAAGTAGTAGTAGAACTCACACGCTTGTGTTACTTATTTATTTGTCACTTGACAATACTCATTTGAGTTGATACTTATAACTATTACTACTACTACCACTACAAACATAAAACATTAAAGAATATTACAACCTCCAACCAGCAAAACGCAAGAGACATATAAAACATACTAACTTTCAAGACTGTGTTACTTCAAATATTGTTGACAAACACGTGGTTAAACACGATAGAGGTTTCACAATTAGACACTGTATTAATACTGAACAGTTAAAAAAACTCTTTAAATTCTTCGTCAAAAACGTGTGAGGATTGGAACCATCTAGACAGCAGTGAGTGTGGTCTATGAACGCACAGACAGTAGAGAGGCTTTAAGACCGTCTTCTATTACGACTAATCGCGCCTCTCCCCAGTGCCCTATGCTGTAACAGGCCCTGCACCGTACACAATGCAGATACAGATACAGACATACTGAGAGACATACATGTATACATACATACATACATACAGACAGACAGACAGACATGGAATATATGGAGAGTGGGAGAGACATACATACAAACATAGAAACCGACAGAGAGACACACACACATAAAGACAGACACGTGCACGCAGAGAATTGACGGAGGTGCCGTGATGGAGGACTGGAAGACAGACAGATTGAAATATTTCATGAATGACAGACAGACAGACTGACAGAGAATGAAACAGAGAGAGGCAAACGCAGAGATACAGAAACGACGATCAAGATCACGGGCGAGATAAGGGGCACACAGATGCAAGCAATACATGCAGATACAGACAAAGATAGTTGAGCAAGGAATGGACAGAAAAATAGAGAAAAAATAGCATGTTCAAAAAGAGAAAATAAGGAACACTTGCAGTTGCCTATTCAAATCATGTTAGTCACATTTTTTTTCAAATAACTAGCTAAATAAATCTCTATAACATAACAGAGACATATAATATTTCTGAACGGAGACCCGCATTCATGCGTTTCGTTTGCACTCAGGACTCCCATTACTTTGATACAATATCACGCTGTACTGTTTACATTCTTGAACTCCACGACGTGATTGACCTACATATGTATCAGCTGTCGATTATCACGGGGTGAGCGCGTGTGAGGGTGTTTTTCCAACTTAATAAACTGACATTCTATTCATATAGTGTTCAGTTGTTGTCTGTGTATGCTTGCAATAAGATACTAGTAGTGCAAAATGATGCCCCTGTTTAGAATATCGCCTCGAGGAGCTGCGAACTTTTATGTGAAATGTGTTTTCGTGGGTACTCAAGCGTCCACACGTCCGTCTTTACCAAAGTTTTCGCCACCGCTGTTTGACCAGTCGGAATCGGTGAAAGCCATGGAACATGTTTGGAACAGAAACAGAAGTATCGTCGAAGGGTTTCAGGGTGTCGAACCCGAGTTTTCCCTTGCCGAGGCTAGGCGGGTCCTGTCGCTTGCCACAGAATACCAGGCAGAGGGACCAGGGGTCCAAGGGATTCAGGAAAACTATTCTGCTTCCGGGATGGAGCACACTGAAGTGGACAGTCAGCAGTCTGATTTGGACTTTTTGTCAGCACAGGATGTTCACTCACCAGTCCATGAAGGTCTCGGCAGTCATGTTAGCTTGTATGGGTGTATGCAGAGTAATGTGCCACACCCACAAGATTCCACCCATGCTCCGGGGTATGGGAGTTATATGAACATGCCCGGGAGTGGGGGTAAACTTCTAGACAAATATGCATCTGCCAACATGCTGTACTATCACCCATCACGACATTTCTCCACTTCTTCCAGTGTACAATCTAATGTACAGAGTGCTCAGGCAGTTGAGATTGATGATGCTATGTTAATAGACCCAACTCCTCAAGGCATTCAGGGTGACAATTGTGTAAGCTTCAAATTGTGGATGGAAAATTGTCAAAGGTACCATCTCCCAAACTGTGATGAACAGCTTGAATCAATTAAAGCTGGCAGGAAGACGTTAGCCCAGGTGTTTCTAGAACAGCAAGAAATTATACGCAAGGTGGCTGAAGATTATAAAAGGCAGCAAATATCAAAACAACAAAGTGTTGCTAATGCTCAGGGACTTCAAGATACCAGCTATAACTATGAGTTCAGTCTCTCAGATCCTTGTCCTCAGGGTTTGCAGGGAGAATCATGCGCAAACTATAAGTTCTGGGCATACAATTGCCAAGCGTTTGGTTTTGGAGACTGCACTGAAAAAGCTGATGACATAATGACTGGTCGAAGAACCTTACAAGATGTCTTTGATGAGCAGGATTTGCTGATTCGTAAAATTGTCAACAATTATAAACAGAGACGTAGCTACAGCACTGAGAGTTCACGGCCTTCACCAGGCAGTAGTTCAGAGGTGGGTAAATCTGATGTGTCAGACTCAGAATCGAAAATATCAACCTCACATAGCTCACCCCAAAATGATAATCAAGATAAAGATCTCAGTCAAAAAGCAAAGTTAAAAAGAGCAGTTAAAGAATATGGAGGGACAGTCATTGTTTTCCATGTAGGCATATCGTTAATGTCATTAGGTGGCTTTTACTTAGCAGTATCCAGGTATTGTATGACTTTCATTTATATATACTTTCGTCTGAAAATTTGCGGACAATATTTTCCATGGCTAACCGCTATTCATGTTGGAAAAAATGACCCCATGAATATTAATTAGATTATTTGTTATTATCACAAACAGAGCAGACCCTGATTAATCGGCTCCTATAGGAGCCATCTGATGATCTGGGTTTGCTCTGTTTGCAGATGTATGAAAATTGAAAAGGCATTTATATGAAGGAAAGGGTAAATATGAGAAAAGCAAATGCATTTAAAACAGTGTAGACCCAGATCAGATGGCTTCTAGAGACATCTGATCAGGATATGCAGTTAAAAAGTATCATTCAGATATTCTGTACATATATTCTGTAGCAAATTATACCTTTTTCCACTGAATGGACTGCCTATCAGCAATGATGTACCAGTCCACTTGGAATATTCAGCACTCCATGGTTTAACACTTTCCCTGTTTAATAGCCAATTAAGGAATAATGACATCATGAGTATGTATTTGCAGAACTTTTATGATGGCGTATGTTACTGTACACATGATATTTTGGTTAACCCTTTCCCTCATATAAACGTGTTTTCACGCATCTGCAAACAGAGTAGACCCAGATCAGACGGCTCCTATAGGAGCCGTCTGATCAGGGTCTGCTCTGTTTGCTCTTGGAATTTGATAGATTGGTTTCATTAGTTTCTAAAATGGCTACAATGCTACACCTTTTGTATTTCATAATAACTATTTTGTCCATGAATATTCATTAGGTATTGAAATTTGTAATAAACATAGAACAGGGAAAGGGTTAAGACAGAATCTGTAGAAACATTTAGCAGACCCTGATCAGACTGCTCAGGACTATAAGAGTCACCTAATCAGTGATCAGGGGCTTCTCTAGTCTTCATTGTGTTTGTCATCAGTCATAGACTAGTCAGATTTAGTTTTTGCTCTGATGGCGTTTGTATTTTGCAGGAACGATAAAAGTGAGAGAAAAAAAAATAATAGAAAAAACAGTTATAAAAGTAAAAAAAAATATGATGAAGAACTATAATTATGTTATATATTTCAAAATACAGGGTCCATGCTTATAAAGCTTTTAGTTGAGTCTGAGTTTCGTTCTCAAGCTTTTGATTGGTCAGATTTGAGTTCTCAAGCTTTTGATTGGTCAGATTTGAGCCAGAGGCTCAAATCTGACCAATCAAAAGCTTGAGAACGTACTCAGACTCACCTAAAAGTTTTATAAGCATGGACCCAGAAGTTTTATATTGCATAACTAGGGCTTCTCTGTTTGTGAATGTGTGAAAATGTGTTTATACAAAGGAAAGGGTTAACCCTTTCCCTTAAATATAAAGGTGTCACGCATTTGCAAACAGTAGATCCAGATCAGATGGCTCCTATAAGATCCGTCTGATCAGTGAAATTTCATAATACATTTAGCCCATGGATCGAAATAATTTTAGCTATGACTAACAGTGTAGAATCAGATCTATCACATTGTTTAACCTGTTCTATGTTTATTCCAAATTTCAATACCTACTGAATATTCATTAACAAAATAGTTATAAAGAAATATGGAAGGTGGAACATTGTAGGCATTTTAGAAAGCAAAGAAACAGATCAATCAAATTCTATTAGCAAACAGAGCAGACCCTGATCAGACGGCTCCTAGGAGCCGTCTGATCTGGGTCTACTCTGTTTGCAAATGCGTGAAAACACGTTTACATGAGGGAAAGGGTTAAGCAAATAAAGCAGACCCTGCATGATCAGGAGCTCATATATAGGACCTGTCTGATCTGGATATAGTCTGTTTACAAAGACAAAAAAAGTGTAACGTGAACACCGAGAGACCCAGCAACAACAAACCCTGTCGATGCAAAGCTTAAGCTCACATCAAGAGATGTTGTTGCGCTATATATACACCTCCACTTCCCAAGATACAATGATCTGGTTAGCTTCATTTGCATAACCAACGTTCTACGAATGTTACAAAAGGATGGAATCAATTATAAAGCAAAGGGTTAACCCTTTCTTCACACAACTTTTTCAGCCTTTGTAAACAGAGTAGAACAAGATGTGACTTGATCTGCCAATACCATTCATGTGTACATAAGCAAATATAAAAATTCCACTATTAACCCATTCACTCATATAAATGCATTTTCTGTAATTTCATGCATTTGAAAACACAGACCCAGATCAGATGGCTCCTGTAGGAGGAGCCGTCTGATCAGGGTCTCTTTGTTTGCAAATGGAATTTAATAGATCTGTTACTTTACCTTCTAAAATGGCTGCAATGTTCCACCATACATATTTCATTATAACTATTTCAATTTTTTGTACATGAATATTCAGTAGGTAATGAAATTTGTAACAAATGTAGAACAGTGAAAGGGTTAAATATTCATTATATAATTTTTTCTTACATGAATATTCAACAGGTAAAAAGTAAAACCTTAGATTGTGCACATAGTCTTGTAAAGATAACAGCTAAGAGTTTTACAGATCTATACATGTACAACTGTATGTGCATGAATTCATGATCATACAAAAAAATGAATGTACACTTTTGTACTTTAGTCTAAAATTTTCCACCCTTGTTTACTGTATTACTATTCCCCCAATCTACCCGTTTCACTAGTTGGTGAAAAAAAAATCAGGGCTGGAAAAATCCTAAAACTTTTACTCGTCCTGCCAACTGCTTTTGTCTTATTTTACTTAAATTTATTGTTAAACTTTCTGAAATTCTACTCGTCCTGCAAGAAAGGTACTCGTCATGGCGAGCGGACGAGTGGAATTTTCCAGGCCTGAAAATGTACATCAATTCAGCACTGTTTTGATACCTTTGCATGTCAGAAAGCAATGAAGTATGTTGCACATTTTATCATGTCATAGTGTAGATCCTCAGACCTGCTCAAACTGCGCTGCTTAACCCTTTCCCTGCATGTTCTTTATTTAGTCCTAATTTCAAAACTTACTGAATATTCATGGATAAAATAGTTATAATGAAATATGGAAGATGGAACATAATAAATGTTACATTGTAGCCATTTTAGAAAGTAAAGAAATAGATCTATCAAATTCCATTAACAAACAAAGCAGACCCTGATTAGAAGGCTCCTATAGGAGCCATCTGATCTGGGTCTGCTCTGTTTGCAAATGTGTGAAAACATATTTATATGAGGGAAAGGGTTAATGAACAGTTTGCTCAGATATTCAGTATCTGTTCAGATATTTAAAGTAACTACGTTTTATGTTATCTTTTGGAACAAGATCTGGAACAGTATCATGAGAGCTGCATGGGTTGTCCAGTGCACGTAGATAAAACGAAATAGTTGGTATACAGTAAAAGCTCTCTAAACTGGAATTCAAATAGAAAAGAATTCAGATATTATGTCATAATGTTAGGCAGGTGGATGCTAGCTTTAACTTGACTAAGCTGCCACCTGTCTCCAAGACCAATATTTATACTAAATTTAATGTTCGGTTTAGAATAGAGGTGGTACCGTTTACTAACCATGTACATGAATTCCATTGTCAAAACTTTGGTGTTGAGTGTCATTTGCAGAAATTGTCATCTGCTGCAATTGTAAACGAAAGTTCTACATTTAGTTTTCAGATAAACATTTTTTAAAACAGATTCAAACTGTTGGTGCAGGTCCAGTTCAACTTTGATTTCTCAAACTTCAAGGAACCATACATACTACTTCTACCGGTAAATAACAGAAGTTTGAGTCATACGATTTCTTTTATGAACAATTTCTCAAGTTTGCAGCTTAATGCAGGTGTAAAGTAATAATGAAAGCTCCAGTATTACTTTGAACCTGCTTTAAAGTCCCTGGACGTCTTGAGATCGAAAAAATGACACTTTGGTGTTTTTGATAGAGTGCCCATCCATTTGAAAGAAACTGGTCTTAAAAAAGTTTCAAACGTAAGGTTTTGTGTTAAATTACATTTTTTTTTTAAATCGATGAAGATGAAAGTAGGTTTAAATGTAGAGAGAAAACGAAAGTAGGTTTAAATATAGAGACTGTGAGTATATTTATTTCTACATTTTCTTTCTGATTCTTTAGAAACAGTGCTCATCCCACTTCGGCTTCCAAGAGACACCTAAATGCATTGTGTGATATCGAGAGGCGCATGCGCGAAGTGTTTGCAATATGTATAGAATATTTATAAAGTACTCTGTCATACTTTTTTGACCGCTGGAACAAAAAATACAGCACGATATATTTTAGAGTTTTATTGTTGTTTCTCAAAAGAAAACGATCAAATAAAAAGCATGTCTGTTTAAATGGTATACTGAAGGGTACATTTAGCATATGTTTATTTTTTAAATGCAAAGGTGTTCAGGGACTTTAAGCTGTCACATGTGTTTCTAGATGTGTATATAATGATACATTTTTGAACAATTCTGTATTGTAAATATTGGAAGGACCAAACTTTTGGTTCGAGTTATCCCGAAGTTAAGCTATCCGAGTTCAACTGTATCAAAGTTCAGCTGTAATTACAAATTGGCCATTTACCAATTATACATATGTACACATAAATAAACCTTTTAGTTTTAACGCCTTTGCAAACAGAGTAGACCCAGATGAGATGACTTGTATAGGAGCCATCCAATCAGGCTCTGCTCTGTTTGCTTAAAGAATTCTACAGTTTCTGCCTTAGCCAAATTTCCAATGTTCAAATACCATTATAACGAATCTTCTAATTAATATTCATGATGTCATTATTTCTGACCTGACTAGACATGGAGTATGGGTTAACAGCACACGAGGGCAAGGGCAGAGGGTACAGGTTAATTATCCCGTTCTACTTTACCTGACAGGCTGATAACAGAAGTAGTCCAGATTATGGACATTATTAATTTACGATATTAGCCATTGTCATGCTAAATACAGCCTGACAAGTGTCTGCAAAACAGTCCATGGCAGACAATGTAGAATTGTATTTATCATTTAATCTTTTCCTTCATATAAACCCTTTTTCACGCATTTGCAAACAGAGTAGACACAGATCAGACGGCTCCTATAGGAGCCGTCTGATCAGGGTCTGTTCTGTTTGCTTATGATATAGATGTAGATATATGGTTTTAGAACGTTCTACAGTTTCTGTCATGGCCAAGCATTCCTTTGTCAATGACTCAATATGCTATAATAACAATTAACCTATTTAATATCAATGATGCCATTATTTCTTACATGAATATTTATGAAGTGAATTTATAGACTAGTTAAACAAACAGAGCAGGCCCATATCAGATGGTCCTATAGGCTTATAGGCAAACTTGAAGGCCTAAAAGGCGTCTCTATTTAGAGCAATGTGCAGGTTATTACATATCCACAGTGTTCATGGCAGTAAACCCCATACTTGTCCTCATAAGGATCGAGTTCAGAGGACATTTTCCGCTATTAGAATTAAGATGCTTATCAAATGTGGCATACTAGTCATTACTGGCCCAAACCCAGGTTTTTCCAAACAGTCTTTCCATAATAATAATAATAGACGATTCTAAAGAGTGGTATGTACGTCACAGTATAGGGTTTGATGGAGAAATGATGATTTTAATATCGGGTATGCACCTTTATCTGTTAAGCTCTAGAGTACACCTTTTATCACCTTTGCAAACAGAGGAGACCCAGATCAGATGGCTCTTATACGAGCACTATGATCAGGGTCTGCTCTATCGCTTATGAAATAAAACAGATTCTACAGTTTCTTCCATGACCAAAATTTCCTATACAGTACAACCTTCTAAACTGGACGTTCAATTAGTATAGATATCAATCTTGGAGACATGTGGCAGGTTCATGCAGGATGAAAGTCATGCAGAAAGCTCCTCTAGGATTAGAATTTTGTAGTTTGAAACCATTGTGATAAATAGAGCATTTGCTCCTATTGGAGAAAATGCTCTATTTATCACAATGGTTTCAAGAAGTGGGTATTACAGAGTCGTAGATTCTTAAAGGCGTTTTATGGAGGAAAGGGTAAACACCAGATTTTTTGGAAATAATATCAACACTACCTATATATAATATGTCATAAATATATATAATGAATCTAATTTGGTATGTTGCATATAAAGATTTTTTTTTAATTTTATACCTTCATATCTTGTTATTATAATAATAGTAAAACTAATTTTTTTGGCAACATACAGGATTTGATTTAACCCTTCAATATTCTTGTAAGAAATAATGACATTGTGAATGTTCCGGTATATTAGCTGAAGTTTTATAATGTACAATTTTCAAGGAAGGGTTTGCATTGACAAAAACTGTAGAATCAGATCTATTATCATGTCATAAGCAAACAGAGTAGATCCTGATCTGACGGCTCCTACGGGAGCCTTGTGATCTGTGTCTACTTTGTTTATGCATATTTATGACATTTCTAGGTTGTTTAATTTGACAATATTTCCGATAAATCTGGTGTTTAGGGTCATATTTACATGACATTTATAGGTTGTTTTGACATTATTTCCAATAAATCTGGTGTTTAGGGTCATAGGGCACCTGTGGTGTAGTGTTGTTTACATTTTTACGCTTGGGTTGCTGGCACAGCAAAAGTAGGACGAGCACCGTGCCACGCTTCAATCACGCGACCATTCTGTGCAGTTGTGATAGATCACTATGATTATCTAGCACTAAATGATTTAACCTTTGCCTGTTCAGTATTCATGTAAGAAATAATGACATCATGAATATTTATTGGCTGAATTTTTATAAGTTCACACTTGTATGTACACATGATGTTTTGATATTGGTAGAAACTGTAGAATCATATCTATTATAATTTTGTAAGCAAACAGACCAGATCCTGCAGGAGCCAACTGATCTGGGTCTACTGTGTTTGCAAAGGCTTGAAAAACGCACTTATATGAGGGTAAGGGTTAACACTTTAACCCTTTCCCTGTTCTGTATTTAGGCCAAATTTCAATACCTACTGAATAATCATTAACAAAAATAGGTGTGTGTAAAGAAATATGGAAGATGGAACATTGTAGACATTTTAGAAAGTAAAGAAACATATTTATCAAATTCTATTAGTAAACAGAGCAGACCCTGATCAGATGGCTCCTCTAGGAGCCATCTGATCTGGGTCTACTCTGTTTGCAAATGCATGAAAACACGTTTATATGAGGGAAAGGGTTAACTCTGAATTTTTAGAGTAGAATAGCCAATTAGTGTCAAACCCTTTACTCCATGAATATATTTATGCAAAAAATAATGATGTTGTGAATTAATAATAATTCATTTTTATCATGGCATACTCACCCATGATATTTTGGCCATGGTAGAAACTATAGAATCAGATCTATATACGTGTAATATTATTAGCAAACAGAGCAGACTCTGACTAGACGGCTCCTATAGTAGCCGTCTGATCTGGGTCTACTCTGTTTGCAAAGGCTTAGAAAGGCATATTTATGGAGTAAGGGGTTAACACTAGAGTCCACTAAGCATGGATGGCCTAAGCTTGCTAGAGGATTTTTGTGTCGCCTGTGAAGCATATGGCAGACACATAGGGATCATTGTGTTGTCTGAGAAGCATGGCAGACACATAAGGATCACTTTGTCGGTCGTCGTTGTTGTTGTTCTCGTCGTCACACTTCTTGTCCGGCCTGTATCTCCTATTCTACTGATACTATTGAATTCAAACTTCACAACTTCACACATGGAACAGACTTGATGAGAGGAAGTGTCATGCACAAGGTCCACAACTCTAGCTTCAGTATTTTTGGTGCAATTCCCCTTTTTCATTTTTTTATCCGGCCATTAAGTCCTGTTCTACGGATACCATTGAATTAAAACTTCACATATGGAACAGACCTAATGAAAGGAAGTATCATGCACAATGTCCATAACTCTAACATCAGTATTTTTGGAGTTATTCCCCTTTGTACATTCTTTTGTTCAGCAGACTAAGTCCTATTCTACGCAATGCCATTAAATTCAAACTTCACACATGGAACAGGCTTGATGAGAGGAAGTATCATGCACAAGGTCCATAACTTTAGCTTCAGTATTTTTGGAGTTATTCCCCTTTTTTCATTGTTTTTGTCCGGCAAATAAGTCCTGTGCTACTGATGCTATTGAATTTAAACTTCACATATTACACTTTGGTTATTATTGTCATTATTGTCTTAGTTTCACACTTCTTTCATATAGATCATGCTTCAGCATCGTAGCTTGATTTATGTTATACCCATGCATATACATATGTACTGCGATTGTGTCAAGTTTAAAGTTGGTGGGAAGAGGGTCAATATGCAGGCAGGCGACACAAGTGTTCCGAGGAACACCTTTCTAGTTAATAACAAATAGTGCCTACCCTCGTCAGAGGGCTACTGTAGGAGCCGTCTGATCAGGGTGACTAGAATCATTTCCATAAGCAAACAGAGTAGACCACGGGTCTACTCTGTTTGCTTATGGAAATGATTCTACTGTTTCTGCAGTGGCCAAACAGTCCTGTGTTCATATGCTATTATATATATAACTAATTTTCAGGATCTCCTTATTTCTGCCATAAATATTCATAGAGTAAAGGGTTAAATTGTATATTTCATCTTGCAGTCATTACGGCATTCTGTTTTAACCTGTTTGTTGCGAAATAAGTTTCTTCAAGGTTATTGTTTTCTTCAGGTTTCAGAGTGGAATATAATCCTCCTCCTTTTCTACAACATTATCATGTTCCATGTGCCAGTACAGTCCACCCTGTATAAACCAGACATTCAATTGAGTATAATTATTGATCATGGAGACAGGTGGCAGCTTAATGCAGGGTAAAGTCATGCAGAAAGCTCCTAGAAGAGCTTTCTGCTTGACTTTTATGCCATGCCACCTGTCTAAGAATGTCTTAATTCTTTTCTGCTAGATTTCCAGTTCGGAGATGTTTTACTGTACTGTCATCTGTTACATAATCGGCTTAAAACAGTTTAGATAAGGGTCAAGGATTTACCTACATTTTATGGTTGAGAAAGTAGGATATCTTTTAAAACCCTTTAATCCCTCTTTGCAATCAGAGTAGACCCAGATCATATGACTTCTGTAAGAGCCATCTGGTCAGGGTCTGTTCTGTTTGCAAATGAAATAATATACTCCAGTCTACAATTTCTGCCATGTGTTCGTATGCCATAATTTTCCTGATGTCATTATTTCTTATGTGAATATTCATAGGATAAACAAAAGGGCTAAACAGTTTTATGTCAACGTCACTATAGTTTTTGTTTTGTTTTGCACAGTGTAACCTAATGAGGTAATGTTCCGTGTTTTAACCCTTTCCCTCATATAAAAGTGTTTTCACGCATCTGCAAACAGAGTAGACCCAGATCAGACGGCTCCGATCAGGGTCTACTCTGTTTGCTGACAGAATTTCAAAGATCTGTGTCTTTACTTTCTAAATTGGCTACAATGCTCCACCTTCCATATTTCATTATAACCTTTTTGTCCATGAATATTCAATAGGTATTGAAATTTGTAATAAACACAGAACAGGGAAAGGGTTAAAATCATATCAAAGGTATCATGCAATGGCATGCATCAAATGTTGATATTCATTACTTCCTTTAGTTAACCCTTTCCTTGTTCTATGTTTATTCAAATTTCAATACCTGTTGAATATTCATTAACAAAGTAGTTATAAAAGAATATGGAAGGTGGAACTTTTTAGCCATTTTAGAAAATAGATAAACAGATTTTTCAAATTCCATCAGCAAACAGAGCCGACCCTTTAGGAGCCGTCTGATCTGGGTCTACTCTGTTTGCAAATGCGTGAAAACACGTTTATATGAGGGAAAGGGTTAAAAAAACATATATTATACAGTGTTTAGTTACAATGTACAACACACAACATTGCACACAGAAATTGAAACCATGCGAATAGTTATACATGAAACTGGTCATATGTATTACAGGGTAAATTCCAACAGAAAAAACCCACTGCAAATTAATGTGCATACTGGTACCAATAAGCTAATGCTGTCAACCCATAACCCCTTTCCTTCATATAAACACACTTTAATGCATTTGCAAACAGCTGATCTAGAGTAGACCCAGATCAGATGACTCCTATATGAGCCATCTGATCAGGGTTACTCTGTTTGCTTATATGGAATTTGACAAATCTGTTTTTTAGTGTCTAAATTGACTACAGTGTTCCACCATTCATATTTCATTATTTCATTGTATAATGTAAATATTTCATCCATGAATATCCAGTAGGTATTGAAATGTGGAATAAAAATAGAACAGTGAAAGAGTTACCTCATAAAGATGTCTTTTGACGCCTCTGTTACAGTCACTTTTTGAAACCATTATGATAATTAATCACTGTGGTTTCAAAACTATACGCTATTAAAATTTTACTTTTCTCCAGTAATTAAATGCTCCTTTTCAGTACATTTATTATATGTTTGCTTATGGAAATTTATATATCTGCATATGCTGCGTGAAAGTGAGTTTCCACACCAGTGAAAAAAACTTTTTCCTTGTTCCATTTTCTCGATTCTCTCCATGAATATTCATGAATGAAGCAATCTTGAATAATTATTAAACATAGATTTAGGGTTAAATTAAATATTATAAATTGACTTGATTCTTGAATTCAAAATAGAAAATAATGAAATTCATTGACATGGCTAACAATAAAAATCATATCTGTGATATATAAAGCAATCAGAAGAGATGTCTACTCTGTTTGTAAAGGCATAAACAGACTGGATTATCAAGTAAAGTGTTAACCCTTTCCCTGTTCCTTATTTAGTCCAAATTTCTGTAATTTAAATTATGAATATTCATGGACAAAATAGTTATAATGAAATATGGAGGATGGAACATTTTTTAAATGAAAGAAACAGATCCACCATATTCCTGTAGCAAACAGAGCAGACCCTGATCAGACAGCTCCTATAGGAGACGTCTGATCTGGGTCTACTCTGTTTGCAAATGCCTGAAAATGTGTTTATACGAATGAAAGGGTTAAATTACTAATATGTGTGTCCAAGTTACTTATTTTACCCTTTACTCTATGAATATTCATGTTAGAAAGTATGTCATCATGAATATGAATTAGATTAATTTTTGAAATGGCACATTTTAAAATACATTGTATGATGATTTTTTTCTAAAGCAGAAACTGTAGAATAATATCTATACTATCCCAGAAGCAAACAGCAGATTCTGACCAGACGGCTATTTAACCCTTTCCCTGTTCTATGTTTATTGCAAATTTCAATACTACTGAATATTCATTAACAAAATAGTTATGAATAAATATGAAAGGTGGAGCAATGTAGACATTTAAGAAAGCAAAAAAACAGATCTTTCAAATTCTGTTAACAAACAGAGCAGACCCTGATCAGACGGCTCCTCTAGGAGTCATCTGATCTAGGTCTTCTCTGTTTGCAAATGCGTCAAAACACATTTATATAAAGGAAAGGGTTAAGGAGCCATTTCATCTGGAAC
The DNA here is from genome assembly GCA_963576725.1 of Azorinus chamasolen. NCBI lineage: Eukaryota > Metazoa > Mollusca > Bivalvia > Cardiida > Solecurtidae > Azorinus > Azorinus chamasolen. The sequence continues at coordinate 95,541,856 of OY755238.1, read as the reverse complement.
TGGTCTATTGGCATAGGCCTAGAAAGGTGTATTTATGGAGTAAATAGTTAAAACTCATTGTTGCCATACTCATCAAATTACTCATACATGTTCCATATTGTCTATTGCAGTGGGCTTGATGTGGTTGGTATGCTGTCCAAACTAGGCGTTGGCGAGACCATTCTACAGTCCAGGCTTGCCACAGGCTCGACCACATTTGTTGTAGCCTATGCTGTACACAAAGTATTCGCGCCAGTCAGAATCGCCATCACGCTCACCTGTACACCACTTATCGTGAGACATCTCAGAAGAATTGGTGTACTAAAACCTCCAAAGGTCAACTGAAGCCATTTCATGTGTGCACAAGTGTGGAATAAATGATAAACCTATGTTAATCCTATCCCTGTTCACTGAAAGAAATTATTTATAATGTAAACTTATTAAGTGATTTTCTTTTTCTTTGACACAAACTAGAACCAGATCTGTATACATGTAATGTCAATAGCAAACAGAGCAGACCCTGATGAGACAGCTCCTGTAGGAGCCGTCTGATCTGGGTCTACTCTGTTTGCAAATGCATCTGAAAAGGCGTTTATATAAGGAAAGGATTAACCCATTATCTCATGAATTTTCATAATGACATTATGCATATGAATATCTAGAAAACTTGTCATCTTTCTAATGCTTTGAATTAGATTTTCTCATTATGTTTTCATTAATTATGATCAGTTATAATGAGGATTCCAATAGTTTCTTTACACAATTAATATTCATTAAGAAATAATGAATGAATGTTCAACAATTCATTATAACATCATGTCCATGAGCACTTTTGACCATAGCAGAAACTGAAGAATCAGATCTAGAGGTCCAGAGATATGATGCGTAAATTAAAACATTTTCAACAAAATAGCTTCTTTATTTCTCCACCCAATCCTATGTTGTGACCACTCTTTATGCCCCCATTGACGATAGTCAGGGGCATTATGTTTTGCACATGTCCGTCCGTCTGTCCATCCGTCCGTCTGTGTGTCATGCTTTTAGGTGCAGTTGGATGTCACAGTTTTTCAAGTGTTATAAGTCAGTAATTTCTACACTTATACACATGAAACTTCACATACACATCAATTACCATCTGTGCTATCATTTTGCACCCCACCCATGCTACCGGCAAGCCCAAGGTCGAGGTCAAATGACTTGGAAATTTTACATGCAGTTGGTTGTCACATTTACGTGCAGTGTTTTGTCACAGTTTTGGCAAGCACCCACACGGGGGCATCACTGTGTCTTACAGACACAATTTTCTGGTTTAGAATTGTTTCGAGCCGATTCTAAAGAGTAGTCAAAGCATAGGGTTTGGTGGAGAAAGGACGGTTTTAGATTTTGAGTTTGCACCATTACTGTTGTTCTGAAATCTAGATTATTGCATAAGCAAACAGATTAAAGCCTGACCAGGATCCATACTGGTATACATGTACTATTTTCAAAGCATCAGAGGCATTTCTGTTAGATGAATGGTTAAAGCCAGTGACAGGTTTTAGATCAGGACTAACATAGCATTTCAAACAGGATCATAGCTGTTTCACATCTTACTGAAAAAAAGAGTGACATTTGCCTTTTGAGACAGATACTCTTTGTTGGTGTTGCATGCAGATTTCGGACATTTAACCCTTTCCTTGTTGGTTATTCTCATTAGATTAACTCTTTCCCTCATATAAATGTGTTTTCATGCATTTGCAAACAAAGTAGACACACATCAGACGGCTCCTAGAGGAGCCGTCTGATTAAGGTCTGCTCTGTTTGACAATAGAATATGAAAGATCTGTTTCTTTCCTATCTAAAATGTCTACAATGTTCCACCTTCCATATAACTATTTTGTTAATGAATATTCAGTAGGTATTAAAGTTTGGGCTAAGTAATGAACAAGGAAAGGGTTAAATATAATCATGAATATTTATTAGCTGAATTTTTGTAATGGTATATATACACAGGTTTTAATGCCCCCGTTGACGATAGTCAGGGCATTATGTTTTTCGCCTGTCCATCCGTCTGTCTGTGTGTCACGCTTGTACAGGCTGTTGGTTGTCACATTTTTTTCATTGTCAAGCACCACCACAGGGGCATTTCAGTCTTACATACACCATTTTCTAGTTTTGGTATATATTGTAAAGATAGATCTATTATAATTTCATAAGCAAACAGAGCAGACCCTGATCAGATGGCTCCTACAGGAGCTGTCTGATCTAGGTTATTCTGTTTGCAAATGCGTGAAAAGGCTCATCTCTTTTCCTTCATATAATGGCTGTTACACGCCTTTGCAAACAGAGCAGATCCAGAATAGACAACTGTTATAGGAGCCATGTGATCAGGGTCTGCTCAGTTTGCTTGTGCAATTTCTGTCCTGGTTAAATATTCCTTTGTTGATGAAAATTCAGCTAGTTAATATTGACACATGCATTATTTCTTACTGAATATACATGAGGGAAAAGGTTTAACCCTTTCCTCCATAAATACGCCTTTCTACGCCGCTGTAAAAGTCACTTTATGAAACCATTGTGATAAATAGAGCATTTGCTCCTATAGGAGCAAATGCTCTATTTATCACAATGGTTTCAAACTACAAAATTCTTAAAAAAATCCTTTTCTCTAGTTAAAGCTCCTTTTCGGTAGATTTATTCAAAGTGGATGGATCTAAAAATAGCCTATGGAGGAAATGGTTTAACTGATCAGGCATTTCAAACATGACACACATGCAGATGCCAGTAGATGGTTTGATATCAGATTGGGCAATGTTTCTTGTTTGGACACCAGAATTGGCAGTTGCATTCAGGCTTTGTGTATGAAATAAAAACTATAAAGATAAGGTTTCTAAACTATATTTCATTAAGTCATGAATGGCATTTGGTCATGAGTTGTGTTATAAATAATGAAATAAGTTGGAAATTATCTAACCCTTTCCTTCATATAACGCCTTTTCTCGCCTTTGCAAACAGAGTAGACCCTACAGGAGCCGTCTGATCTGGGTCTGTCTGCTCTGTTTGCTTACAGAATTAGACAGATCTGATTCTACAGTTTCTGTCATACCAAAACATTCTGTGTACATATGCCATTATTATGTCTCTCCCCCCCCCCCCCCCCATATTTATATGGGGGAGACATATTGTTTTCGTGAGAGTTGTCTGTCTGTCCGTCTGTCCGTCTGTCTGTCACACTTTTTGTCCGGACGATAACTTCAATATGCCTGATGCCAGTTGATTGAAACTTCATATATGGAAAGAGCATAATGAGAGGAAGTGTCATGCACAAGGTCCATAACTCTGGCTTCACTAATATTGGAGTTATTGCCCTTTGTAAAAAATATCATAATTTTTTGTCCGGACAATAACTTCAATATGCCTGATGCCATTGGATTGAAACTTCATATATGGAAAGATCATAACGAGAGGAAGTGTCATGCAGAAGGAAAATGACTCTGGCTTCACTAATATAGGAGTTATTGCCCTTTGTAAAAAAATCACACTTTTTTGTCCGGACGATAACTTCTATATGGCTCATGCCATTGGATTGAAACTTCATATATGGAAAGATCATAACAAGAGGAAGTGTCATGCACAAGGTCCATAACTCTGGCTTCACTAATATTGGAGTTATTGCCCTGTGTAAAAAAAATCACACTTTTTTGTCCGGACGATAACTTCTATATGGCTTATGCCATTGGATTGAAACTTCATATATGGAAAGATCATAACGAGAGGAAGTGTCATGCACAAGGTTCATAACTCTGGCTTCACTAATATTGGAGTTATTGCCCTTGTAAAAAAAAAATCACAACTTTTTGTCCAGATGATTACTCCTATGTGACACATGCCATTGGAGTGAAACTTCATACATGGAACGATCATAATAAGAGAAAGTGTCATGCATAAGATCCTTAACTCGAGCTTCAATAAATTTAGAGTTATTGCCCCATGTACATTTGTTTAATTCTTTCTTGTCCGGACGATAACTCCTACATGGCTCTTGCCATCGTATTGAAACTTCATACATGGAAAGAGCATGATGAGAGAAAGTGTCATGAACAAGGGCCATAATTCTGGCTTCAATTCTTTTGGAGTTATTGCCCTTTGTTAGCTCACCTGGCACAAAGTGCCAGGTGAGGTATTGTGAGGGGGCAGTGTCCGGCGTCCGTCGTCGTGCGTCGTGCGTATGTGCGTCGTGCGGTGTGCGTCGTGCGTCGTCAACAATTTACTTAAACATCTTCTTCTCTGAAACCACAAAGCCTAGAGCTTTGATATTTGGTATGTAGAATCATCTAATGGTCCTCTACAAAGATTGTTCAAATTATGTCCCCTGGACCAGAAATGGCCCCGCCCTGGGGCTTATCAGTTTTTCTTAGGAAAATCTTTAAAAATCTTCTTTTCTGAAACCGTAAGGCCTAGACCTTTGATATTTGGTATGTAGCATCATCTAATGTTCCTCTACAAAGATTGTTCAAATTATGACCCCCGGACCAAAAATGGCCCCGCCCCGGGGCTTATCAGTTTTTCATAGGAAATTTTTTAAAAATCTTCTTCTCTGAAACTGTAAGGCCTAGACCTTTGGTATTTAGTATGTAGCATCATCTAATGGTCCTCTACAAAGATTGTTCAAATTATGACCCCCGGGCCAAAAATGGCCCCGCCCAAGGGCTTATCAGTTTCTCATAGGAAAATCTTTAAAAATCTTCTTCTCTGAAATCGTAAGGCCTAGACATTTGATATTTGATATGTAGCATTATCTAATGGTCCTCTACAAAGATTGTTCAAATTATGTCCCCCGGACCAAAAATGGCCCCGCCCTGGGGCTTATCAGTTTTTTTTAGGAAAATCTTTAAAAACCTTCTCCTCTGAAACCGTAAGGCCTAGACCTTTGATATTTGGTATGTAGCATCATCTAACGGTCCTCTACAAAGATTGTTCAAATTATGACCCCTGGGCCAAAAATGGCCCCGCCCCAGGGCTTATCAGTTTCTCATAGGAAAATCTTTAAAAATCTTCTTCTCTGAAACTGTAAGGCCTAGAAATTTGGTATTTAGTATGTAGCATCATCTTATGGTCCTCTACAAAGATTGTTCAAATTATGACCCCCAGGCCAAAAATGGCCCCGCCCCGGGGCTTATCAGTTTTTCATAGAAAAATCTTTAAAAATCTTCTTCTCTGAAACCGTTAGGCCTAGGCATTTGATATTTAGTATGTAGCATTATCTAATGGTCCTCTATATAGATTGTTCAAATTATGTCCCCCTGACCAAAAATGGCTCCGCCCCGGGGCTTATCAGTTTTTCTTAGGAAAATCTTTAAAAATCTTCTCCTCTGAAACTGTAAGGCCTAGACCATTGATATTTGGTATGTAGCATTATCTAATGGTCCTCTACAAAGATTGTTTAAATTATGACCCCTGGACCAAATATGGCCCGCCCCAGAGCTTATCAGTTTTTCATAGGAATATCGTTAAAAATCTTCTTCTCTGAAACCGTAAGGCCAGGTGAGCGATTTAGGGCCATCATGGCCCTCTTGTTACATTTTTTGGCCGATCAATAACTCCTGTTCGACTGATGCTATTGGAATGACATTTTATTTTTGGAAAGAGCATGATGAAAGTAAGTGTCATGCACAAGGGCCATAAATCTGGTATCAGTATTTTTGGAGTTGTTAGCTGTTATCATTTTCTTCTTGAAAAATGTAGTGTGGAAAACGCATAATGAGGGGAAGTATCATTCATCAAGACCATAACATTTTTAGTGATTTCCCTTTACATATTGTTTTTATTAGAGGGGAGACATCCGTTTTTTTGACAAAAACCTCTAGTTAAAATTTATTTAATAAATATTCATGCTATCATTATATCATGAATATTCAGTAGGGAAAGGGTTAAATCATGAATGGCATTTGATCATGAGTTGTGTAATGAATTATGTAATAAGAGAGAAATTATTTAATTGCAAGCACTGCCGACCAAGATCAACAGCCTCATTTTCAACATGGTATCTGACATAGATGTCCACCATTGGCAGCGGTAGCATACAAATAGATATACTGTTTACGGAGGTCCAGATAAGATGCATAAATTTAAACATTTTTAAGAATAGCTCCTTTCCCCACCAAAGCCTATAATGTGGCCACTCATTTGAATCATCTCTTTGATCCGGCTTAAGTATACTGACTGCTTTTGGTGCCTCTGTTAACATTATGTGGTTTTAAAATCATTGTGATAAATAGAGCAAATACTCTATTTATCACAATGTTTTCAAAACCGCATAATTCTGATTTTTATTTCCTTTTTGCTAATAAATACTCCTTTTCAGTAGATTTATTCAAAGAGGTTAGGTCTAAAATTAGCCTATGTATAATGAGGTAATGGATAAATTTATGCATCTTATCTATGTCTCAGGATGAAGACCCAATCACGCTGGAAATATAGTCCGGGTCTACAATGCTTGCACTGTTAACTTTATACCTCACTAATGTTCATGTTGTAAATAATGACATCATGAACGTCAATTTGCTGACTTTTTCATATTGGTACATGTACATGTATATGAACCTCAGGATATTATTGGCAGACACTGTAGATTCATATCTATATATTTCCATAAGCTAACAGAGCTTTCTGATCTGAGTCTGCCCTGTTTGCAAAGGTATAGAAAGGAATCCCAACTGAGTAAAGGGTTAAAGTTGCATTTCTAGTGTAATGATTTATGTCAGACCAGATCTATATATCGTTAGCAAGGATGAAATTTGAAACAGTGCAGACCCAGACTAGCTGTAGTGTAACTGTATCAGAAATATGGCATCTGATATTGGTCTACACAGTAAACCCTGAACAGATACTTTGAAAGCTTTCTAGGTCTAGCTTTTTTTTGCAAAATCTGCCATTTTTTTTCTATCTGGCCCTATAAACTGTTAAGCCTTTGCTTGACATATATGTTCATGTAAGAACTTTCATGAATCTTAATTCTTTGAGTGATTGTATCAAAGTTTTCAAACAGTGTAGACCAAGATTCGAGGGATCCCAGAGGATCTGGATCTACACTAGTTTTTTTCTATCTAAATTGGTAGGATAATTGGGTACATGCATATACTTAACTCCTTTACAAAGTGAACTCGGAGGGATCTTGTAGCCCTCTGATCTGGATCTATTCTGTTTGCAAAGCTGTCAAAAAGCATCTCTATCAGGCAAAAGCTTAATATGGATCATGACATACATGTATTTATTGGACTAATTTTCAATATTGTCAACAATAGTAAGAGCAAAATTGTATTGTATTGTATTCCGCTTATTTTGTACAGCTTACAACATGTGATATCAGCGTTAGGGGTCTGTCTTACAAACGGTCATACAACAGAAACTATAATAAGCTTAAACTTAAAGATTGTATCTTCTATATCTAGGAAAATAATTTAACGCTTCGCTTGCTATTCACGTTAATATACCTACCTGTAAATAGTGAAGACCCAGATGAGACAGCTCCTGCAGGAGCTGTCTCATCAGGGTCTGCACTATTTACAAGTTGATTGTGCAACCAGTGCACTCCACAGCAGTGATTGCACAGCGATATACTTGTACACAGTGAAGATGTATGTAATTATACAACAGGGCAAGGGTAAAGAAGGAGAAATGTATTTTAAAATTCAGCAAGAGAAGGGTTAATTAGTGTAATTTGTTGCATGCTAGAACATGTGAAAAGTTTGGCTATGGGACAACATGTGATTGTTGTAAATTAGTGCATGAAGACTTACAATAATATTAGTCAGAGTGAGAGGTCCAGGTAAGATGCGTAAAACATTTTCAAGAAGAGCGCCTTTAATTCTCCTCCAAACCCTGTACTGGGACCACTCTTTAGAATCGTCGCAAAGAGACAATTCTAAAGAGCAGTCACAATAGGTCTATAAGGTTTAGGTAAGAAATAAAGATTTTAGTATGTGAGTAGTACCTGTAGCTCTGATTATTTGTGTGACATTTTGTAAGATTGGTCCCTGGAAAACAGAGATGAGTTGTGGCATTACAGTTCAAAGCTGTATAAACTTGTATATGTATATGAAATGAAATAATTATACATTTATGTGCTGTGTTTTTTTTTATCTTGAATCTGTTTTGTTATGGATTTTAAAAAAATGTTATTGTTGCATATTTTATAAATTATACTAATATCTGTAAAGATTTAAAAATCTGCCTGCCTGACAATCAGACAGTGTATTTTTGTAACAAATGGGTTGAAATATTCAGTAGAACCTGCCTAGAGCGTAAGGTCTTGATGATCATATAGTTGCTTAATGCAGAATGAAAGTACAAATGTTCTGCTACATGAAATACAGAAAGCTTTTGGAGGAGCTTCTGTATAACTTTCTACCAGCATTAAGCTACCAGCAGTCTGTTACCCTAAGATTTAGACTTTTTTGGAATGGTCGCAATGAACAGGCTTAAATGTACTCCAAGGAAAACACTTCTTTGTGGACAAAAAGTACAGTAAAACCCCTCTAATGTGACTACCAAAAAGGGGCATAATTCAAAGGCTGGTGGTAGCTTAATGCAGGACGAAAGTTATGCAGAAAGCTCCTATAGGAGCTTTCTGCATAACTTTCGTCCTGCATGAAGCAATCACCTGCTTATGAAGACAGCCATGTTTGTTCATTAAGTGGTCGCATTAGAGGGGTTATACTGTACTTAATTAGTGTTACAGAAATTAAATGACTTTCATGTGTGTTTAAAACAAAACGGCTACATGGTAGCAAAATAAAAAGTAAACATTGGAAGAATGTTTGTACATGTACATTTTTACCCTACCCTAATTAACCTTAATATACAGACAGACAAACTTCTGCAAGTGGTGCAGATCCAGATCAAGTGACTCCTGAAGGAGCCATTAGATCAAGGTCTACACTATTTGCTAATGTGTCAGTCTAATTTTAAGTTATTAACTTTTTACTCAATGAATATTCTTGTAGGAAATAATGATGCTATGAATATAAAGCAGATTAATTTTTTAAAATAGCACATGGACACTTTTAAAATAGCACACGGACACTCAAAATTTCAGCCCAAACAGAAACTGTGGTATCATATCTATATTATATCACAAGCAAACAGAGCAGACCCCAGATCAGATGAGCCATCTGATCTGGGTATACTCTGTTTGCAAAGGCACAGAAAGGCGCATTAATGGAGTGAAGAGTTAAAATAGTGCCAAATTTATTTACGCACCCTTTCAGACAGATGAAGGGATAGAGTTTTGTGAATATACTCAGGATAATTAGCAGATACATGTACATAACTTTTGTCTGCTGAGTAACTTGGTATCTCAATAATTTCAGGTCACCAAAGCGTGTTTATATCGAGCACTTAATGTAGTGGTAATGCATTTTGAAAAATGGTTTTGATATTCAAGAATCTCTTGTATGTCAAGAGGTTATATGTACATTTTGTATAATGAATGTTGTGAAGAACTTTTGAAATTGTAAGAGCCATCTGATCTGGGTCTACTTTGTTTGCAAATGTCCCAAAAGTCATCTATATTGGGGCACAGGATTAATGTTGCTGTACATCAAAGTTATATTTGAAATGACTTTAAAGTTTACTGTACAATAAAATGAAAACCTATGGAATGTGTCGTGTCCTTTTTCAGCTCATTTGTCAGTCAGTCCAGCCATGCTGCTTAACCGTTTACGCCATGAATATTCATGTAAGAAATAATGATATCATGAATAGTATTAGATTAAATGTTACAATAGCACATAGATAGAAGAATGTTTGGCCATGGTGGAAGCTGTAGAATCATATCTATATTATATCATAAGCAAACACAGCAGACCCTGATTACACGGCTCCTGTAGGAGCCATCTGATCTCTGTCTACACTGTCTGCAAAGGCGTAGAAAGGTGTATAGAATATGGAGTAAAGGGTTAAGCCTTTACTTCACAGATACACGTTTGCAAAGAGAGTAGACCCTGATCTCAGTTTGCAAACAGAAGAGAGCCAGATGCTCTAGGAGCTGTCTGATCAGGGTCGACTATTTGCTTATGGAATTATAAAAATCTGACTTGCTGGCTCCTCTAGGAGCTGTCTGATCAGGGTCGACTTTATTTGTTTATGGAATTATAAAAATCTGATTAAAATTAGTTTTACATGACGTTCACCCTGCATGAAGCTGCCATCAGACCGATATTTATACCAAATTTAATGTCCTGTTTAGAGAGGATTTACTGTAAATGGTTAATTATATTCATTTTTATGCCCCCAAAGCTAGGCTTTGGAGGCATATAGTAATCGCACCGTGCGTGGGTGGGTGGGTGTACCTTTTGTCCGGAGTATATTTCCTTTGTCACATCAGCTACAGATACCAAATTCGATGTGTGAGTTCATCTTGGGATGGTGGAGTGTGGCGTACCATTTTCAGGTCACTGACCTTGACCTTTGACCTTGATTTTACAAAAGCTTGTCCGGGTGATGTCTTCTATACCTTACCAGCTATGGATTCCAAATATGGTGTGTGAGTTCATCTTGGGACGACGGAGTGTCGCATACCATTTTCAGGTCACTGTGACCTTGACCTTTGACCTCGATTTTACAAAAGCTTGTCCAGAGCATATCTCCTATACCTTACCAGCTAGGGATTCCAAATTTGGTGTGTGAGTACATTTCAGGATTGCAGAGTTGCCCGTACCATTTTCAGGTCACTGTGACATTGGCCTTGACCTTAGACCTCGATTTTTCAAAAAGCTTGTCCGGAGCATATGTCCTATACCGATTCCAAATTTGGTGTTTGAGTTAATCTTGGGATGGCCGAATGTCTTGTACCATTTTCAGGTCAACGTGACCTTGACCTTTGACCTCGATTTTACAAAAAGCTTGTTTGGAGCTTATCTCCTATACCTTACCGGCTACGGATTCCAAATTTGGTGTGTGAATGAAAATTTAGCGGTCGGGAGCTTTATTTCTATAACCCCCATCTCTGTGTCAAATGTGCTAGTGGGGGTATTCATCACCTTTAGTGGTAGTTCTAGTTTTGGCATGAAACCTGGGGGTTGGTGTCACAACCTCCTCCTTCAATTTGAAACCTTGCCATACATACTAAACAGGAATAGTACACGTGCAAGACACACTTTTCCTGTGTATAGTGGCAGCCATTACAGAATTATCTCCACTTGAACTTTGAACATTTTGTCATTTGGTCCTTTTGCATTGGTTAAGTTGGCGTCACAAACTTGGATTTGCAATCAAGGCTGCCATGCGGGGTTATTCATCACCTGTAGTGATAGTTCTAGTTTCTCCACCAACCCCTATGTTGTGACCACTCTTTAGAACCATCTCGAAGAGGCGATTCTAAAGAGTGGTCACAACATAATTATGGTTTGGCGGAGAAATAAAGAATTATTCTTGAAAATGTTTTAATTTACGCATCTTATCTGGACATCTGATATAATTCAATTTGGCAGCATTTCAAAAACTTAGTAAATAGTAGCCAAATCCAAGGCCTATGTTGTAACCACACTTTAAAATATAGAGATGGAGAAATAAAGTTGTTCTCTAAAAAATAAAATGTTTTAATTTACTCATCTTATCCTGGACCTCTGAGTCATTTACTCTTAACTTCCATGATGAGTCATTTACTCTTAACTTCCATAATACATGTATATTAGGTAAACCGGCCAAAATTGAAATTTTAATCGATTGATTCCCATATTATTATAACTTTTTAAATCTTTATCTGCAACAATTGTCATCTGCTTCAATTCTTAAGATAAATGTTCTCCCGTTTCTTTGCAAAAACATGGCCAAAGTGTCAAACAGAATGGGTTCTAATGAGACACTACAATGTCTACAGTGTGCTGTATCCAGTGTGCGTAGGTAACCATGGGTTCGCTGTTAGCGTGCAAAGAGTTCAAGAGAAAACCCTCCATATATTATTTTGAAACCTGCCCATGTTTTAGACTGGGGGGGGGGGGGGGGGGGAGGGCAAAGCAAACAAAATAGCTGCTGGTATAAGCCGTGGACATCAATGAGCTCAGCAGCAGACCATGACCAGAGGGCTCATTCCTCTGATATGGGTCTACAGGGTTTGCCTACATGGATGTCCTTTTTAAAGGCACTGGCCACAAATGGGTTAAACCAATCTATTTTAATGGCAAAAGAAGTATGTCCTGGTAAGCAAACAGTGCAGACCCTAATCAGAGGGCTCCTTCAAGAACCCTTTGGTACGGGTCTACACTTCATCCAAGCTATTTGCATACCAAATATAAATTGTCTAGCATGTGTAGTTCAGAAGTTATAACAAAATTTTAATGACAGACAAGTTTTCAAAATACTGACCGTGACCTGATTTCAGGTATCTTTATGTTATCTGTAAGGTCCTTACCAAAGCTATCTGAATATCAAATGTGAATTGCCTAGCGTTCGTGGATCAGTTTATTTTAAAAAAGCGAAGGTTTCAAAATAGTGACCTTGACCTTTACCCAATTTCATGTATCCTTGTATCAACTGAAACGCCTTCACCAAAGCTATCTCCATACCATATATGAATTGTCTAGCATATGTGGTTCAGAAGTTAAGACAACATGTTGAAGTTTTTCAATGATAACCAACTTGTCAAAATAGTGACCTTGACCTACGGTAATTTCAAATATCTTTATATCAACTGAAAGACCTCTACCAATGCCATCTGTATTCCAAAGATGAATAGCCTAGCATTTGTAGATCAGAAGTTATAACAATGTTAAAGTTTGTTAAAAACGGCAAAGTTGTCAAAATAGTGACCTTGACCATGACCTGATTTCATGTATCCTTGTATCATGAAAGGCCTTTACTTCACACAGGCTATCTGCATACCAAATATGAATTGTCTAGCTTATAAAGTAATTCAGAAGTTATAAGCAATGTTATCTAGTTTTGTTAACGACGGCATGCTAGCCGCCTGCCCGTCCAGTTTTCGCCAAAATATCCGGCTATAAATAATCTAATTAATATTCATTATTTCTTACATGAATATTCATAGGGTAAATGGTTAATAAACCACATGAGAAAACATACTAGAGAGAGACAAATGACATTTTAGTCCAATACAAGGTGTACACTTGCAATATAAATGTTTAACCCTAGATGAATTTGAATGTTAACCCTTTCCTCCATGAATATTCATGTAAGAAATTATGACGTCATGAATATTAATTACATTAATTTGTTATAACAGCTCATGGACACAGGGAATTTTAGCTATGACAGAAACTGTAGAATCACATCTATATTGTATCATAAGCAAATAGAGCAGACCCTGACAAGATGGCTCCTACAGTAGCCATCTGATCTTGGTCTTCTCTGTTCGCAAAAGTGTAGAAAGGGGTAGCTATAGAGTAAAGGATTAAACAGTGCCATCCATCTCTAGGAGCCCGCAACAAATGTCAAACAGTGCCATCCATCCCTGATAGCAGGACTCCTCTAGGAGCCCTATGATCTGGGTTTTCACTGTTTACAAATGCCACTGCATACATGTCTCAGGTTGAAAGGGTATAAAAGAAGTCTAAACATGGATACCGTATATAGGACATGTCTCGGGTTGAAGGTGTTACAAAGAAATCTAAACCTGGATATATAGGACGTGGTAGCTTAATGCAGGACAAAATAATACATATTTGGGTGCTAGCTTTTCTGTAATGCACTGATCCTTGACCCCATCACGCATATCAATTTGCTGAATATTTAAAACAACACATGAACACACGGAAATTTAACCAAGATAGAAATTGTAGAATTAGATGTACATGTATATTATGTCGTAAGCAGAGCTGAACCTGATCAGACGGTTCCTATGGGAGCCGTCTGATCTGGGTCTACTAAGTTTGCAAATATGTGATAATGCAGATATGTGAGTTTTCTATATTATTTTTGCCCTGCACTGGCCCTTGACTCCATGAATATTCATGCACGAAGTCATGACATCATGCATATTAATTAGCTGGTTTTTTTTTAAAATAACAAATGAACACACACATATTTAACCAATTGATAAAAAGTGTAGAATTATATCTATATTATGATGAATTTATCATGTCAGAGCAGACGCTGATCAGACGGTTCCTACAGGAAATAAACAACAGTTTAATATAAATGACATATTAATAACAACGGATTTTTTTTTCATGATGTGGTTTGAAAGTCTAAGGGAGACAATTCTTATTGGACATTTAACAATTACTATGTAGGAATGTTTCCCCTTATACATTTCTGCAACACATTGGTAAAGCGGGATTTTCTGTAGAAACTACCTTGATCTGATGCAATGTTTTATTGTGATTTATGAACACAGTTTTGTCCTTATAATTAGATGCAACAGGATATGGACTTTGCAAAAGCTGTAGAATTATATCTATATAGTAAGAAAACAGAGCAGAACCTGATTAGATAGCTGATCTGGGTCTACTCTATTTGCTGCTTGCAAAGGCATAGAAAGGCGAGTTTATGGAGTCAAGGGTTATACATGCATGTGGAAGGTCAAGTAAGAATTTTCACACAAGCAATCTCACTTCATGATCGAATATACAAAAGAAATATTTGTTCGCAAGGTTTCCATTAATAACCTTTATAATCTTTACTTTGAATGGACCCACTGGACTTCAATACAATTTTTCAGAAATGTCCCATAGATGATCTTGTACCAAAGATGCAAGACGCTGCTGTTTGCCAAAAAGATGGCTACTAAATTGTATTTTGGGATTCATTTTTTAGCTCACCAGAGCACAAAGTGCTCAGGGTGAGCTTTTGTGATCGCCCGTTGTCCTTCGTCCGTCGGCGTGCGTCGTGAGTCGTCCGTCGTCAACAATTTGAACCTTTAAAAATCTTCTTCTCTGAATCTACGGGGTTCTGAACTTTCATCTTTGGCACATAACATCACATTCAGGTCCTCTACAAAATTATATAAATTATGCCCCTGGGGTCAAAATTGGCCCCGCCACAGGGGTGGCCAGTTTTCAATAGAAACATATAGTAAACCTTTGAAAATCTTCTCCTCTGAAACTGGAAGGTTCTCAGCTTTCATATTTGGCACATAACATCATATTCAGCTCCTCTACAAAAGTTATATAAATATGCCCCTGGGGGTCAAAATTGGCCCCGCCCCAGGGGTGGGCAGTTTTCAATAGAAACATATAGTGAAAACTTTGAAAATCTTCTTCTCTAAAACTGGAAGGTTCTCAGCTTTCATATTTGGCACATAGCATCATGTTCAGGTCCTCTACAAAAGTATTATAAATTATGTCCCCGGGGTCAAAATTGGCCCAACCCCAGGGGTGGGCAGTTTTCAATAGAAACAAATAGTGAACTCTTTGAAAGTCTTCTTCTCTGAAACTGGAAGGCTCTCAGCTTTCATATTTGGCACATAGCATCATGTTCAGGTCCTCTACAAAAGTTATATAAATTATGGCCCGGGGTCAAAATTGGCTCCGCCCCAGGGGTGGGCAGTTTTCAATAGAAACAAATAGTGAAAACTTTGAACATCTTCTCCTCTAAAACTGGAAGGTTCTTATCTTTCATATTTGGCACATAGCATCATATTCAGGTCCTCTACATAAGTTATATAAATTATGGCCCAGGGTCAAAATTAGCCCCGCCCCAGGGGTGGGCAGATTTCAATAGAAACAAATAGTGAAAACTTTGAAAATCTTCTTCTCTGAAACTGGAAGGCTCTCAGCTTTCATATTTGGCACATATCATCATGTTCAGGTCCTCTACATAAGTTATATAAATTATGGCCCAGGGGTCAAAATTGGTCCGCCCCAGGGGTGGGCAGCTCACAATAGAAACAAATAGTGAAAACTTTGAAAGTCTTCTTCGCTGAAACTGGAAGGTTCTCAAAAGTAATATAAATTATGGCCCTGGGGTCAAAATTGGCCCCACCCCAGGGGTGGACAGTTTTCAATAGAAACAAATAGTGAAATCTTTGAAAATCTTCTTCTCTGAGACTGGAAGGCTCTCAGCTTTCATATTTGGCACATAGCATCATGTTCAGGTCCTCTACAAAAGTTATATAAATTGTGGCCCTGGGGTCAAAATTGGCCCCGCCCCAGGGGTGGGCAGTTTTCAATAGAAACATATTGAGAAAACTGAAAATCTTCTCGTCTGAAACTGGAAGGTTAATCTCAGCTTTCATATTTGGCTCATAGCATCATGTTCAAGTACCCTACAAATTTTTCTAAATTATTCCCCTGGGGTCAAAATTGGCCCGCCCCAGGGCCGGTTAGTTTTCAATTGAAACATATAATGAAAACTTTGAAAATCTTCTCCTCTGATCGTCTGGTGAGCGCTTCAGGGCCATTCTGGGCCTCTTGTTATGTGAGTTTTAGTCTGCAAATGTTATCATCTGCTATGACAAAGCAGACCCCGATTAGTGGGGTCAGGGCTAGATAATGATGCATACCCAAATACTAAAATCATCATTTCTCCACCAAACCCTATACTGTGACCACTCTTTAGAAACGTTTCTTTAAGAAGTATAAATAAAGGAGTTATGCTTGAAAATGTTTAAACTTATCTGTATAATTCCATAAGCAAACAAAGCGGACCCAGAGTAGTGGACTTCTATAGAACAGAGCTACAGATAACGATGTGTACCTAAATACTAAAATCGTCCTTTCTCCACCAAATCCTATACTGTGACCACTCTTTAGAATCGTCTCTGAGACGATTCTAAAGAGTGATCACAGTATAGGGTTTGGTGGAGGAATAAAGAAGTTATTCTTGAAAAAAAAAAATCATTTTATCTCGACCTCTGTATATTATCGAAAGAAATAGTCACAGTGTGCCAAGGTTACCCTGACTTCACCACTAATAAGCCATGAGTCAACATCTTTGATGCAACCAATCCCTGGGTTGAACATGCAACCTTCAACCTCGAGGGTTTTGCAAAGAGTGCAGACCAAGCCCAACCACAGTGTGACACATCTGAGGCAGGGTCTACACTATTTGTACAGTTGATAATGCTGGTCTTGGATTACACTGTTCCCTAATTTGCAAGACACACTTTCTCCAGTGTTGCTCAATTCTCAGCTTGCATATTAACCCACCGAATGAGGGTGTTTTTTAATCAGGTTTTACCAGTATTTCAGTCATATCACAAGGTCTAGCTAATTACAGGTGGAGGAAGACCCCAGAGGCTCTTCTGTGCAATGAACAGATTGCTTCGTTTCGTACACAGAATAACATCTGAGTAGAACCACAAACCTACCTCAAGCCAGCTGGAAGGCTTCCTCACATGAAAAACCCAAATGCCCAGACCAGTATTCGAACCCACAGCGGTGAGGGGCTAAGCGATTGTCAGTCAAAGACCATAACCACTCAGCCACAAATGCTCTGGCCGAATGAGGGACACCCAGGTATTGTCATTTGCAAATAGTGTATATCCAGATCAGATGGCTTTTCTGATCAGAATCTGCACTGTTTGTCATTCAAAAGCATACAGCACCACCGAATTAGGGACACACAGGTATTGTCATTTGCAAATACATGTATTGTATATCCCGATCAGAGGGCTTTTCTGATTAGAATCTGCACTGTTTTTCATTCAAAAGCATACAGCACAGGTAACAGCCAATCAGACTGACCTAAAAGCTAACTACTGATGGGCTATTTCACTCTGAAATTCAGCATTGAAGGGGTTAACCCTGTCCTCCATAAATATACCTTTCTACGCCTCTGTAATAGTCACTTCCTGAAACCGTTGTGATAAATAGAGCATTTGCTCCTTAGGAGCAAATGCTCTATTTATCACAATGGTTTCAATACTACACAATTCTAATATTTTCCTTTTTTCTAATAAAGGCTCCTTTTTGGTAGATTTATTCAAGGAGTTCGAGTCTAAAAAGAGCCTATGAGGTAATGGGTTATGGTTCTTAGATTCTTTTCTAACAGAGGGCAGAGGCCCTGATAAGATGTGTAAATCTAAACATTTTCAAGAATAGGTCCTTTATTTACCTACACTACACTGAAGAGATGATTCTAAAGAGTGGTCACAGTATAGGGTTTGGTGGAGAAATAACGATTTCAGTATGTAGGTACGCACCTTTATCTCCAGCTCTGAGAGGGGGAATAATTCATAAGACAAGTCATGGTTAAAAATAGCATAATTTATTCTAAAGTTTATAATTTGTGATTGCTGGAGTTTTAATCGATAGCATGCTCTGCCAAAAATATCCAGGAAACTTGTTTCAGATTTGTTTTCTGGAAATAATTTGTTAACCCTTCACTCCATAAATACATCTTTCTGTGTCTTTACAAACAGAGAAGACGCAGATCAGGCAGAACCTCTAGGAGCTGTCTGATCGGGGTCTGCTTTGTTTGATTATGATGTAATATAGATTGAGTCTACAGTTTCTGCCATTGCAAAAACTTCCTCTGTTCATGTGCCATTATAAAAATTAATCTACTTAGTATTCATGATGTTCTTACATGAATATTCAAGTAAAGGGTTAAAATATAGCGACTGTCAAATAGTTTGGACAGAGAGTTATTAAACCTCTGATCTGGATCCAAACTGTTGGCAAAGATTACCACGGATATGCCTAAAGCAAAGCGTCACTTAACCCTTTCCTTTATATAAATGTGTTTTCACGCATTTGCTAACAGAGTTGACCCAGATCAGACGGCTCCTATATAGTTACCGTCTGATTATGGTCTGTTCTGTTTGCTAGTGTAATTTGAAAGATCTATTTCTTAACTTTCTAAAATAGCTACAATGTTCCACTTTCCATATTTCATTACAACTATTGTCCATGAATATCCAGTAGGTATTGGAATTTGTAATAAACATAAAATAGGGAAAGGGTTAACCCTTTACTCTGAATATTCATGTAATAATGGCATCATGAATATAAATTAGATTAAATTTTATCATGGCATAACTATGACAAACCAGAAAATTTTGGTCATGGCAGAAATTGCAGAATCAGATAATTTATATTATTTCGTTAGGAGCTGTCTGATCCAGGTCTACTCCGCTGCAAATGTGTATATAAAGGGGTAGTAAAGAGTTACGGTTCAATAATCTACCAGCTGGTAGTAACATTATCAACAACTAATTCATCAAGAAGTAATAAACAAAACGATTTTAACATTCAAGAGAATAAACATTTGTAACTACATGCAACTGGCAAATTTGTGACAGCATTTGCAAGGAGCTTGAGTCCAAAAATAGTTAACTTGACCCTCAGTAGGATCCCTACTAACCCCCTTTATCCCATCAATATTAATGCCAGAACTAAACCCATCATAAACATTTATTAACCCATTCCCCCATATTGATGCCTTTGTAAAAGTCACCTTTTGAAACCATTGTGATAATTAGAGCATTTGCTCCATAGGAGCAAATGCTCTATTTATCACATTGGTTTCAAAATTACAAAATTCTAAAAAAAATCCTTTCCTCTTGTAAGTGGTCCTTTTCGGTAGATTTATTCAGAGGTTGGGTCAAAAAATAGCATATGAGGGAATGGGTTAATTTAACTGAATTATAATGGCAAATTCTTATCACAACCAAAGGTTTGGGCAAAGATAAAAAATACTTTCTTTAAAGGGCATTTCATTGAGAAACAATATTTTGGATTGATATAACAAGACTTGAATTACATAACAGGCACCAAACAATAAATGGTCCGGGCACTTCAAGATTGCTTATAAGTTTTTACTGAAAAAGCTGGTTACATGTTGTAGCCACATACAAATTAGGGGAGACAATACAAGACTGTCACAAACATACAAGGGGTGATTGAATTATGCCCCTTGTATTTAGAATATCTCGGTTTCTAAATACCCTGTAATATTTTACCATTATATCATTCCATAATAAAAAAGATACATGCTTAAAGTCCAAATTCCATGGTAAATATTTGGCTGTCAATCGGTGCACTGTGAAGGTATACGTGTATTACAGGCTTACAATATTACAATTGGATTTAACCCTTTACTCCATGAATATTCATGTACTACTCGGTCTGGCATAGAAAAGCGTATTTATGGAGTTAAGGGTTAAATTTGCCAGAAGATTATTCATGTTAACCCATTCCAACATATTGACGCCTTTTGACGCTTCTGTAAGTCACGTTGTGAAACCATTGTGATAAATAGAGCATTTGCTCCTGTGGAGCAAATGCTCTATTTATCACAATGGTTTCAAAACTACACTATTCTGAAAAAAATCTTTTCTCTAGTAAATGCTCCATTTTGGTAGATTGAATCAAAGAGGTTAGATCTAAAAATAGCCTATGCGGGAATGGGTTAAACGATGCAGACACTGATCAGAGGGCTCCTAGGGCAACCCTCTAATCTTGGTCCACACTGTTTGCAAATGCCAGTACACATGTTTTTGGCATTCAAGTGTTAACATGTGATATAATACAAATGTTTCTACTCCAATTCTCATATGAATTCAAAGCAAACATAAAAATCCTCCCAAAGCAGTTGAACAACTCCAGCTGCTGGGAATAGTTTTTTGTTACAAAAAACCAAAACAATATCATGACATGCCCATCTTCATAAAGACCTATTTTTAGTCTGAGGTAATAGGTTCTACCAGTATTTAAGGACACTTGAAAATGCACGAGAGAGAGAGAAGTGTGATGTCTTGAACTCCGAGTTATCTTGAACCCTATACTCTATGAATAATCATGTTAGAAATAAAGACATCATAAATATCAATTAGATTCAGTGTTATAATAGCACATGGACACAGGAAGTTTTGGTCATGGCAGAAACTGTAGAATCATATCTTCATTATATGATAAGCACACAGAGCAGACCTTAATCAGACCGCTCCTATAGGAGCTGTTTAATCTGGGTCTACTCTGTTTGCAAAGGCATAGAAAGGCATATTAACACTTCTCCTTTTCTCAGGTTATACAAGCGTGTCTTCAATCGTGCTTGTAAACAGCTTAGATCCAGATGAGATGCAGAATAACTCGGTGTCTCATCAGGATTCAAGCTGTTTGCCTCTTGGTCAATAGCTACTCAAAATTTCAGCCAACTGTATAACATTTAAAATATGACTACAATGAAATTTTCAGCTAACATTCTTTTTTAACCCTTTCCCTGTTCTACATTTAGTCCAACTTTCAATACTTACTGACTATTCGTGGACAAAATAGTTCTAATGAAATGGTGGAACATTGTAGCCATTTTAAAAAGTAAAGAAACGGATCTATCAAATTCCACTAGCAAACAGAGCAGACCCTGACCAGACGGCTCCTATAAGAGCCGTCTGATCTGGGTCTACTCTGTTTGCAAATGCGTGAAAACATGTTTATATGAGGGAAAGGGTAACCTTTTACTTCAGAAATATTCAGATAGCTATTTTTTAATGAATAAAATGTAAAAAGACAGGCAATGTGTCTATAATATTAACTAAACCAATATACTAGATGCATGACCTAAAATGTCATAGTGAGGACAGAACACAACACTGTTGTATTTCATTGATTATGTATGTGACAAAGTCGTGACTATCTATATATCCAAACTTGACCAATATAAATTTAAGAAAATTTAAATTGACAATTTAGGAAGACAATTTTTTTTGTAAGTGCTTATGATGGTAGTTACAACAGTTTTGTGCTGAATGCCCGACGTGTTAACCCATTCCTCACATGGACACCTATGTAACAATGACTTTTTGAAACTATTATGATAAATACATGTAGAGCATTTCGAGGGCTTGGTGGAAAACTATTCTAACTCCTTCACTTTAGTGAAGGAGTTAGAATAGTTTTGCACCAAGCCCTCGATTTGCTCCATGGGAGAAAATGCGCTATTTATCATAATAGTTTCAAAACTACCAAAAAAAAATCATTTTTGCAATTAAATGCTCCTTTGATATGGATTTATTCAAATATATGAATAGCCTATAAGGAAAAGGATTAACATGAATTACAAGGAATGTTGTTATATTGCACCAATAAAGTAAACCAAGAATGCAAGTCTTGGATTGAATGTTTATCCCTTTACACCATGAATTAAGGACATCATGAATACTAATTTGATTATTTTATACAATGGCACATAGACACAGGAAGTTTTAGCCGTGCATTACATGCATGTCATTAGCAAACAGAGCAGACTCTGATCAGACACCTCCTAGTTGTATGATCTAGCTCTACTCTGTTTTCAAAGGCATAGAAAGGCATATTTATGGAGTAAAGGGTTAAAAACTTCAAAAGCCAAGGGAGAAAAAATAAACCAACAAAAAAATTGGACCTTATGAAAGCAAACACATGTTAGTATCAACTTCTATACACAATTTGCGCACGACTGTGAACTTGCAGATTTGGCAAATTGTTTAAATCCCAGCTGCCCAGTAGCTTAACCCTTTCCTTCATATAAAAACCTTTTCATGCATCTGCAAAAAGAGTAGACCCAGATCAGATGGCTCCTGTAGATGGCGTCTGATCAGGGTTTACTCTCTTTGCTAATTGAATTTGATAGATCTGTTTCGTTAGTTTCTAAAATGGCTACAATGTTTCCCTTTCCATATTTCATTATAACTATCTTGACTGAATATTCAGTAGGTATTGAAAACCCCTTCCCCTAATGAACATTTATGTGTGGCTTGGTCACTTAATGAATATTCATAAACTTAATCCTTATAATGTAAAATCTACAAGGGAATTTTTTGTTTAGATCTATAAAAGTTCATAAGCTACTAAATCCGACCCTAACAAGAACCTGTCTGATCTGGTCTACTCTTGTTTGCTAAGGCATGAAAACGCACTTACTGATGGACAGAGTTAATGTTTAGCCCATTCCCTCATATTGACGACTTTTGACGACTCTGTAAAAGTCACTTTACATGGCTCCTGCAGGAGCTGTCTGATCTGGGCAAAGGCATAGAAAGGCATATTTATAGAGTGAAGGGTGTGGATCCACAGAATCCACTTAATGAGACATATCGTAATAACGAGAACAGGCCCTATAGAGTAAAACCTCTCTATAATGGCCACTGAACTGTGTTAATTAGTTGGATTTAAGGCAGGTGGTTGCTTAAAGCAAGGTGAAAGTGAAACAGAATGCTCATATAGGAGCGTTCTGTTTTACTTTCACACTGCTTTAAGCAGCCACCTGCCTTTAACACAAAATATCTGATGCAATATAGTGCTTGTTAGAGAGAGGATTTACTGTATGTTAACAGCATAAATAAAGAATAATAACACTGGCAGTGAAAAGATGGAAAATAAATAATTATTGAGCGTTTTATGATACACACACATATTATATCTTGGACTCCAATACCCCTGAGTATGGAGAAGAACTTCAGTGGTATTTACAAACTGTGCAGATCCTAATCAGACATGGTCTGACCAGATTCAGTACTCTATCCCTTCCTGAACTATTTTCAGTGCAAAGTAAAATTTGAAAGTGAATGCGGGAAACAAGTGTACTGGCATTTGCAAACAATGTAGACCCAGATCAGATGGCCCCCTAAAGAAGCCCTGTGATAAGAGTCTGCACTATCTGTCACTTAAAAGTCTTTAGCAAAGGATCATTCAAAATAAATAATCTTTACCTTTAGACAAGGATAGACAATTCCACTTTGAAAACAGAGCATTCAAGATGTTCTCAGAGCTACAGATAAAGGTGCATACCCAAATAGTAAAATTGTAATTTCTCTACCAAACCCTATACATGTACTTCTTCGAGACGATTCTAGACAGTGGTCACAACATAGGGTTTGGTGAAGAAATAAAAGAGATATTCTTGAAAATGTTTCAATTTACACAAAGATCTTATCTGGACCTTTTTGAAACCATTATGATAAATACATGTAGAGCATTTGCTTCATGGAAGCCTGTCTTGCAGACTTGCACTGAAACGTGCTGAAAGCAGACCCAGAATATGCTCTGGCGCTTACACTACATATTAATTCCTGTTTGCCATGGCAATAAATTACCTTTTTAATATTTCTAAAACAATAATTAAATCAATCAATTTTCATAAAGGGCAGAGTGATGCATGGTTATTCATCAGGTAAAGCACTAAGATGGACCATTCCGACATCTGACTATTCAGTATACAATGGCCTATAACTTGAATGAATGAAGAGCACTGCCTTTGTAAAACCAGGAACAATTTTTGTTACATTATAGTATCAATGTAAAAACAGATTGCCTACAGAACAAAACCATCATGTCTGCATGTTTAAGGCACATTTTGCATGACATAGCATAATGATGTAAATTATTCTCAGAGTGAAGATACATGTACCATAATTGTCATTTAAACTAAAAAATTGTCTCTATAGGAAACAGACGCCCCACTAGCATTATCGTCTTTAAATCGAGTACTTTTCACCACAGTCCCATAACTCTGGTAAAAACAGAGAAATTTCCCTTCTATATGTACATCATCACATCAAGAAGGTTCTTTATCTGTGAAAGTTTTGATTAAATTCTCCCATTTCTCCCATTGGTGTATGAGGAGTTGGGGCACACAAGATTTGTGTCATGTATGGATGGCTATACATATTGACAAGAGGAAGGCTATATGCTTCCCACCATGTGGAGGGCATGATAAAGAACCACAAGGGAATGCCAGCCCTTTTCTGTTACAACCAAAAAAATATCAGTATGTTAAAGGGCCATAACTCTTTTTATGTGCCCAATAGATAAACCCTTTAGTCCATAAATGTGCCTTTCTGTGTCTTTGCAAACAGAATAGACCCAGACCAGATGCTGTGATAGCTGTCTGATCAGAGTCTTTTCTGTTTGCAAAGGTGTGAAAATGTATTTTTGTATGAAGGAAAGGCTACTCTTATGGGTATCAGCAAGATATGGTTTGGTTAAGAAATAAAATATTTACACAGATCAGCAGGCTTCACATCTGAGGATTGTCCTGATATTACTTGGAAGACTGTGGTTGAATGAATTTCATTTAAGCCCTTGTCCACATCTGAGGATTGTACTGATATTACTTGGAAAACTGTGGTTGAACGAATTTCATTTTAGCCCAACACATTTACCCCATTTTAGTGTACAACCCTACCACAACAGGGTCCAAGGTTATAAAACTTCTGAGTCTGAGTCTAAGATCATTCTTAAGTATCTGATTGGTCAGATTGTGAGCAAGTTCAGAATCTGACCAATCAGATGCTTGAGAATGATTTCAGACTCAAGTCAAGGCAAGCTCCATTAATATCCATTAACCCGTTCCCTGTTCTATATTCATGTAAGAAATAATGACACCATGAATATTTATTAGCTGAAATTTATAATGTAAAGTTTTCTAGGATTGTTTATCAGACAAAAACTTTCAAATCAGAACTATATCAAACAGAGCAGACCCTCCTATAGGAGCCATCTGATCTGGGTCTACACTGTTTGCAAATGCGCAAAAAGGTGTTTAAATGAGGGAAAGGATTAACAATCTATTAAAATATATAAAATTGGCAATTCCACTATATCTTCTTTATTAATAAGTTTCATATGCTAAAAAATGAATGGTCCATCTAATAAAAGGTACAAAAGATTACAATTTTATTAAAGCAGGGTTCATCTCTGGTAGGAAAATGTCCCTTGGACAAGTCACACAAAATGACTTTGATCAAAGAACAACAACAGATGTCTTATCATGGTCTACTTTGTTTGCCGATGCATCAACATATGTCTTTATAGTATTAACACATTCCCTCCTAGCGACGCATTTTGGCACCTCTGTAAAAACCATTGTGATAGAGCATTTGCTCAACAGGAGCAAAGGCTCCATTTATCACAATGGTTTCAAAACTACACAATTCTCAAATTCTCCTTTTCTATAGTTTATGCTCCTTTTCAGTAGATTTATTCAAAGAGATTTGGTCTAAAAATAGTCTAGGAGGGAATGAGTTATTAAGGGTTAACATTGCTAATGATGAGCTACAGTAAACCGTTTTGCTTTTAAGACTATGAATAATCATACTCCTGGGGAAAGGGTGATGGTTGAAACTGTGATACATGTGCAATCCATTATTAAAATGCAAAAAAAATTAGAAATGTTTGCATATTGTAGGTATCTCAGCCGTCATACATATAAATATTGCATTTGTGACTTTTCTATTGCATACATATGTACAGTACAGTACATTTCTCCAATACAACCACTTTGGAATTTTTAAAACAAGTAGTAGCTTTTTGCATTACTTTTGCCCTGCATTAAGCACCCACCTGCTATAAAAGACTGCTATACATGTATTATGAATTATGTTGTCCCATTCGTGAGACTATTATACATAGGAGTAAAGTAAACCCCTCTAAACCGGACATTAAGATTAGTATCAAACCCGTCTTTCAGACAAGAGTCAGCTTAGTGCAGGCTGGAAGTCATGCAGAAAGCTCCTAAGGGAGCCTCTATATGACTATCACCCTTCATTAAGCAACCACCTGTCTAAAAAGACCTAAATGGTTCCTAAATACATTTCCAGTTTAGAGGGGTTCTACTGAATTACTAATCAACCAGGGCTATTCACACATGTTGCCAAAGTATTTAAATTTCAAGGTATTGAGCACCCTCAGCTCTTGTTATAAATATTGTACATCTTTAATTTTTTCAATTCTGGAAACGAGTGCCGAGTTATTTGCAAACAATGAAGACCCAACTCAGAGGGTTCCCAAAGGAGCCCTCTAATCAAGGTCTGCACTGTTTGTCATTTAAAATCATCTTGCCAATTTTAGTTTCATAGTGTATAGACTTTACCAATAACAATGATGGTCTATTCCACTCTGAACATTCAGCATTGAAAGGGTTAAAAAAAATCAAAAATACATTTCCAATATGTATTTGGAACAAATTTGGGCTTGTATTATGGAATTACTTGTGGTGTTCGGACATGTGCAAGTGAACAGACTAGAATAAAAAAAGCTTCCAATAAAATAATGTTCAAGGTTACATAGAAATGTGCTATTTATAGACAATCAGGTCAGGTTCATGAGAAAAACAAATTGAAACAGCTCGTGAACCAGTCAGTTATCTATAATATATAATATAAAAAATAAAAATCCTCACAGACTGCAAGCAAAAGCAATCTATAGTAACATTGTATAACATTGCATGCTTCAATACACTGAATTATGGTGCTTAACCCTTTACTCCATGAATATTCATGCAAGAAATTATGACATCATGAATATTAATAATATTTCATAATGACACATGAACATGTAAAGTTTTGGTCATGGCAGAAACTGTAGAATCAGATCTATGTTATTTCATAAGAAGACAGAATAAACCCTGATCAGAAGACTTCAACAATCTAGGTCTACTCTGTCTGCATGGGTGTAGAAACACATATTTATGGAGTAAAGTGTTAAAAACATGACACAACCAGTTAACCCTTTACTCCATGAATATTTATGTAAAAAATAACATCATGTATATTAATTAGATTAACTGTTATAATAGCACACAGACACAGGAAGATTTTGTCACGGCGGCAGAAGCTATAGAACCTCACTTATATCATATCATTAGCAAACAGAGCAAACCCTGATCAGATGGCTCCTAAAGGAGCCGTCTGATCTGGGTCTTCTCTGTTTGCAAAGGGATAGGAAGTCGTATTTATGGAGGAAAGGGTTAATCTCTCTTTAATCAAGCAGTAAACATGGGAGTCAATGAAAGCAGGTGACTGTTTCATACAGAATGAAAATAACATTTAAACCCTTTACTTCATGAATATTCATGAAAATATAATGGCTATAAATATTAATTAATTTCATAACAATTGGTGAACATTTGAATTTTTAACCATGGTTGAAAACTGAAGAATTTTATCCATTCCATTAATTTTCATAAGCAAACAATGCAGACTGATCCTACAGAAGTTTCCTTATCTGGGTCTACACTAATGCATATCTGTAACATACTGTTGAGCAGCCACTAATGAGAGGTTTTACAATATGTCAAAATGAATAAAACATGACCCATCTGTATCAGCAGCATAAGGACCTCTTTGAAGATCTTGTCTTTCCTCTTTGTCACTTACAGCCGTAATTACCATAAACACAGTTGAACTAATAAAAATGGAAGTAATGGAGAAACAAATAGTGTAGACCCTGTAGAATATTTAGGATAATTAGGGTAATGTTCCGTGTTTCCATGAGGTTTCATTTAAATCCACCGTGCCACCAGTTAAGGGGTTGTCTAGTTCTTGTATTTATGGAGCGTAGATCCAGTCAAGAAGCCATGTCAAAAGACACATACATAATGTGTCTCATCCAGCTCAACACTGTACGATGTATTGTACTTATCAATGGACGGACAAACAGACAGTATGTCTCCCTTTGGAAGCAAAAACAAAACATTACTCAAAAGTTATAACAAAATAACACCTGCTTTCAAAGAAACATAACAACTGCAATGTATGTAACGAAAGCTGTAGAAAAAAGGAGTAGTCAGGAGATGAGGAAAACTATTATTCATACCTACAGAGATCCAGATAAGATGCATAAATTAACACATTTTAGGAATAACTTCTTTATTTCTCCACCAAACCCTATGTTGTGACCACTCTTTAGAATCGTCTCAAAGAGACGATTCTAAAGAATGGTTATACCATAGGGTTTGGTGGAGAAAGGATAATTCTAGTATTTGAGTATACACCTTTATCTGTTGCTCTGTACATATCTGTCAAATCCTGTCTTGTGGATAGTTATTGGATATTCCTCTCTGAGAAATAAATTGATTGGATGTATCGGTACTCCTCTTATCTACGGCAATATAAGTTATAGTGCTTTGTAAATCAATGGATTTCATTCATAAAAAGCAATAAAACATGAGACATTATTTCTGATTTGATTTTTCACAACTCTTAACACTATTGTATATCAATTAGGTCTTCATTGGTTCATGATTGTGCTCATTTGAGAACAGTTCAGAAAACTGTCACAGTTTGTCATTGAACAAATGAAGATAGTAAATAAAACAAAGACTTTTTTGAATATTAACAAAATGTGGTATGTTTTTCTATAACCCTTTACTTCATATCGATGCCTCTGTAAAAGTGACTGCTTGAAACCACTGTGATAAAAAGAGCTTCTGCTCCATAGGAGCATAATTATGATCTTTTTATCACAATGGTTTAAAGACTACACCATGCTAAAAAAATTCCTTATCTCTACTAAAGTAGATTAATTCAAAGTGGTTGGGTCTAAAAATAGCCTATGAGGGAATGGGTTAACGTGAAGCCTGTTACAATATATATTTAGTGAAATGTTACAACTTTTTTCCATTTTTGGACAATAAATAGTTTGTGATCCCAAATGCTCCACCAACTGCAAAGCGTACAAAGTTATCTCCTATCAGAGGTCCAACGGCAAACAGCCCAGGCTCGTGCACAGACTGGTATGTATATGGGTCAATGTCTATGGGATTGTGCTTGCTTTCTATTGGATATCGCTGCATCACACCGAGGTCACGACCTCCCTGAGGTAAAAAGCTGAGATCTGGACGTGCCCCGATGAGGATTACCGCATGTGACACAGAAAGGCTCATTATGTCATCCTCATTCTTTTTGTGTGACTGTAGAAGAACTGTTTTGTCTTCCATCAATTCCACAACGTCGCGGCTAGGAAGAGGTTTATATAATGGACTCTGAACAGCACCCTTCATCAGGGAATGAATGTGGTGATATTCAGGATACATGTTTGGAGGTAATTTCTTCAAGACCAGACTCGAGTCATTAGCACCGCGACGAAATGCATGTACTACTGGAATCTGATATTGTAAGGCCATGAGAATTGAGTCAGCTGCACTTAAACCAGCTCCAACCACCAGCACTGGGTCATCATCTACTGAAAGTTGTTCATTATTTATCACAGATTCAAAGTTGTGTAGGGAGTGACTTGTGTATGGTAAATTTTCTCCCGCTAAGCCAAGTTTGTTGGGTATATCAAATGAACCGGTTGCCACTATCACATTTAAGGCTGATATACAGAACTCCTCACGTCTCATCTCCAGTTCAATCCCATCCCCGTAAGATTCTGAAACCATTCTATATCCTCGGATTTCCCAGCAAAATGGATGTAGTTTCATGTTCTGACAGCATGGTTCACACTCACCACTCTCATCATCAATTTTTTTCTTGTTTTTGTAAACTTTTTGGACGGATGTGACGGTATGGTAATCAAGGAAGTTTTGCCTCAGGTCTTTCTGTTCTACATAACTCATGTAATAGTTGCAAACGTCTGTGATGGTAGCTCTGTTCATGCAAGGCTCCACTGGCTCATCTCTGAAACAAGGTAGATAACAGTAAACAGTCAATAATCATCTGCAGTTCAAGAGTTATCTACTTTTTAAATACAAAAGCACTAGATGAGATGTTCAAATGAAAAGAATTTCCCTAGTATTCCGACAAACTTAGACAAAACATACATACCCAGATCCAACTGCATCTCAAGAAGCAGCCTGATCAAGGTCTACAGTACTTGTTACTATGTCAGTCTGACTGGAATTTATTAACCCTTTACTCTATAAATATGCCTTTCTACACCTTTGCTAACAGAGTTAAGATCCAAATCAGGCGGCTTCTATAGGAGCAGTCTGATCAGGGTCTGCTCTGTTTGCTTATGATATAATATAGATATGGTTCTACAGTTTTTGCAATGGCTAAACCTTTTTATGTCCATGTAATATTATAAAGATTTATCTAATTAATATTCATGAAGTCATTATTTCTTACATTAATATTCATCGAGTAAAGGGTTAAGCATGTTTTGGAGGCATTGGACTTGTACCTTCGGTGTTTACTGAGCCAATCCTGGAAAGGAAGGTCTGGCAACTCCATCCAGCTACTTAGACTTAGTGTCTGCATGCTGCCATCCATTTGCTGAAACAACCCAATGCTCTATTGTGAACATCTTTTTATCAACCCATCGAAAAGGCAGATGAGAGGAATATTTAGTAAAACACTTCTGATATTTCTCAACAAAACCCTGCTATTCATTAGAATTACAGTAGAACCCCTCTAATGCGACCACTTAATAAATACACATGGTTGTCTTTATAAGGTGGTTGCTTAATGCAGGGAAAAAGTAATGCAGAAAGCTCCTCTAGGAGCTTTCTGCATTAGTTTTGTCCTGCATTAAGCTACCACCTTCATCTAGCACCCAGAATTATACCTATTTTAGGTGGTCGTATTAGCGAGATTTTACTGTACTTCTCAGTTGACAGACTAATGAGTAATACAAAGACAGGGCTAGCATTAGAAATGAAGAGATTGTCTTTCTGGTAAATCATACTTTATTTCATTCATCTGCAATTCAACATAAACTAAAAATATGATTGTTACAATATATCAACATTAGATGGGTCCACAGCTCTGACCCTTTCAATGTTAACAAGAGATGTTTGTAAAACATGTATACCCCCGACCCCCTGACCTTTGATCTAGTGACCTCAACTATAGAGGTCATCTAGCAGTCATGACTAATCACCACAGCAACTTTGAATATCCTAAGCCAAACCAGTGATCATTTATTGATCTGAAAACATTTCACATATTAAGGTCATGGTGACCTTGACCTTTGACCTAGTGACCTCAACAACTTTAAGGGTCATCAAGTGGTCACAACCAACTACCACAGCAAGTTTGAAGATCCCGAACCAAACCATTGAGCAGTTATTAATTGGAAACCATTTCATCAGTTAAGGTCATGATGACCTTGATCTTTAACCTAGTGACCTCAAAATCAATAGGGGTCATCTAGTTGTCATGACCAACCACCTCAGCAAGTTTGAAGATCCTAAGCCAAACCCTTGAGCAGTTATTAATCGCAAACCATTTCACCAGTTAAGGTCATGGTGACCTTGACCTTTGACCTAGTGACCTCAACAACTTTAGGGGTCATCAAGGGGTCACAACCAACCACCACAGCAAGTTTTAAGATCCTAAGCCAAACCCTTGAGCAGTTATTGATCGCAAACCATTTCACCAGTTAAGGTCATGGTGACCTTGACCTTTGACCTAGTGCCCTAAAAAACAATAGGGTTCATCTAGTTGTCATGACCAACCACCTAAGCAAATTTGAAGATCCTAAGCCAAACCCTTGAGCAGTTATTGATCAGAAACCATTTTACAAGTTAAGGTCATGGTGACCTTGACCTTTGACCTAGTGACCTCAAATACAATAGGGGCCATCCAGTGGTCATGACCAACTACAGCAGCAAGTTTGAAGATTCTAAGCCAAACCCTTGAGCAGTTATTGATCGGAAACCATTTGACCATTTAAGAGCATGGTGACCTTGACCTTTGACCTAGTGACCTAAAAAGCAATAGGGGTCATCTAGTGGTCATTACCAACCACCACAGCAAATTTGAAGATCCTAGGCCAAACCCTTGAGCAGTTATCGATCGCAAACCATTTCACCCTTTAAGGTCATGGTGACCTTGACCTTTGACCTAGTGACCTAAAAAACTATAGGACTAATCTAGTTGTCATGACCAACCACCTAAGCAAATTTGAAGATCCTAAGCCAAACCCTTGAGCAGTTATTGATCAGAAACCATTTTACCAGTTAAGGTCATGGTGACCTTGACCTTTGACCTAGTGACCTCAAAATCAATAGGGGTCATCCAGTGGTCATGACCAACTACCACAGCAAGTTTGAAGATTCTAAGCTAAACCCTTGAGCAGTTATTGATCGGAAACCATTTAACCATTTAAGGTCATGGTGACCTTGACCTTTGACCTAGTGACCTCAAAATCAATAGGGGTCATGTAGTGGTCATGACCAACCACCACAGCAAGTTTGAAGATCCCATGCCAAACCCTTGAGCAGTTATTGATCGGAAACTATTTCACCATTTTAGGTCATGGTGACCTTGACCTTTGACCTAGTGACCTAAAAAACAATAGGGGTCATCTACTTGTCATGACCAACCACCACAGCAAGTTTGAAGATTCTAGGCCAAGTCGTTTATTAGTTATCGTTCGGAAACCATCGATCTACCGACCGACCGACAGACCGACCGACCGACCGACCGACCTACCGACCGACATGTGCAAAGCAATATACCCCCATTTTTTCAAAAGGGGGGTATAAAAATTGGTCTGCAAATAGTGTTGTCTGCATATCTGGTTTCTGATCATAGATTGTACCCTGTAGGAACTGCTTGATCAGGATCTGCTCCGTTTTCTTATGAAATAATATAACATAGACCTGATTCTGTACCAACTTTGGCCAAAATATCCTGTGTTCAAATGTCATTATCAAAGAATCAATCAATATTCATAATGTCCCATTATTTCGCACATGAATATTCATGAGGTAATGGGTTTAAATAAGAAAAACTTACTATCAAACTACCGGTACATGCACACAATATATTATTATGCATTTGTTTTTTCTAAACAGTTTTTTTTTCATACCTGCCACGCCCCACCAGGGCGGAGTTTCCCAAGGGCCATATGGTCTATGGCATGTTCTTTTTCTTGTCTCCATTCTAACAGAGACGGCTGCTCTGTACCAAAGTCAGCATCTGGACGCATGAGAGCATCAAACAAAACAGCCACAGGGTTACTAGATCTGCCCTCGAGGCCCTCACACAGAAACTCCAGCTCCTGAAACATCAAAATGATATCTGTCAGCTTCCAAGTTTATCTATCTGTATGAATTCGATAGAAAGGTTCTAAAAAGCTTAAACAATTAACCACTACTCATATTGATGCCTTTTGACACCTCTGTAAAAGTCATGTTTTGAAACCATTGTGAACAAGAGGGTCGTCACGGGTGACAAATGCCCCCAAAGTGTTTGACACCGAAATGCATTTTGGTGGAAAAACAATACAATGTAATGCAGGTGTAACATGAAATTTTGATGCTGTTAAAAATGACACAGGAGTCAGTTCTTAACATTAGAAACAGAACCTTAACATTAGAAACAGAACCTTTGACGATTATGATAGCTAAGAAAAGAGCCAAGCGTCAAAACTTAGTTAAAAAGGACCCTAAGTCATTCTCAACGTTAAAAAGGACCCTGGGTTGATTGTCAACGTTTAAGGTATAGGAGATATGCTCTGGACAAGCTTTTTGTATCTGGTAAGATATAGGAGATATGCTCCGGACTGTAAAATTGAGGTCAAAGGTCAAGGTCAAGGTCAGTGATCTGAAAATGGTACATGACTCTCCCCCATCCCAAGATGAACTCACAAACCAAATTTGGATTCCGTAGCTGGTAAGGTATAGGAGAAATGCTCCAGACAAGCTTTGTGTAAAATCTAGGTCAAAGGTCAAGGTCACAGTGACCTGAAAATGGTACGCGACACTCCGCCATCCCAAGATAAACTCACACATTAAATTTGGAATCCGTAGCTGGTAAGGTATAAGAGATATTCTCTGGACAACCTTTTTTGTAAAATCGAGGTCAAAGGTCAAGGTCAAGGTCACAGTGACCTGAAAATGGTACGCGACACTCCGCCATATGAAGGTGATCTCACAAACCAAATTTGGAATCCGTATCTGGTAAGGTATAGGAGATATGCTCTGGACAAGC
Organism: Azorinus chamasolen; assembly: GCA_963576725.1. NCBI lineage: Eukaryota > Metazoa > Mollusca > Bivalvia > Cardiida > Solecurtidae > Azorinus > Azorinus chamasolen. The sequence goes on along the minus strand of OY755238.1, from coordinate 95,507,355 downwards.
TTTTTGTAAAATCGGTCAAGGTCAAGGTTAAGGTCATAGTGACCTGGAAATGGTACATGACATTCCGCCATCCCAAGATGAACTCACACACCAAATTTGGAATCTGTAGCTGGTAAGGTAAAGGAGATATGCTCCGGACAAGCTTTTTGTAAAATCGGTCAAAGGTCATGGTCAAGGTCACAGTGATCTGAAAATGGTATGCGACACTCCTCCATCCAAAGATGAACTCACACACCAAATTTGGAATCCTTAGCTGGTAAGGAATAGGAGATATACTCCGGACAAGCTTTTTGTAGCTGGTAAGGTATAAGCGTTTTTTAAAATCGAGGTCAAAGGTCAAGGTCAAGGTCACAGTGACCTGGAAATGGTACGCGACACTCCGCCATCCCAAGATGAACTAACACACCAAATTTGGAATCTGTAGCTGGTAAGGTAAAGGAGATATGCTCCGGACAAGCTTTTTGTAAAATCGGTCAAAGGTCATGGTCAAGGTCACAGTGATCTGAAAATGGTACGCGACACTCCTCCATCCCAAGATGAACTAACACACCAAATTTGGAATCCTTAGCTGGTAAGGTATAGGAGATATACTCCGGACAAGCTTTTTGTAGCTGGTAAGGCATAAGCTTTTTTTAAAATCGAGGTCAAAGGTCAAGGTCAAGGTCACAGTGACCTGGAAATGGTACGCGACACTCCGCCATCCTAAGATGAACTCACACACCAAATTTGGAATCTGTAGCTGGTAAGGTAAAGGAGATATGCTCCGGACAAGCTTTTTGTAAAATCAAGGTCAAAGGTCAAGGTCAAGGTCACAGTGACATGAAAATGGTACGCGACACTCCCCCATCCCAAGATGAACTCACACACCAAATTTGGTATCCGTAGCTGATGTGACAAAGGAAATATACTCCGGACAAAAGGTACACACACCCACACACCCACCCACCCACCCACACACCCACCCACCCACACACCCACCCAAAATTGAGGTCAAAGGTCAAGGTCAAGGTCAGTGATCTGAAAATGGTACATGACTCTCCCCCATCCCAAGATGAACTCACAAACCAAATTTGGATTCCGTAGCTGGTAAGGTATAGGAGAAATGCTCCAGACAAGCTTTGTGTAAAATCTAGGTCAAAGGTCAAGGTCACAGTGACCTGAAAATGGTACGCGACACTCCGCCATCCCAAGATAAACTCACACATTAAATTTGGAATCCGTAGCTGGTAAGGTATAAGAGATATTCTCTGGACAACCTTTTTTGTAAAATCGAGGTCAAAGGTCAAGGTCAAGGTCACAGTGACCTGAAAATGGTACGCGACACTCCGCCATATGAAGGTGATCTCACAAACCAAATTTGGAATCCGTATCTGGTAAGGTATAGGAGATATGCTCTGGACAAGCTTTTTGTAAAATCGGTCAAGGTCAAGGTTAAGGTCATAGTGACCTGGAAATGGTACATGACATTCCGCCATCCCAAGATGAACTCACACACCAAATTTGGAATCTGTAGCTGGTAAGGTAAAGGAGATATGCTCCGGACAAGCTTTTTGTAAAATCGGTCAAAGGTCATGGTCAAGGTCACAGTGATCTGAAAATGGTATGCGACACTCCTCCATCCAAAGATGAACTCACACACCAAATTTGGAATCCTTAGCTGGTAAGGAATAGGAGATATACTCCGGACAAGCTTTTTGTAGCTGGTAAGGTATAAGCGTTTTTTAAAATCGAGGTCAAAGGTCAAGGTCAAGGTCACAGTGACCTGGAAATGGTACGCGACACTCCGCCATCCCAAGATGAACTAACACACCAAATTTGGAATCTGTAGCTGGTAAGGTAAAGGAGATATGCTCCGGACAAGCTTTTTGTAAAATCGGTCAAAGGTCATGGTCAAGGTCACAGTGATCTGAAAATGGTACGCGACACTCCTCCATCCCAAGATGAACTAACACACCAAATTTGGAATCCTTAGCTGGTAAGGTATAGGAGATATACTCCGGACAAGCTTTTTGTAGCTGGTAAGGCATAAGCTTTTTTTAAAATCGAGGTCAAAGGTCAAGGTCAAGGTCACAGTGACCTGGAAATGGTACGCGACACTCCGCCATCCTAAGATGAACTCACACACCAAATTTGGAATCTGTAGCTGGTAAGGTAAAGGAGATATGCTCCGGACAAGCTTTTTGTAAAATCAAGGTCAAAGGTCAAGGTCAAGGTCACAGTGACATGAAAATGGTACGCGACACTCCCCCATCCCAAGATGAACTCACACACCAAATTTGGTATCCGTAGCTGATGTGACAAAGGAAATATACTCCGGACAAAAGGTACACACACCCACACACCCACCCACCCACCCACACACCCACCCACCCACACACCCACCCACCCACACACCCACACACACACACACCCACACACGCACGGTGCGATCACTATATGCCGCCAAAGCCTAGCTTTGGGGGCATAAAAATAGAGAACTTTCTCCATATTAACAAAATGCTCTATTTATCATTATGGTTTTAAAACTACACAATTCTAAAATGTTCCTTTTCTCTAGTAAATGCTCCTTTTCAGGAGATTTATTCAAAGAGGTTGGATCTTAGAAAGAAAGCCTATAGGGGAGGTTAGACCTAAAAATTGCCTATGAGGGAAAGGATTAAAATCAGCAACAAAATATTCCAGACAGACAGATGACAAAAAATGATTTCTAACTTTGTCATATTGCTTACAAAATGGCAGTCAACTCTAAATGAAGATGAAATGTAATAATAACTACATGTATTTAACTCCTTGATGTGGGCAAGCAGTTTGTTATTAATCCTTTACTGCATGAAAGTACATGTAAGAAATAAAGACACCATGACTATTAATTAGCCACATAATGGCAAGTGGACACAGTTATTTTTCTCCGTAGTAGAAGCTGTAGAGTAATATCAAATTCTATATTAACACTTTACTCCATAAATACGCCTTTCTACACCTCTGTTATAGTCACTTCTTGAAACCATTGTGATAAATATAGCAATTGCTCCATAGCATAATGCTCTATTTATCACAATGGTTTCAATACTACACAATTCTAACATTTTCCTTTTCTCTAGTAAATTATCTTTTTCAGTAGATTTATTCAAAAAGGTTAAAACTTGCTTTTGAGAGAATGGGTTAATTCATAAGCTAACAAAGATGATCCTAATCAGACAGCTCCTACTGGCTCTGGCAATACCAAAACATTCAGTGTACACATGCCATTATAAAAATCCTGCAAATAAATATTCATGAACTCATTATATCTTACATGAATATTCAACAGAGACAGGGTTAAACCATTCCCTAAAACTGATGCCTTTTAGCTCCTCTGTCAAAGTACTTTCTAAAACCACTGTGATAAATAGAGCATTTGCTCTATAGGAGCAAATGCTCCTTTTATCACAATCGTTTCAAAACTGCACAATTCTATAAAGATCTTTTCTCTAGAAAATGCTCATTTTTGGTAGATCTACTCAAAGAGATTGAGCCTAAAAATAGCTTATAAGTACTTGTAAACAAGCACTTATTATGATAGCTGTGTCAAGCTGACTGTAGAAGTGTGGGAGTATCAATTGACCTGAACTTTGCATGATAACCTGTCAGGTACAATTCTGATAAAATTGTTTGTAAACCACAAGCAAGTCAACATCATGATAAACCAGTACAGAATTAACCCTTTACTCCCATATATATGCATATTTACACTTTTATAAAAATGCAGTTAACCCTTTCCTCCATAAATACGCCCTTCTATGCCTCTGTAAAAGTCACTTTTTGAAACCATTGTGATAAATAGAGCATTTGCTCCTAAGGAGCAAATGTTCTATTTATCACAATGGTTTCAGAACTACAGAATTAAACAAGAGCTGTCCGCAGACACCGCGCTCCACTTTCTTTAGTGCTGGATAGTGTAGTGGAAGTCTAAGTCAGAAAGGGGAGATAACTATAGCAAAATTAATTTTAGGGTTACCTACCCTTGTGAAATGGGTTCCCCTTGTGATAGTTAACATACATACCAAATATGAACCAAATATCTTTGATGGTTTTTGAGAAAAGGGACCTTAACAAAAAGGTTAACCAACGCCGATGCCGACGAGAGGGTCATGACAATAGCTCCACTTTTTGAAAAAGTGGAGCTAATAAAAATGTTCCTTTTCTCTAGTTAATGCTTCTTTTCGGTAGATTTATTCAAAGAGGTTGGACCTAAAAATAGCGTACGAGGTAATGGGTTAATTAATATTTATGTAGTCATAAATTCTTGCCTATAAATATTCATATGATTTGTCAGTGTGTGTCAGCTAGTGTGTGTTACATTTGTTCTAATATACATGTATATTGCTTCTATCTTCAGGAGTGTCAGAGAGTTTGAATCTTGATGAGACACAAAGTTTACTCAACATCTTCTCTGAAAATCCGCTGTTTGTATAAGTTATCACAAATTGACCACAAGCATGCAACAAATATGAGTCCTACTTTCATTATCAGTGACTGGTTAACCGATTTCCCTCATAGGCTATTTTTAGAACGAACTTCTTTGAATAAATCTACTGAAAAGGAGCATCTTCTAGAAAAAAGTAAAATTTTAGAATTGTGTAGTTTTGAAACCATTGTGATTATTAGAGCATTTGCTCATATGAAACAAAGGCTCTATTTATCACAATGGTTTCAATATGAGGAAATGGGTTAAGAAAAATATGTCATTTCTATTTGTAAACAATTATCAACACTCCTATTTCTTCCATGTAATAAAATTGCACTTCATCAGATTTTGTTTGTAGGAAAAACAAACTTGTCTTCCAACGATTTCATTGTTAATGATGTCTATCCGTTACCAGGGATACATTAACCCTTTCCCTGTTCTATGATTATTTCAAATTTCAATACCTACTGAATATTCATGGACAAAATAGTTATAATGAAATATGGAAGGTGGGACATTGTAGCAATTTAGAAACTAAAGAAACAGATCTATCAAATTCCATTAATAAACACAGGAGCCATTTATATCTTGTTTACTCTGTTTGCAGATGCCTGAAAACGTGTTTATATGCAGGAAAGGGTTAAACTTGATCGATTTCATCATTACAATTGTTGTCAATTCTAAAAGTACATTTAACTTCTAAAAGTACATTTGATTTCCGTCTTACTTCTATTTCTTTATCGCTTCACTTGATGAACAATCATTCATATCAGAATTGACATCATCTATATATATATATATGTCTTTCTACGCCTCTGTAAAAGTCATGTTGTGACACCATTGTGATAAATAGAGCATTTGCTCCAAAGGAGCAAATGCTATATATTTTTTTCTATAATGGTATGTGAACACACAATTTTGGCCATGGCAGAAACTGTAGAATCAGGGTCCATGCTTATAAAACTTTTAGTTGAGTCTGAGTTCGTTCTCAAGTTTTTGATCGGTCAGATTTGAGCCTTTGGCTCAAATCTGACCAATCAAAAGCTTGAGAACTTAAATCTGACCAATCAAAAGCTTGAGAACGAACTCAGAATCAACTAAAAAGCTTTATAAGCATGTACCCTGATCTATATTATTCCATAAGCAAACAGAGCAGACCCCGATTTGACAACTTCTGCAGGAGCTATCTGATCTGAGTCTACTCTGTTTACAAATGTGTAGAAATGCATTTCTACCAGCTGAAGTGTTCAACTATAGAGTCCACTCAATATGAAAGGCTTAAACTTATTAGAGGATTGTAAATGGCAAACAGTGCAGATCATTATCAGTGGGCTCCTCAAGGGTCTACACAGTGCAGATCATTATCAGTGGGCTCCTCAAGGGCCTACACAGTGCAGATCATTATCAGTGGGCTCCTGAAGGGCCTACACAGTGCAGATCATTATCAGTGGGCTCCTGAAGGGCCTACACAGTGCAGATCATAATCAGTGGGCTCCTCAAAGGCCTACACAGTGCAGATCATTATCAGTGGGCTCCTCAAGGGCCTACACAGTACAGATCATTATCAGTGGGCTCCTCAAGGGTCTACACAGTACAGATCATTATCAGTGGGCTCCTCAAGGGCCTACACAGTACATATCATTATCAGTGGGCTCCTCAAGGGTCTACACAGTACAGATCATTATCAGTGGGCTCCTCAAGGGTCTACACAGTACAGATCATTATCAGTGGGCTCCTGAAGGGTCTTCACTGTTTGTATATGCCAGTGCATGCGTGTCCCACATTCATAGTGTTGTTAACCCTTTCCTTCATATAAATGCCCTTTCATACCTTTACAAACAGAGAAGGCCCAGATCAGACGTCTCCTATAGGAGCCATCTGATCAGGGTCTGCTCTGTTTGCTTATGGTATAACATAGATCTGATACTGCAGTTTCTGCCTGAGCCAAGACGGCATTTGTTCATATGCCATTATAAAAGTCAATCTAATTAACATTAGTGAATTAAGTCATCATTTCTTACATGAATGTTCAACGGGGAAAATCTTAAGTACTGAATGCTGACCCATTGTCTGGCTCCATGCCAACTAGAACGGTAAATCAGAACTCTGTCCTAACCTCCCAAATACCATACCTATTGATATAATATATACATTATATGCAAGTATTGCATTCAAGCTTTAGTCTGCTGTATAGATTCTTTCACTCCCTAAAAAGTTGCATTGCTTCACATATAACCCTTTAGTCTATGAATATTCAGGTTAACCCATTCCCACTTAGGCTATTTTAAGACCATACCTCTTTAAATAAATCTACCGAAAAGGAGCAATAACTAGAGAAAAGGATTTTTTTTAGAATTTTGTAGTTTAAAACCATTGTGATAAATAGAGCATTTGCTCCTATAGGAGCAAATGCTCTATTTATCACAATGGTTTCACAAAGTGACTTTTACAGAGGCGTCAAAAGGCGTCAATATGAGGGAATGGGTTAAGAAATAATGACATCACGAGTATTAATCAGATTTTAAAATGACACAATCACATGAACATAGGAACATAATATCATGCTTCAGTAAAATCGTCTAAAAGACAGAGTAGGGTTTGGTGGAGAAATGTCAATTTTAGTATTTGCATGGGTACACACAGTTATTTGAAGCTCTGATCTAATCTGGATCAAACAAACTGTTTGCAAAGGTAACTAGAAAATTGTGTCTGTAAGACAGTGATGCCCCTTAAGCTTGTAGGTGCTTGCCTAGCTGCATGTAACATTTTCAAGTCATTTGACCTTGACCTTGGGGGCAGCATGGGCTGGGTGTGCAATAAAAGTATGGATGGATGCAATTTCATGGCAATAGCTACAGTGGTTAGGGAGATACAAGACAATGAAAATACTGTGACAAAAAAGCTGCACGTAAATGTGACAACCAACTGCAGGTAAAATTTCCAAGTCATTTGACCTCGACCTTTGGCTTGCAGGCAGCATGGGTGGGGTGTCAAATGATAGCATTGATGGTAATTGATGTGTATGTGAAGTTTCATGTGTATAAAGGTAGAAATTACTGACTTATAACACTTGAAAAACTGTGACAACCAACTGCACCTAAAAGCGTGACAGACGGACAGACGGACAGACGCAAGGACGGACGGACATGTGCAAAACATAATGCCCCCTGACTATTGTCAATGGGGGCATAATAACACATTCACCAGTAGAGTGCTGAAGGAAAAGTATTTCACTTTTTCATGCCTTTACAAACCGAGTAAACCAAGATCAGATGGTTCCTGTATGAGCCATCTGATTAGGGTCTGCTCTGTTTGCTTATAAAATTAGAACAGATCTGACTCTACAGTTTCTACCAGTACCAAACATTCAGTATACATATGCCATTTGAAAAGTTCAGCTATAAATATTTACTATTTCTTAATTTCTAACAGTCCTGTTATGCAGTTGTAGTCTGCAAAAGTCTGCTACAATTTCAGTTTTTTTCTTTTTCTCAAATCATGTTCAGTAAAACCTCTCTATAACGACGACTAAATTACATCAAGTATTTTGTATTAAAGGCAGGTGGATGCTTAAAGCAAGGTGAAAGTAACACAGAATGCTCCCATAGGAGCATTCTGTTTTACTTTCACCTTGCTTTAAGCAACCACCAGGCACCTGCCCAAAATTACCAACTAATTAAAACAATATAGTGGTCGTTATAGAGAGGTTTTACTATATACTATTCAGAGAACCAAACTGTTTTGGATCCTGATGAAACAATGAGTAGCTAGCACATAAAGCTTCAAACCCGTGTGAAGATCAACATAAATTATGTAAAATATCTAAATCCAAACTTTATAGAACGATAATAATAAATTGGTCAATAGCATGCAAAGAGATAATCCTTTCCTTTACATAAACGCATTTCCACACATTTGCAAACAGTAGACCCAGATCAGATGGCTCCTGCAGGAGCCATCTGATCAGGGTCTGCTCTGTTTGATTGTGTAATTTCATAGATCTGACTTCACAGTTTCCACAAAAGTGAAAAAAATAGCTGTTCCATTATACTGATTATCTCAATGAATATTGATGTGGTGAAAAAATCTTGAAAAAAATGTTAAATAGGGAAAGGGTTAACTGTTCTGCTGCCAATGGTGGATCTGTGAATTACCTATAAAACCAGTTTGGATCAAGATGAGATGTGGAGTAATATTTGGTATCTCATAAGGATCCCAACTATTTGATGCTGCGATCATGTTTTTGAAACAAAATGGAAGAAAAATCAACAATGAAAATTGAAGCAGATGAGAATTTTTGCAGGCGACATTATTGGGTAGCAAAAGATCATTACAGTTTTAGGTTTCACCTTAACAAAAGAGAAAGGGTTGTATATTTGTATGATTTATGAATTAAGAATGTGGAGTGGGAGTTAATGGGCATTTCATTTTCATGCCTGGAATGTCGGTCAAAGGTTAACCTGACATTTTTTTATGTATTTGAAAACAGTAGACACCAATCAATGTCTGCTCTGTTTATTTATGGAATACAGTAAAACCCTTCTAAACGGAATTCTAGAAGAGAAGAATTTAGACACTTTTATGCAGTTGGCTGCTTAATGTAGGGTGAAGGTCACACAGAAAGCTCCTAGAGGATCCTTCTGCATAACTTTCACCCTCCATAAAGCTGCCACTTGTTTCCAACACTGATATGTATACAGTGAAACCTCTCTGTAATGACCACTAAATTGTGTTAATTAGTTGGTATTTTGAACAGGTGGTTACTTAAAACAAGGTGAAAGTAAAACAGAACGCTCCTATAGGAGCATTCTGTTTTACTTTCACCTTGCTTTAAGCATCCACCTGCCTTTAACACAAAATACTTGATGTAATTTAGTGGTTGTTATAGAGAGGTTTTACTGTACTAAATTTAATGTCCGGTTTAGAGGGGTTTTACTGTAGTATTGATTTGATTTCTACAAAACCTGGAGAATTAATATAAGCCCTCTGATGTTGGTCCGAACTCTTTGTCATTTCAAACCTTTTCTCTAATGTTGTCAGAGCTTGTGATCCACCCATTTACTTAAATATCTTAGTGTGGCCATTTGCATAATTCATACATTTCTGTGCAACTGTAAAAAAAAATGAGAAAAAAAATACGTTTAAAACCACTTACCATTTCTCCTTTTCAGAATTAACTCTTTCCCTAATAGAAACACTTGTTCACTCATTTGCAAACAGAGCAGACCATGATCAAACAAGATCCGATCAGGGTCTACTCTGCTTGCTTATGAAACTATTGTATATCAGATCTGACTATAAAGTTTCTACCAATATCAAATTAATTGTGATGAAAAATTGGTCAAGAAATAAAAGTGCTAGATGAACAACACTGTATTATGATAGATGGACAGAAAGACAGATGAATGGAGGGACCAATTGACTGACAGGTCAAAACTATTATAATATCCAATGCAACTTCATTGTGTGGGAATATAATCATTTCATTAAACCTGCTGATAATGAAGCGTAAGTAGAGAAACATTAACTTACACCAAGAGCACATCTCCCCAGTGCTAGCTTTGTGACACCCTGTACAAGCTACAGTAGTTATGAAATTTACACAAAGTGTATGCTATTATCATAACCCGTAAACAATGCTGAATTTTCAAATGGACTATTCCAAAATTCAAACAGGTCAAGCTTATGGTGAATATTTAGGGATTTTTCTAAAGAAAAGTGTAACATGACAAACAGTGCAGACCCTGATGAGAGCTCCTCAAGGAGCCCTCTCATCTGGGTCTACACTGTTTGCAAAGGACATTAGTGACTTGTGTCCTGCACTGTAAGGGTTAATGGGAATATATTAAGGAGCTAAATGCAATTTCCCTTTTAACCCTTTCCATCATATAAATGCTTTTTTATGCCTTTGCAAACAGAATAGACCCAGATCAGACAGATCCTGTAGGAGCCTTCAGATCACGGTCCGCTCTACGTGCACATGGCATTAAATCGGTCTAATCCTACAGTTTTTTCAAAACAAAAAACACAGGAATTTTAAGTCATGGCGGACACTGTAGAATCATATCTACCATAATATATCATCTCCTAAGCAAACAGAGCAGACCCTGAAATCAGATGGTTCCTACAGGAGTCATCTGAGTCCATGCTTATAAAGCTTTTAGTTGAGTATGAGTTCGTTCTCAAGCTTTTGATTGGTCAGATTCAAGCCTTTGGCTTGAGAACTCAAATCTGACCAAAAACTAAAAAGTTTTATAAGCATGGACCCTGATCTCGGTCTGCTCTGTTTGCAGAGGTGTAGAAAAGAAAGAGTATTATACTCCTTTCTACATATCTGCAGAGTAGACTGAGATGAGTATCTATGAAGTAAAGCTTTAACCCTTACAACGCTGAATTTTCAAATGGACTCTTCCAAAATTCAAATAGGTCAAGCTTTTGTGAATATTTAGGGATGTTTTCTAAAGAAAAGTGTAACAAGACAAACAGTGCAGACCCTGATGAGAGGACTCCCTTAGGAGCCCTCTCATCTGGGTCTACACTGTTTGCAAAGGACATTAGTGACTCGGGTCCCGCACTGTAAGGGTTAAAGACAGGTGAAGAGGAGAGATACTTAGAAAAATTAGGGTATGTCACTACCCCTGCGAAATTTTCATGAAGTAGTTCATGAACATAGTTCATGAATAGACATGAACCTAGTTCATCAACAGCAAAATTTGACGTTCATGGATACTCATGTTCATGAACCAGTTCATGAATAATAAGTTCATATCATTTCATGAATAAGTTCATGAATAAGTTCATGTCATTTCATGAATAAGTTCACATCATTTCATGAATAAGTTCATATGTCATTTCATGAATAAGTTCATGTCATTTCATGAATAAGTTCATGTCATTTCATGAATAAGTTCATGTCCATTCATGAACATTGGTTAAATAATCCCAAAAGCAATTCACGAATCAAGGATAAAAAACAAGCAAGATGTAAAAAATACCTAGTTGATCATTATTTTTATTTTCTTCTTAAAACTTTTTGCAGATTTTCGAACTTTTTTACGAACATATTATGATCGAACTTTGTGTGTTCTTTAACTAGGCTTTCTAGTAGGGCAAGTTTCGACCCATTTAATGGCGGCCTGGCATTGTCCATATTTTTTATACTCCTTTTTCCAGTCCTTGAAAAACTAATAAGGTCATTTTCTGTAAATATGTGCAAGCACAGGAACTTGAAGATATTTTGCTCGCCATGAATATTTTTCATGGAGTCCTTCAGAGAAGGTTCTGAAGGACTATCCGTCATGGTTGCTGGACTATCCGGAGTGATGCTTGGGTACTTGTTTGTTGTTGTGTGAATGGGGGATCGAGGTTGAAGTTGTGATGCATGTTTTGGGTCCTTATAGGCCTCAAATTTGTCCTCAAGACGTCGGATTCGCCTCTTCAAACTCCTGACCTCCTCTGTGAGTTTTTGAATTTTGTCCCTAATAAATAGATTGATAAATATTCATACATAATGCAGTGTTCTGCCAACGATTATTCCTATATGGGACAATTGTCCCACCTAGCAGAAAAAATAGGGGACATTTCTAAAACCAGTGGGACATGTCTTTGGAAAACATTGTAGGAAAAGGAGAAATTGCTCATAATGAGCAATTTCTCCTTTTCCCACAATGTTTTCTACCCTATAATAGTAATTTAAATTCACAAGTATCACGTTTTATTTTGTCGTCTGAAGATTCTTTAAATTTGGAATAGTCTAAATTGTGACATTTGGTAATGGGTTTTAAACTCAGAAATTAATTTTGGATGGGACAAAAATCCCATCTGAGTGTTTTTCAGGGGGACATTTTCAATTTTTATGGGACAATGTCTCAGAATCTCCCCCTTGGCAGAACACTGAATTAATGAGTTATGAAACAATTAATCCTTGACTCCATGGAATTTACCACTTATCAGGAATGAGAAAATGTTACTGACAGAGTAGATATATACAGTGCACTTAACTCTTCAGACACAGTTTTCAAATATCGTCTGCATCGGGTGCAGGTGAAAAGCAGTAGTACAGAGCAAAGGGTTAATTTTTTTTACAAGTTTTAGCCAAGAATGATATAGGCTACATGCAGATTTGACAACTTTCCATAATTGTATCAGTTTTTATCTAAGATATTAAAGGGCCCTTTGAGGGAAAAATTGACGGTCAGGATTTATATTTTGGTTATCTTATTTGAGAAATAGATCTTTTATAGATTAAACCACAAAATGTGTAAATAATGATAAAAATTCGCTTTATTTTTTTTATATTTATTCGATGTTTTAATAACCTTACAGCAGTAAGGACTTAGTGAAAAATCTAAATTATATGTTTTGCCAATTCTAAAATTTAAAAAAGCCTGATATACTCTCGTTAACATCAACATAGTTCTTTACAGAATTGGAAGTGCAAAATAATACACAACATTAACAAGAGTTTTCCGGGGATAATATAGCTTGTCTATCAGGGCTTACTTCAGACCAGTTATAGCATTAGGTAAAGTCATACAGCATCACCTATTGCATATTAAGGTTAGACTAAAATTCTAAGTCCAAAAAAGGGCACAATTCAGTCAAAATCCATTTCAGAGTTGTGGGACTTGACATGCATGGTCATCTGATGACCCTGAATAAGTGTGTGAAGTTTCAAAGCAACAGCATACACAGTGTCTGAGAAAAGGCCCTGCATGCAAAGGTTTGACCAAGCTCCCCTTGAATAGGCGAGCTAAAACAATTGGCAAATATAAGTAGAATAAGTTGAAAATATATTCTAATCATTGTAGCAGTCGGAGGAAACAATGTTAAAAGGTTGTTATATTTTACCCTGAGGATTCATAACTCGTCTGCAAGTAGCTGTGTCCACTGTCTCGACTCACTACTGAACTTGTCCCTGAAATTTTGAATAATACAATACAGTTAAAATTAGAGGTAAAATTACATAAACAGAACCTACAGCCTTAACAAGTGATCTTGCGAGTAAGATGGCGCCTTAGACCACACTGCCACATAGGACCATTAATGGTAAGATACCAGGGCTTCTGAAATCACATGTAAAAAAAATTGACCCTTATTTTTGTTATTCGGGACCTATTTTCATTTAAAAATGCTATAATAAATTGGTCAAGATGTTTTAAGTATGGCCCAAAAGCTCAAGGTGAGCAGTGTTTTTCTATAGCGCTTTGGGCAAATAAACTTTGATTAGTGCCTCTACTAGGTAGCAACCTTAAACAAGAGGCCCTGGATCACTCACCTGAGTGTTTACAAGATATTCCTTAAATTAGGCCTAGTGACCTATTTTTTGACCGGACTTGGCCTAGATATCACTAATTCAAACATTCTGACAAAGTTTCAACATACTCAAGAGTGTTACCAAGATTTTCCTCAGATTTGACCTAGTGACCTAGTTTTTGACCCCACATGACCCAGTTTTGATTAATTATGACATAGTGTAGAGAATTTTAAACTTTACCTGGTTTGACAATCCTCTTTGGAGTGTCCTCAGTTTTCCTTGGAGTCACAAACTTCCTTGGGGAAACCCTGGTTTTCTTTGGAGTTAGCAACTTCATTGGAGAGACTCCAGACTTCCTTGGAGAGACTCCAGACTTCCTCGGAGAGAGACCAGACTTCCTAGTTGCTGTCAATGTCTTTTGTGGAGTTGTCGACTTCACATGATCAATTTTGCCTTTTGAAAAAAACAAGATGTGTTTGTGAAACACTATGCCCCCTCATATATTTGACCTCTGACCTTGAAGGATGACCTTGACCTTGTCATGTCACCCCTCAAAATGTGCAGTCTCATGAGATACACAAGCATGCCAAATATCAAGTCTCTATCTCTACTGGTCCAAAAGTTATGGCCAATGTTAAAGTTGGCGATTTGACCCATATATTTGACCTCTGACCTTGAAGGATGACCTTGACCTTGACATGGCACCCCTCAAAATGTGCGGCTTTATGAGATACATATGTATGCCAAATATCAAGTCTCTATCTATACTGGCTCAAAAGTTATGACCAATGTTAAAGTTGCTGACAAACAAACAGACAAACGGACAAACAGACAGACAGACAGACAGACAGGGCAAAAACAATATGCCCCCGACTTTGTCAATGGGGGCATAAAAATACATATGGAATTTTACAAGATTCTGGTTAGAATTTACATAAAATAAGAGGGCAGTCACTTATATAAATAAGGAACTGGATAAAATGACTAAGCCCATGGTATCCTAACAATAACATGATACGGCTGGAGCTGCCCAGGAAGCCATCCACTGGAAACCTGTAATTGGGTCAGTACTTGAGCGCTGGAGACAGGATAATGTTAGTAGCTGTTCTTTTTTTGTTCAAATTGTGAAATGTAACAAAGACGCCCAAAGTCACTCATTAAATGATTATTCTGATTTCACATGTCACTTCCTTACAAACTAGAACTATCCCTGAAGATGATAAAAATACCCCCAAAACAGCACCTTGACCTACAACATAATTTAAGAAGGTAGTCCTTTCAAACAGTACTCATTTTGACCTTGACCTTTGAGGTACAAGTAACCCTCATCATAGAAGCTTTATGTAAAATGTTATTGAATGCCACCAAGTGGTTTGTAAGAAATAGGTCGGACAAAATATGGCTTCCGGCTGACCGACAGTGACTCCTGTATACCCACCCAAAACTTTGTTTTTTGGGAGTATAACTATGTATGGACCAAGCCTATGAAGAACTATAATTTATAGTTATATATATGAGAAAAATTAGAATTATCTGTTTTCTAATAGCATTTCCATGCAGAGTGTATACAACGTAAAATAATGCAACATTTGATAAATCAAGACATTAATTACCTGATTTGGCCTTCAATTGATTGTTGATCACAGCAACATCTGGCGAGGTCTGGAACCCAGATGAGTGAAGAACAACTTTTGGCTGAGCTGCAACAAAAAACAAGACAATCATGATATTCCTGCATGCCTGGCAATAAGAAATTGAACAGAAAAATGACATAAATTGAACAGAAAAATGACATAAATGCCTCTTTCATCATGGTAAACCTCCTTAACCAGTTGATCTATAATACTGCATTTGCCCGCACCCAATACAGAAGACATTTGGAAATAGTGTAGGAAGAGTTCAAATTGAAGAGCAATTTGTTGAACTCTTCCTGCATTGTTTTCCACTCATAAAATGTAAACATACTAAGTCACCCATTTGTGAAATATTGCTTTCAATTTGGAAGAGTCCAAGAAAATGCGTATGGAACAAAGGGTTTACAAATTTAAGTAATGTATGCCAAAGGGTTTTTCTGTAAAAAAAATATTGCCTCGAAACCAAATTTCTATTAATAGCAAATGTGACCTATCAACTCGGCTTGAACAAAATTTTAATGTTATAGGGTATCAACCAAGCATCATTCATATATATGATATTATTTTGGTGTAAGTTTGGTGAGAATCATATGAAAAATGCGGATGCAAGAGTGCACACTGTTGTGTCCAAACATCAAATAACGCATTTTTTTTATGATTCACATTTATGACCACAACGCCAACAACATTTATCCAATTTTGTCAGTTCAAGAACTTGTCCCAAGATATAACGGTTACATTACGACCATGTAAGTTCGGTGGACATCAAATTACAATTGAAAGTTGCGTGTAGTAGAGTACCAACAACACAAACTAATGCAATTTTTGATGATTCAAGACCCTTAACACAGATGAAATCACCTGATTTGGTCAGTTCAAAACTTGTCCCAAGATATTATGGCTATATAACTTAAGTTTAGTGAGGAACAAATGATGAATGGGTGCTAGAGTGCACACACATTCAACTAGTACCTTCATCATGTGCTTGTGCTGTGTGTGCTGAAGACTTATTCAATTGATCGGTGATAACAGCAACATCTGGCGAGGTCTTGAACACAGATGATTGTAGAACAACTTTTGGCTGAGCTGCAACAAAGAACAAGACAACCATGATGTTCATGTAGGCCTGGCAATAAGAAATTGAGCAGAAAAATGACATAAATGCCTCTTTCATCATGGTAAACCTCCTTAACCAGTTGATCTATAATACTGCATCTACCCCACCAAATAATAATAAAGTTTTTATTTATAGAGGCTGCACAGTTGGGCAAGCCCAGTCTTCCCTGTGGGCCTGTTAAAACATTTACAAATATTTACATATATATTATTATAGGGTACCATGTACATATTTACAGGGTTGCCACAAACCAGAGGAAACGAAATTCCCTGACAATTCCCTGACATAATTTCAAATTTCCATGACACATTTCATCGCGAAATTTGGTCTTTCTGTCATAATTTCTGTAATACGTAATGGATTTTTAAAAATATATAACATTCATTCTCATGTTTTCAATTTTCCCTGACAATTCCCTGACATTTGCATATATTTTAAAAATTCCCTGACAGTTCTCAAAATTCCCTGACAATTCCCTGACCTTGAAAAAAATAAAATTTCCCTGACTTTTCCCTGACGCGTGGCAACCCTGATTTATATGGACCTAGCAATGAGCATTGTGGTACACCAGATGCAATTGGAAGAGATGAAGACAGTTTGCCAGCAACTGACACTTTCTGGGATCTTTTGTCAAAATAGGGTTTAAACCCTTCCAGGGTTTTGTTTCTTATGTTGTATTCAAACATTTTGTTAAAAAGGAGTGGATTATTTATTAAATCAAGAAATACAGTTCCAATTACCTTTCTGTTGTTAATTGCATCAATCCATATGATGAAAAACTATGTATAGTTTAAGTCAATAAAATATATCTATAATGTGTCAATTATTGCTGTAAGCACTGTCCCCCAAGAATGATTTTATCTGAATCCAGATTGAGAGTTATTAATGAGAGAATTTTTTTTTCAAGATAAGTCTTCAAGAAATCACACACATGTCTTTCTAAATTTTTTGATAATACAGGCAATATTGAAACTGGGAGGTATTTACAATGCAGAAGGCTTTTGAAAACTGTGTAGGAAGAGTTCAGATTGCTGCTGAACTCTTCCTGCGTTGTTTTGAACTCAGTAAATGTTAACATATACTAAGTCACCCATTACTGATTAGTAGAGAATTATTGCTTTCAATTTGGAAGAGTCCTAGAAAATGTGTATGGAGCAAAGGGTTAACAAATTTAAGAACTGTTTGCCAAATGGGTTTTCTGTAAAAAAAAATTTGAGAAACCAAATTTCTATTTATAGCAAATGTGACCTATCCACTCGGCTTCAACAAATGCTATATTTATAGGGTACCAAGCAACATTCATATGATATTAGTTTGATATCTGACAAATGGTTCAGAGTTTTGGGGCTGAGCCGCCTCTGATTGTGGCCTCAACTAGTTCACAATAAATGTTCAGAATATACTTACATTCGACAATATCCAGAAAACTGTCAGTAATGTCTTCGGTCAAAGCTTGATACCTTTCTGTCAACCAGGCATCCATGTCTTTTTTGCCTATTTATATAAGATAATGAAAGTTAAGTATCTCTAAACGAACAGATGCAGTGATGTGCATTTTTTTCCTAAAATATAACAATGAACATATATATTACATAACAAATTGTGCACTAATTACATATGATAAGCAAGTCATTGGCCAGTCCAACCATTGAAAGACATCAAGAAGTCCCCTTACTGGGAAAGCTCAGCTGTTTACAGCCACTTGAGTATACATGTAGTCTTGTGTTGTTCAAAAAAAATTATGAAGAGAAAGTGAGATTTTTTTTTAATTAATTTTGCATTTTTACACTCAAAACGTATGATAAATACAAAGTATGTAAATGCAATCTTAACATAACTTGTGTAGTTTGACATTCAATAAGTGGTGAAATAATGCTTTCAATTTGGAAGAGTCTAAGAAAATGTGTGCATCGGGTTACCGTTAAGTCACTGTTGAAACGTTGTGGGTGGGGTACGGATATTCCTTAAAACTTAAACTGTTTGTTCGTATCGGGAAAGAACGCAGAAATTCTTGATAAGCCATATTTCAAAGTTAATATTAACAAGTTAAATAGGATATGAGAATATAAATATAAATACATGAACTTGCCTCCAACCGCTAAAATCTTGAATTTCCAAATACCAGGATACCCACGGAACTTGGCTGTTCCATTATCTGATGGTTTGAAAGCGTTTACCGGAATCTTTGGTTCTATAACTTGTTTCAAGTTATGAACGGACAATCTGCTGCCGTCGTCAATCCATCGCATAACTGCATAACCGCTCGTTTTTGATTCACATCCTGTCGCCATTGTGTTGTTCGAACTGTCCGGTTTCCCTCCAAAATTCAAAAAATATTCCGCTTCACCATCCGGAAGTCTTGATTATCTGCGACGCTGGACGCTTGCTGTATTGAAAGCATTCAGAGGACGAGTGATTCCAGTCAGCGTGCAGTTGGTAAACAAAAAGTGGTGAGTTTTTAATTCCGAGTAACGTTACTGTTGGAAATGTATCACGTAGTTTCTTTTTACAAGAAATAGAGCTTATTAAAATACGAATCGATCCATCGAACAATAATAAAAAACATATCCAAAAGGACGGTGCCATCATTATGATTTACGGACGTTTCGGTAAATGACCAGTTCGGTAAATTGATTTTATATAGTGAATGTTCCGGACGTTTCGGTAAAAAGTTAATTATAGTAATTAAAGGTTTATATACCGGTATATCACACCTTTTGCTGGCGGATAGCGTTTGATTTGTAGTCACTTTTATCATTATAAATGGGTTGGGTCTAAACTATACGATGTAGTTAAAGAAAGGGTAAATTTCTATGCCAAATCCAGGGGTGAGAATTTTCCGCGGAATTCCGCGGATTTCGTTTCTCTCAGGGCCGTTTTTGAGATCGATGTAAATCCGTTGAGAAATTTGTAGAGGGGGGGGGGGGGGGTTATGGCGAATAATTCAGGAAATTATTATTTGCCGATATATTCTTTCACTATTCCAAGTAAATCCGCGTTAACAACGTTTATATCGCGTTAACAGCGAGATTTCGGTTCAGCTAATCGAATAACGAGACTCTTGTCCTACAGCCAATCAAAACGCTCGTATTATGCTGTGTTCGTTCAACATTTCCAAGATGGCGTCCGTGATATGAAATTCTGTATCTGTACTGTCAATTAATCTGAATTTAAGACATAATGAGAAGCATAGGCAGAGATTACGATAACAGTGTGGAAAACAAGTTCTACCCAAGATGGCTAGAGAAAGAAATTACGTTGACATTTGGTACAGAAACAAGAAATGTGATAATTGGCGACGATTTCTTGAAACTGAAAGTAAACTTCGGACGAGGGAACCTTGTGTAAACTTTATTCCAAACAAATGAATTACGGCAAACGCGACTGCGTAGCATATAAGAACCTTCTGAAAAGCATTAAACATGTCCAGTTATTGAAACAGCGGATTTCCAGTCACAGGTAAAAACCTGTAATGTCAAGTATTCACTAAAAGTTGTCTGTCAATAGCTATTCATAGGTAATGTTAAAGGAACTGATCACGATGTGTCGATTCAGAAAAGTTATATTTTGTTTTTAATAAACCAGTTTAATGAATTAGAAGATGGTTTATTGACATAAAAAAGTAATCAGAATCAGAGTTTGAATGTGAACTTTGTCTAGAAATTGTGACTGTAATGTGAACTTTGGTGAATTTTGTCTAGAAAGTTAACTTTTACAATACCATACAAAATTTAGATCAAATTTTGCATCTTTATCTGTGATCAGATCACAGAGTTCCATTTGATTTCATTTTTAAAACATGTGAGTTTTAATTGCTTGTGTTTGACAAGAAATTAATCTGGCAATGTTGAATGGATCCAATAATAAACTGAATGTAATTTGTATGGACATGTTCTACAACTTGTTTGTTTGAAACACAGCTCATCGTGTATGACATGCAACTCAAGTATAATTGTAAAAAAAACACATGAATGACAGACCCAAGTGAAAATGCAGGAGAAGGCTCCTGAAGTGCTCAAGAAAGCTATATTTCATTTTGCTTCGGGGGCTTTGCCCCCCTGAGCCCCCCACATGGGCACTGCCCATGTCCCGCAAGGGGCCTAGGCGGCCCCCTTGACCCCTGCCAATTTTCCTCTTTTTTCACCAACGGCCATTCTCACCCCTGCAAATCGGAATAATCGTTATGAAAGTGGGAAATCGAAAAAAAGAAGAAAAAGTGAAAAAAGTGCCATTTGAATGTATTTGCAACCCAAAATTAAAATTAGTCCTCTGATCAGGATCTACCATGCAGACAGGGATGTAATAAAAACACGAAAACCCCTATTTGAGTTGAAAAAATTAGAATCTACTTTAATTTAAGTGAGTTTAAAATATTGTGTTCCTCAAATATATAAATAAGTTTATTACAATATCTATGATTATATCATAATTCTTATAATTATAAATATTACGATTATTAATATCAATCATTTCACCTTTAGGATTAATATACCAGTTTTGCTTTATATTAGAATTATTAAAAATAGGACTGGATCATGTTATCCTGTCACGCATATTTATATTTAAAAAAAAAAAAATTCAGACCCCGAAGCGTGGTCTGTAAATGCGGCACGTCTTTAATTAGTGTTTGCCATTAATTGTGCCGTCGCCTGTAATCAATTAATTAACAACCTCGCTACACCCAACACTTTAATCAGATGAGCACCACTTCATTGTCAAAAAGTTTGAATCCTGGCACCGCGTAACTAGACGACTGATCAGAATCCAAAGTTTTTAACACACAAAAAGGGTATAATAACGACTCCTTCTCTGTCTGGTAAAACAGTGTAGAGCCAGATCATCAATTGGTTTAATCCTTTCACTGCCTTATATATTTGCTAACAGTTTGGATCCGTAAAGCGATGACTGATCAAAATTCAGTCTTTCACACACGAAACGAATATATAACAGTTGATTTGACTCATTGGGCAATAGTTTTTTTGCAAACAGTTTGGAGTCATTTATAGGTATTGTTGATATAGTGTATATAATTATTATCTTATTGCAAAACTATGTACATATTTTATGGTGAATATTAAATATATATCCAGTACACTTTTCGTTATCAATTATTTTGCCAATAGGCCCTATATATTACTATATAAAAACTCCAGTTATTTTCAACACCCTTCGCATGTCCATCATATTCATTGTTAGTCAAACAGTTACTGGGAGAGGTACTTAATCCTTTAATTACTATAATTTACCTTTTTACCGAAACGTCCGGACCATTCACTATATAAAATCAATTTACCGAACTGGTCATTTACCGAAACGTCCGGCACCCATCATTATCACAGAATTCTCAATGCGTCATTCTTCGTCTTTTATTAAAAAAAAATGGCGAGTAGACATTTTCTGACTGAAATCACAGGGATCCGAGTCATGTTTCTGGTTAAATTCCTATTATCGTACAGGTCCCTGTTTTCGAACCGTACCTATGCTCGAACCTTTTGTTCAACGACTGTTTATATATACCAAAAACGCATTTTATTTAGCATGTTAACCAGTGCTTTGTTTACTTTCAAATAAATTGTTGAGTTTATTTGTCAGTATTGTTAGTGACTGTGTTAACATGAATTTATAAATATTCCCATGAGCCCTGATAAATATTAAGATGTTCGAGAACCGGTGCTTCCATGCAATACAATAAATTATATCAGTTTTCTTCTGACTGAAAGATAAACAGTAAACATTTACATTTTCATTAAAACCCTTCAACAATTATATTTTCATTTAATTCACCAAATTTTGATGATAGATTTTTAACCTGTGTGACAGATTTTTTTACAGAAATATGACTGGTATATGATTGATATGTCTTATATTTTCTATTCCAGGTGTACATGATATGGCTTCAATACAAGAACAGAAATATGAGGAAGTTCTCATGGATGGGAAAAAAAAGTTCAAATGTGGCATTTGTAAACGACTGTTGAGTAGAAGAGATTATATCTTACAACATTTGTCGAGGGATCATTTAGTGTGTAAGTATCCATTATTGATTACCAGTAATACCTTCTTTTTGCTTGGAAGTTGCCACATATTTAAAGATTCGGCCAAAATTAAAAAAAGTAATGAAATATTTCTTCTTCCCACAGTTGACAGGGGTTAGTCTTGATGAACTGACATTACACATTCTGCAGACAAACCCGACATTAAGCAATCTTCACCAGGCGAATTACTACTATAGAATGATGTAAACAAAAGATAAATATGATTACCATATGCTTTGAGCTTCATAGTACTTTAGTAGCAGATTTTGCACATTATACAGATGTATGAAGACATTCACTTTGGACCTGGACATTGCAACTTGTAATATTTATATGCCTAAATAAAGGGGCTAACAGGTGAGCTTTTGTGATCGCCCTGTGTCTGTCATCTGTCAGGTGTTAACTTTTACTTCTAACAACTTCTCTGAAACTACATGATGGAAGTTGATGAAACTTGGCATGGATGTTCCTAGCGTGCCCCGCTACCTTTTGATCAAGCTGTGTGGATTTGTTAAAAAAACATGGCTGCAAAAATCTTCTTGTCAGATACCATTGGCCTGATTTTGAAATAATTTCACAGAAATGTTCCTTAAGTGACTAGACTAAGTTTGTTCAAACCATTGTGATTCATAAAACATGGCCTCTAGTGGGCATGAAACAGCTGTCATTTCTACATTTCCAGTATTTTATTTTTGAAACTCTTGGGGAATTGAAAAAAAAAGGTTAAATCTCAGGACAATGTTTAGTGAGTAACCATTTGCAATTTTGAATTTGAAAATAATTCTTAACTGCTTTTTCCAACAAAGATTCTTAAATTTCTTTACACATTTTCCATTGATTTTGTTCTTAATTACAGCAGTAGAAAATGTATCAACAGGACAGAAGCAGCAGAGCTTTGTTGAATTAAACAGTGATGGGAGAAAAATGTTTAAATGCCATCTTTGTAAACGGCAGTTCTGTCAGAAAAGAAATGTATTACTACATCTAAACAGAGACCATGAAATGTGTAAGTATGCTGGTCTATATTTACTTTTACCAATTTTGCATCTTTTTTCACCAACCCTTTGGGCAAAGTTGAAAATCCTGGTTACTAAACTTGTTGAAATAATCTTAATACATGAATAAAGGTTATAATTTTGTGTTCCTGCTAAGCATTGAATGACTGAAAGATACATGAAAAGTAGTATTTCTAGTGTTTTTAGCTCACCTAAGTGCAAGGTGAGCTATTGGGATCACATTTTGTCTGGTGTGGTCAACATTTGCCCTTGTTAACACTATACCAACTACATTTTGCATGCAATCACCATGATAGTTTGTCAGAACATTTATCTCCATCAAATCTTGGACAAGTTCAAAACTGGATCGTGTGGGATAAAAATCTCGGTCACTAGGTAAAATTGAAGGAAAATCTTGTTTACACTCTGGAAGCCACATTTTTGCCTTGATCATGTTGAAACTCTGTCAGATTGTTTGTCTTGGTGATATCTAGATCAAGTTCGAAACTGGGTCATGGTCAGTCAAAAACTAGGTCAGTAGGTCAAATTTTAGGAATATCTAGTTTACAGTCAGGTGAGCAATCCAGGGGCCATCATGACCCTCTAGTCGGCATACATAATCGCGGCATACATAATCGTGATTACATATTCATTAACTTTGAACAAGTTTATCTATATTTCAGCTCCTGTAAAGAAAAAGAATAAGCTTCATAAAGGTGAAGAGTCAATACAGATGCCAATCCTTTCATGTACAGCAATAGTAACTGCACTGAAGAACAAAGTTTCTCAGTCTAATGAGATCAGCAATGAAATGCATACAGGTATGGATTATCCTGTACTGTAATGTAAAATTAAACATAAAAGTCTAGCCTTGAATGAACATTGCATGTCAGTGTAATATGTTTTGTTCAACAAAGTGGATAGTTGGCTCAAGCAAAAGGGTATATTTAAAACCAAAGAAAAAAATATGTGTGTTTCAGGTTATGCTCTCAAAAATATTAGGGTAGCTAGGTTGGCAATTCATTCTAATTTATACCTTTTTAGCTCACAGGTGATTTTTTGTGATGGCCCTGTGTCCATAGTCTGTTGTCCGTCGTTAATTTTTAGCTTCTAAAAACTTCTCTTGAAACCACTGGCTCAATTTTTATATAATTTCACAGAATGTTCCTTGTGTGACCCTGTACCAAGTTTGTTCAAGCCATCACAATTTTTCAAAAAACATGGCTGCCATTGGTGTGCTTACTGTTGAATAAACAGATCCCAAACTTCATTTGTGAATTCATATATCTCGGAGTCTTTGAGTTATCTACTTAAATTGGGAAACTCATGGATACTCCTGTGAGCAATATAGGGCCACTTTGGCCCTTTTGTTTCTAAGAATTAAAGAACCAGGCTCTTGACTTTAAAGAGTGCTTATTCAAATGTGATAAACAAACTGTAGGCACCAAAATGTTAAGATAGGTAGGTAGGGTAGGGTAGGCTTATAAGTATAACCCTTTCCCTTTTACGACAATTCTGCAGCAGACTACTTTTAATGTATTTTGTCAATGACAAAAAGTGGAAAACATCATGGCAAAAGGAGAAATTGCACGTTTTGTGCAATTTGTTCTTTTGTCACTATGTTTTCAAAAGGCCAATTGCTGCAAGGCGTCAGAAAGCGTCTATATGAAGGAAAGGGTTATAGAAAATCAAATACCTTTAATCCATAAGCATTTTCTTGGACTTATCCAAATTGAAAGCAATAATTCACCTCTTAGCAGTAATGTCAGATTGAAAAAAACATTGTAGGAAAAGGTCAGATTGCTCGTTACGATTAATCTGAACTCTTCCTACGCTGCTTTTAAATGTTGTCTGCATTTAGTACGGGAAAATGTGGTTTTATGGAGCAAAGGATTAAAAGATTGTGATCATACTGTGTATAAACAATTCTTTCAAACATCTCTTTGTTATTATTTGGTACTCTTGAACCTAAATGTGTCACATTTATTTTGCAGGGCCTGTGGAAGATTTATCATATGCATTTGGTGGTCATGCATATCAGACCAGCCAGACTGCAGGTTGTGTGGAAAGACCAATGAATCTAGATTGTTCTGTATCAGAGAGTGAATCGGAAAACCACAGCATTGGGTCGGATAGTGATTTATCTAGTCTGAATGATTCACTGTCTGATATCTCAGACATTAGTTTAGATGACAGTGAAATCGAGGTGGGCTCTGACTTTTCAGATCAAGGCAATCTAACTTGGTCGGACACATCTTATTCAGAGTCTTGTAATAGTGATAGTGATGATGGACATAATCATTTTAAAAAAACACTTACTGAAAGTGAAAAACAAGGTTTAACAATATTCAGTTGCTTTCAAAGAAATAACCTTTCTGCATCTGCTTGCAGAGATATACTAAAAACAATGAGAAGTGTGTTTCCAAACTCACGACAACTCTTGAACTTTGACTATATTCAATCTTTTGTGGATAAAAAACCCTTGATTGAGGTTCATTATTGTGAAATATGTAAATATGTATTTCCCACTGACCAGAATGTAGTTGGCTGTATTTCCCCTGATTGTGTAGGACTCCGTTACAAAGGCCCAATGGCAAACCAGCATAGACAGGAAAGACAGCCCAGGAAGAGTTTCATAATTGCGGATATAAAGAACCAGCTGACAAATCTGCTCCAAACACCAGGTGTATATTTTTTCTAAATATTATCAAACTGCTTTTGAAGTAAAAAAATAAATACATTGTGATTTAATTGGCTTTTCAGCTCACCTGACCTGGACTCAAGCAGAGCTAGCTCACTCTTTGTCCCTCATCTCATCCTTAAACAATTGCTTCAAACAACATCTCCTCATAAACCAAACTTTCCTCCAACTTCACAGGAATGGTCCTCTTCCAAAATAGCTAAATGAAACACTTTCCTGCACTTTCTGGTGCAGTATTCTGGTTGCTATGGCAACAGTTAAAAAATAATTAATATATAGCACAGACCTATATACAGATAATATAAAGGTCTGTGGATATATTACATGAAGTAAAGTACACATATAATATAGTATATAATCATTATCACTATTTCAATCAGCGGCACACGCAATATAATATCACCATAATCAGGCCTGGATTATCACACCTGTTGAAGAAACTTACTATATAAATTAAGGTGGACGAAACCACTTCACTCCCACTATATAAATTAAAATGGACGGGAGGTTGACATTTCAAAACCACTGTGATTCCAATCCTTATGAGTTTTTTTTGAGACTTTGTTGTTTTATTTCAGATATCGTTCAGGATATTGATAAATATAAGACTGACAAAGTCCACAGAAATGGTACAGAAGCTATTACAGATATCACTGACGGAACTGCATACAAAGAATTGCTCTGTGCAGAAGATGGTTTTCTTACCATGCCATTCAATTTGACTGGAATTATAAATACTGATGGTGTAAACTTGTATTCATCTTCCAAAGTGGAGCTTTGGCCAGTATTTCTGGCAATAAATGAGCTAAGTCCAAAAATTAGATTCTCCAGGGAAAACATGCTGCTAATTGGTATCTGGCAAGGAAAAGGGAAACCACCATTTAAACAATTTTTTGCCAGTTTAGGTGACGAATTAAATAGTCTATACAATGGGGGTGTTCAAGTTAATGTTAATGGGAAAGACATATTAGCCAAGCTTGCTGTTGTCTGTGGTGTCTTTGACTTGCCTGCGAAGGCAAGTATTCTTAATATGACATATTTCAATGGCAAGGAAGGATGTATTACCTGTGAAGATCCTGGTAAACGTGTTAAACAAGGGAAAGGTACTTCACATTGTTACCCATTTAGGAACATTGATTCTCATTATCCTGGTAGAAATCATGATACAGTGAAGGAATATATGAGGGAGGCAACAGACAAGAAACGTGTAAAGGGATTTATAGGTACATCTGGTCTGACTAATCTAGAAACATATGATCTGGTAAAGGGCACTGTTCCAGACTACATGCATGGTATTCTTTTAGGGATAACAAAATCTTTATTATGCAAGTGGTTTTCACCAACTCAAAGTGGGAATCCATACTTCATTGGAAAACACATAAAAACAGTATCAAAACGACTGAATAAAATCAAACCACCCCCATTTATTGAGAGATTACCACGTGATTTAGAGAAACACTACCAACACTTTAAGGCAACAGAACTGCAAGCCTGGTTGCTATTTTATTCCCTGCCCTGTTTGAGTGACATTTTGCCTTTTGCATATTTGAGGCATTTTGCTTACCTTTCTGAGGCAATTTACATTGTTTTAGGCGACAACATAACACCAACAAAATTAGACAGAGCATCTGTGCTTCTAAACAAATTTTATCAAGAATTTGAAGAGCTTTATGGTCCTGGATCATGTGGGTTAAATGTTCACAATGCATGTGCACATCTAATCTGGTATGTCAAACTCTGGGGACCAGTTTGGGCATGGAGCTGTTTTCCTTTTGAGGATGCAAATGCTATGTTACTCCAATCATGTCATGGGACAGGTAATGTTATGAAACAGGTAATGAGATACAAGGAGGTCCAATTAAATATGCGTAGTAAAGGTATGGAGTCTTCTAGTACTACTCGTTGGAAAGTGACGAGCTCAGCCAACAATTGTGATATCTGTGGAAAAATGAAACCTTTTAGTAAGGAGATCTTTTTTAATGAAGTCGCAGATAATGATGGTGTCAATTTAGGCAATGTGAAGCAATTGGATAGAATATGTGTCAATGGAAAACAGTTTTGCTCAGAAGATTACATAAGAATGGAAAAGAGAGTTTGCTCGGTCGTCCTGTGTGACGATGGCTCTGTTGGAAGAATTCTGTGCTTTCTGTTGGATGAAATATCTGATACAGTGTATGCCATTTTGCAGATGTTTCAAACACATATTGACACAGAGATCAGTCAGCTTGGTGCCGGCAAACATATAATTCCAGTAAGTGAAACACAACAAAAGAAAATGATACTAGTAGAACAATTGTCTCACATTTTGTTGTATATTCATGTTTCATTGACCAATGCATCCAATGTACACTATGTAGCACAACTGCCAAATGCACATGGGCATGCCATATTCAAGTAGTATAAAATTTGTAAAATTCATTTACTGTATACCAATTAAGGTAATAATAACTTGCAATGACAGGAGAATTGACAGGTTGCCTTAGATCTACTATAGTGTATTTGCTGTGTATTATGCATGAAAACTGGCACATAAATGTGTTATTCCATCGCCTATTCGAAGAAATAGGGGAGCTAATGTAATCATGTTGGTGTTGGCGTACGCATTGCCAGCTTGGTCAAACCTTTTCTCAGACACTGTGTATACATTTTTAACTCGCCTATTTGAAGAATAGGCGCGCTTATGTAGTCACCCCGTCGTCACCGTTGAAGCAGGCCTATTTGAATAATAGGGGTGCTTAAGTAGCCACTCAGGCGTTGGCATTGGTATCAGCGTTGCCAGGTTAAGATTTGCATGCAAGTATTGAAAATTTGTGATATCTCGCAATAAAAAATAGTGTGTGGTTTTATCTGATACTGATACTGTAAGTCTTTGGAATTATGTTCACTATTGGCATACATCGTATATAAACAAATTTACAGATTTAAAAGGCCTGTATGGACATAGTTAACATTTGCATGGAAGTATTGAAAACGTGTATTATCTTGTAATAGTTGATACTGTGTGACTTTACCTAATGCTATAACTGTTTTGAAGTAGGCCCTGATAGACGATGGCCCTGATAGGCGAGCTATATTGTCCTCCGACAACTCTTGTTAAAGTGGAACATTTAATGTAATTAAAACCAAGAATGTCAATGAACAATTGAATTTTGTTTTTCTTTTTTATTGGAGAATTTAGTATGTCGTGAATTTTCTTTTCTTCAAGAACCTTTTTTTTTTCTTCATTAAATGTTTGATAGAAAATATAGTTCAACAATAATGCGAACACAAGTTCATGAACTTTATATGGAGTTCTTGAACCAAACTGTTCATGAAAACAAATTCATGAACTGTATCCAGAGTTCATGAACCAAACTATTCATGAACTCAAATTCATGAACTTTATCCAGAGTTCATGAACCAAACTATTCATGAACTACAGTTCATGAACTGTTGGGGAATTTATTTGATGGTTCATGAACTGTTCACGAACAGTTCATGAAGTTCTTCAAAAGTTCATAAACTTCATGAATACATTTCGCAGGGGTAGTGTGATGATGAATGATGCACACTCTTTGTAGTCTAACCTGAAATCCTAGAAAGGGGGATAGAGTTATTTTATTAACCCTTCCAGTGCCAACATTGTTGCCTGCTTGACACATTTTTGTCTGGTGCAAGTTTTAGAGTGAATGCTTGTTCAGTTTCTTTATAAAAAAGATAAATGGGATGTCAAACAGTTTGGTTCCTGATGAGACACGAGTTACTGTTTGCATAATTATGATATCACATACCCGTCTACATGGCACTGAATGGGTTCAAGGTCTGTCATCCAAATCTTTCTTTTTGAGCCAGATAATGACATCGGATAACTGTAGGTTTAATTACCTATTATGCACTTTCCACCAGTTGGTAAGTGAATACCGTAAGTCAAGTTTGGCACCATTTTGAATATTTTTAATTAGACAAAGTAGCAAACAGTGTAGACCCTGATCTAACTGCTCTGAAATCTGGCATGTTGACTGACCTCTGTCTGATCAGGGTCTACCAAGTACTCAAGGCATAAGAGTGCATCGGGTAAAGAATTAACTCTTTCCTTGATATGAACCCTTTTTCAAGTATTTGCAAACAATAGGAGCCGTCTGATCAGGGTCTGCTCTGTTTGCTAATGGAATTAGATAGATGGGTTTCTTTACTTTCTAAAATGGCAAAAATGTTCCACCTGCTATATTTCATTATAGCTATTTTTGTCTATGAATATATTCAGTATATATTGACATTTGTAATAAACATAAAACAGGGAAAGGGTTAAACTTTGTAATGCACCTGGGTAAACAGATATCATTGTCTCATAACCATTTCCTCAATAAATACGCCTTTCTACGCCTCTGTCATAGTCACTTCTTGAAACCATTGTGATAAATAGAGCATTTGCTCCCATGGAGCAAATGCTCCATTTATCACAATGGTTTCTATACTACACAATTATAACACTTTCCTTTTCTCTAGTAAATGCTCCTTTTTCGGTAGATTCATTCAAAGAAGTTGGGTCTAAAAATAGCCTATGGAGGAACAACAGATATCATCGTCTCTTAACCCATTCCCACTTAGGCTATTTTTAGACCTAACCTCTTAGACCTAACCTCTTTGATTAACTCTACCAAAAAGTAGCATTAACTAGAGAAAAGTAAATTTTCAGAATTGTGTAGTTTTGAAACCATTGTGATAAATAGAGCATTTGCTCCATCAAGAAGTGACTATTACAGAGGCGTAGAAAGGCTCCTGTGGTGCAAATGCTCTATTTATCACAATGGTTTCATAAAGTGACTTTTACAGAAGCGTCAAAAGGCATCAATATGTGGGAATAGGTTAATGTGAAACATCTTGTTTAACTATGAGATAACAGCCTTGTAATAATGAGATAATCTTTCATAATTCTGAGATAATTATCACATAATTACAACTGATCAATTTGTACTGTTAAGACTATAAACAAGTCACAATGTACAAAAAAAAGCAAAACTAGAATTTTGATTTGGATCTACTCTCTATGTCGATACCTGAGCAACCATTAATCTCATGTCATGAATAAAGATTTATTTTAATACCTGTTCAATGAGGGAAACCTCCGGATCAAGCATTTTCAACTTTTCATTCAGAATCGGGTTTGGATGTGGTTTCCCATTGTAGTATGGTCGGTTCCCAGACAGAAAGTAGGAGAGAGTGATGGCTGATGGTCCATTGCCTGCAAAACAGATGTGTAAAATCATATTAAACAGAACTAAAGATAAAGGTTTGTACCAAAACACTTAAGTCGTCATTTCTCCATCAAACGCTATGTTGTAACCACTCTTTAGAATCGTCTCGTCGAGATGATTCTAAAGAGCAGTTGTTCCTGAATTTTTTTAATTTATGCATCTTATCTGGATCTCAGATGAAAATCAAAGAGAATGGCACATCAGTGTTTAACCCTTTCCCTGTTCTATGTTTATTCCAAATTTCGATACCTACTGAATATTCATGGACAAAATAGTTATAATGAAACATGGAAGGTGGAACATTGTAACCATTTTAGAAAGTAAAGAAACATATCTATCAAATTCCACTAGCAAACAGAGTATACCCTGATCAGACGGCTCCTCTAGGAGCCGTCTGATCTGGGTCTACTATGTTTGCAAATGCGTGAAAACACGTTTATATGAGGGAAAGGGTTAACCCTTTACTCCATGAATATTCATGTAAGAAATAATAATGTCATGAATATCAATTACATTTATTTGCATATTATGACATCTGACCACCGGAAATTTTGGCCATGGAAGAAACAATAGTCATATCTATACTATTTCATAAGCAAACAGAGCAGATCCTGAGCAGATGGCTCGTTTTTTTTAACCCTTTCCCTGTTGAACAGTTATGCATGAATTTATCACTCGTTAATTTAATTAACTAAATTAATTCTAGGTAAAATTTTGAAAGGGAATTGTTAGCTTAGACAAAAACTATAGGATCAGATCTGTATAATTCCGTTAGCTTACAAAGCAGCCTCTGATCAGATGACTCCTATAGGAGCCGTCAGACCTTGGGTCTCCCCTGTTTGCAAAGACGTAAAAAGGCGTTTATATGAAGGAAAGGATTAACTAATGAGTGAATCATTCAGTATGAAAGGGTATTTGAGAGAGGATTTTAAATGAAATACAGTGCTCCTCTATGAGTTTTCAAGGTTTGCAAATACCAGAACACGTCTTTTCCCCATTCAAAGGATCAAATTGCAAATTCGTCCCCCAATTACCACTATCATGATATTGACATTCTAGATATATGCACTTAGCAGATTTTCCAGTAAATTGGACAAAGTCCTATATTCGTTTCAAGACATTTTCAATCATTT
Organism: Azorinus chamasolen; assembly: GCA_963576725.1. NCBI lineage: Eukaryota > Metazoa > Mollusca > Bivalvia > Cardiida > Solecurtidae > Azorinus > Azorinus chamasolen. Next base: position 95,474,803 of record OY755238.1, on the reverse strand, counting down.
GAACGCTGCTTTTCCAATATCGTCCATAAATACTACATTTAAAGGAATGTCCATTCAGTATGAAAGAAGGAAATTTGCGGATGGATTTTGAAAGACAAACAGTGCAAACCCTTTAATCTAGGTCTACACTGTGACAATGTCCCACATTCATAGGGTAAATCCAACCTTTGTGTAATATGGGTCAAATGGATTCAATATTTGCTTACTGAAGCACTTATGCTTTTTCTCCACTTTACATTATTTGCTCTGTATTACCTACCACACTGTTTGTACAATTTTCATGGCTGCTAATGGCCCAACGCTTTATGCCTGTTAACCTTTTCCCTGTTCAGTATTCTTGCAAGAAATAATTACACCACAAATATTTTTATAACGTAAACTTTTCAAGGGAATATTTTGACAAAATCTATAGAATCAAGATTTATATATCGTGTCAAAAGCAAACAGAGCAGACTCTGAATATTTGTTAGCTGAATTTTAATAAAGGCATAATGTCCACAGTATGTTTTGGTATTATTAAAAACTGTAGAATCAGATCTATATCATGCCAAAAGCAGACAGAGCAGACCTTGATCAGGCGGCTTCTATAGGAGCCATCTGATCTGGGTCTACTCTGTTTGCAAATGCATGAAAAAGCGTTAATATGTGGGAAAGGGATTACCCTTTGTATGCTGTGGGTATTCAATGGGGATTGACCCATTCAGTGTATTAGGAGTCCATTCAGGCTTTAGAAATTTGCTTTTAATTCTGAATGACAAACACCTTTACACACCTTTTACAAACAGAGTAGATCCAGACCCTATGGCTCCTATACGAGCTGTCTGATTAGGGTCTACTCTGTGTGTTTATGGAATTATATAGATTTGATCCCAGAGTTTCTGTAATGGTTAAAAAGTCTTATTTATAATGCAAAAATTAAATTTTAGATAATTAATATTCATAGTCATTATTTCTTTCATAAATATTTGAGGGAAATGGTTAAATAAGCATTATTTTCTCCCATTTCTATCAAGTGTTCAACAGTTTCTATTGAGATCTAATATGAATAAATATTGTACAGATACTGGTAGATTATTTAACTTGTAACCCTAGAATGCACTCTTAGGCAATTGCTTAGGCTAACCAGGTCATTTATTTGTGTTCTATTTTTATACATTAATCATTTACCTCATGAATATTCACAAGCTGAATTTTTATAATTGCATATCATATGAACAAGGGATATTTTTTAACGATGACAGAAACTGTAGAATCAGATCAATATGCAAACAGAGCAGACCCTGATCCAGGTCTACTCTTTTTGCAAAGGTTTAAAAAGGCATTTCTATCAGATAAAGGGTCAAAAGAAGAGAACAAGTTCTCTGTGAAAACCTAGTGCTCAACATTAATATTATCAAACTTTTGGATGCTAAATGATTATTGCCCACAAAATGTCTGCTGTAATTCTCATAATATTTTCCAAACAGCTCAAATCCTGATTAGACAAATTGTTACTTGGCATCTGATCTGGATCCAGACTGTATAGGCAATCACAGATATGCTGCTGGCATGCAATGAGTTAAAAGCTTTTAACTCTTTGCACGCTAAGTAATTTTTCGTCTGCAACAATTGTCATCTGCTTCAATTCTTAAAATAAACTTTCTCTCATTTTTTTGCAAAAATATGGTCAAGATGACAAACAGTTTGGATCCTGATGGGACGCCGCAATATGCGGCTAATCATCTGGATCCAAACTGTTTGCATAGATAATCACAGTTTTGCCGCTAGCGTGCAAAGAGTTAAACCCTTTAATCCAATAGCACACTCTTCTGGCATGAATATTCATGGATTAACAGATTAAAGAAGAACCTGTCTTAAACGGCCATCAGAGATGTCTAATTATGAGTATGCAAGGCAGCTGGATGTGGTAGCTTAATTAATTTTGTCCTGCATTTAGCAACCAGTTGCATTTTTAAGACTCCTATGTTCAATAAATGAATAGCAGCTTAGGACAGTTTCTACTGTACACTTATACCATACAACTAGGTATGTCAATAAGAGACACTCTCCAGGTTTGGAAAAATCAAACAGTCCATATTTAGTAACAAGATATCAGGGTCAAGATTAGGTACAACATGTTATCAAACAGCTTAATGTAAGTCATGGTCACAGCTAAAATATTATGACATTGAATGACAAAACAAACTAGAATTGTGTTGGACAACTCTGTCCTCCTTCTGGCAATAATGTCCCTAAATCAGGCACATTTTAACAAAAAAAAGTTACAAAGTCCCATAACTTTGGTAAAGAATAGTCTAACTTCCCTTCTTTACTACCATCATCACATTATAGTTGGTCATAACTTCTCTTATTGGTGTATGAGTAGTTGCACACAGAGCTACATATAACGGCGCATATTCAAATACTAAAATCGCCTTTTCTCCACCAAATCCTATATTGTGACCGGACTCTTTAAATTCGTCTCAGAGAGACATCTCAGTATATGGTTTGGTGGAGAAATATAAAGTAGTTATTCATGAAAATGTTTTAATTTAAGCATCTTATCTGGATCTCTGTGGACACATTGGAACTTGCAGGACATACAATATAATGTACAGAGGAGGGGATGAATGGACAGACAAGAACAAGGCTATTATGCCTCCCACTTTATCAGTGCTGCATAAATACAGAATCCATCACTGATATAAACCTTTTTCATATTTGTCCTCATCCGTAAGTCCAATCAAGGAATGACTCACATGAAAATTATGTCACACACATCTACATATCATTATAAATGCATACATGTATGCAAAATTTGAGGTTCCTTGTGTTTCACTGGTGAAGAAATGTAGGAGTAGTACTTGAGAAGTTATGCTCTGGACAAAAACATTGCTTATGAAAAGTAACAAAGGGGAATAAATCCCTAAAATGAATTTAGAGTTACAGTCCTTGTTGACTGCACATACTCTCATCACCTTTTATATCCATATATAAAGTATCACAGTTGACCTACAACACACCTACAACACTTGAGATGTTATGCTCCAGACAAAAAATTGCTTCTAAAAAGTAATGAAGGGGAATAATTACCTTAAAATTATTTTAGAGTTACAACCCTTGTTAACCGCACAAACTCTCATCACCTTTTACCCATACATAAAATTTCACAGTTGTGCCTACAATACTTGAGAAGTTATGTTCCAGACAAAAAATTACTTCTGAAAAGTAACTAAGGGGAATAACTCCCTCAAAAATGAATTTAGAGGTACTACCCTTGTTGACTGCACATCCTCTCACCACCCTCTATGCATGCATAAAGTTTCACAGTTGTGCCTACAGTACTTGAGAAATTATGCTCCAGACAAAAAATTGTTTCTGATAAGAAACTAAGGGGAATAACTCCATCAAAAATGAATTTAGTTACAACCCATGTTGACTGCACATCCTCTCATCACCCTCATAATGTGTACCAAGTTTGAAGACAATATCATAAATAGCTTTCAAGAAAATTGCATGTCCCAAAAATATGTCCTATGAGACAAAATATGAAGTTAAAAAGGGACATAATTCGGTCAAATTTTGCGCAACAGTTATGAAACATGGAGAAGACTGTCCCCACATAACACTTATGATATGTATTAAGTTTGAAGGTGGTATCAAAAGTAGATTTCAAGGAAAAAACAAATGTCCCGGTAAAACGTGACGGACTGACTGATGGAAGGACGGACAGACGGACAAGGCGATTCCTATATAGCCCCCACCACAGGCGGTGGTCGTATAAAAATTAGGATTCTGATGAGACACAGTCACACTGGGAGGGGTGATGATAAAAAAGGAGCTAGATTTGAAAATGTCCCCAAATGTAATACTAACCTTTGAACATCTTCATCATGTTTAACCTTTGTAACCCAGTAGTATAATTTTGTCTGGAAACTGAAAGTTTGTCTCCACCCACAAATTTTGGGAAAAAACATACTGGCTTTTGCAAACAGTTTAGATCAAGATCAAAGGGATCTTAGATTAGCCCTCTTATCAGTTTACATTGCATGTCATTCAAAACTCTCTCACAAATTAACCCTATCCTTCACATAAATGCCTTTTCATGCACATGCAGAGCAAACAGTTGACCCAGATCAGATGGACACCTAGGAGTCTTCTGATCAGGATCTGCTGTGTTTGCTTACATGTATATGATATCAGTCTGACTTCACAATTTTTGTTAAAGGAAAAACTTCCCTTGAAAAGTTTACATAATTAAAATTCAGCTAATTCATGTCATTATATCTTACATGAATATTAAAGAGGGAAAGAGTTAATGAAGAGTCCTCTTTGCAATTCACCTTTATCCCTTTCCTCCACAAATACGCCTTTCTATGCCTTTGTAAAAGTCACCTGTTAAAACCTATCGGAGCAAAATTTAATGCTCTATTTATCACAATGGTTTCAAACTACAAAATTCTAAAATTTTCCTTTTCTCTAGTTAATGCTCCTTTTCGGTAGATTTATTCAAAGTGGTTGGATCTGAAAATAGTCTATAAGGGAATGGGTTAAATGGGTTAAGATCTGGACCTGAAACACACATTAAGTGTATTTTGGCCTAGGAAATCAAGCATGTAATGATATTGGATAGACCAGGGACACCAATTAGAGGTTCATCAAAGGATGTCAATATAAAATATTTAAAACCTAATTTATACTTTACTGCATTTCAGAATAGAAACCAATTTGTTACTGACAAGTTTTTATGTAAGTTTTAAACACATCACTGAGCAAAGCATGACGAGTTCTAAATCCAGAACATTCCATAAAAATTTCGAAAGAATGTCATTACAGTAGAACCCTAATGCGACCACTTAATGAATAAATATGGCCGTCTTTATAAGCAGGTGGTTGCTTAATGCAGGACAAAAGTAATGCAAAAAGCTTCCAGAGGAGCTTTCTGCATTACTTTTGTCCTGCATTAAGCCACCACCTGCATCTAGCACCCATAATTATACCTCTTTTATCAATAATTGTACATGTCCAAGCAATCAGAGCATTTTATTAACCCTTCACTCCATGAATATTCATGTAAGAAATAATGACATCATGAATATTAATTAGATTCATGGTTATAATATCACATGGACACAAGGATTTTTTAACAAAACAGACCCTGTGAATAATCAGATGGCTCCTATAGGAGCCATCTGATCTGGGTCTACTCTGCTTGCAAATGCGTGAAAATTATGAAAATGTGTTTATATGAAGGAAAGGGTTAACCCATTCCCTCATATTGATGCCTTTTGATAACCCTGTAAAAGTCACTTAAAACCATTGCGATAAATAGATCATTTGTTCCTATGTAGCATATGCTCTATTTATCACAATGGTCTCAAAACTGCACAATTCTAAAAACATTCTTTTTCTCTAGTAAATGCTCCTTTTATGCAGATTTATTCAAGGAGACTGGATTTACAAATAGGCTATGAGGAAATGGGTTAAAATGATTTTTTAAAAATTGAAATAGAAAATACAGTAAGCCCTGATGAGAGTGCTGCAATTTGATATGGATCTGCACCTGGTTGAGTATTTCCAGTAAGACCTATTTGACACTCTTAACCCATTCCCGTATAGGCTATTTTTAGATCCAACCTGTTTGAACAAATCTACCGAAAAGGAGCATTTACTACTAAAAAGGATTTTTTTTAGAATTGTGTAGTATTGAAACCATTGTGATAAATAGAGCATTTGCTCCTATGGAGCAAATGCTCTATTTATCACTATGGTTTCACAAAGTGACTTTTACATGTACAGAGGCGTCAAAAGGCGTCTATATGCGGGAATGGGTTAAACTGATTGGGGTTTTTTTGCAAGAAATGGAAGAAAATGTACCTTTAGACTTGAACTGGACGACAGTATTTGTAGGTGACAACTACTCAGAAGATTAACCCTTTACTCCATCAATTAAATAAGACCTTTCTACACGTTTGGAAAGAATGTAGACCCTGATCAGACAGCTCCTATAGGAGTTGTCTGATCAGGGTCTGCTCTGTTTATTATGGAAAAATACAGATCTGATTCTACATTTTCTGTCTTGCCAAAGACTACTTGTGTTAATAATTTAGTCGTGTGTTAATATTCATGGGGTAAAGGGTTAACCTATTCCCACATATTGATGCCTTTTGACGCCTCTGTAAATTTTGCTTCATAGAAATGCTCTAATATCACAATGGTTTCAAAACTGCACAATTCTAAAATTTTCCCTTTCTCTAGTAAATGCTCCTTTTGGGTAGATTTATTAAAAGAGGTTACATCTTGAAATAGCCTATGAGGGAAAGGGTTATTACCAATTCATTTCAGTTCTTACCTATAATTGCCACATCCGTAAACCTGCAACAACCTTTCGATACATTGATACATGACATTGTTAGTTCTTCTTTCTTTAAACACCATAAAATAGCCAATGTTTCTGATGATGTTCCGTTCTTTGGCTTCTTCTTGTCTATATCACAGTCAGGGGACAGAATCCTCACAGAATCTTGTCCAGTGGAGACAGTTCACCACATTCTCCACAGGTCATAAGTCAGTGGGGTCACATGACCCACCCTTGTCCACAATCCTTTTGCGCATCTTGATGGTTCCTATTGATCACCTCCCCCAGCACAACCTGAAAAATTCCAAACAACTGAAATATCATTCAAGGTCAAGGAATACCATAAAAGTGGTTTACCACAACCAGAGATTTCCAAGGAAATGGGGCTACTATTAGCCCACTTGGATCTACATGAGATGCCGAACCACAAATAACAGGTGCATACTCAATTACTAAACTCACCATTTCTTCACTAAACCTTAGTCTGTGACCACGCTTTAAATTGTCTATTTGAGACAATTCTAAGCAGTGGTCACAACATAGGTTTTGGTCTAGAAATAAAAGAGTTTTTCTTGAAAAAGTTTTGATTTACGCATCTTATATGTACCTCAATATAAACACATTTTCATGCATTAACAAACAGAGTAGACCCAGATCAGAGGGTTAAGCTGCAACTTAAAAAATCCTCTTATTCATACTGCAATTCAGCTAATATTTCTTGCATGAATATTTTATTCATCAGTAAAAGGTAAACAAACTACAGTAAAACCCCTCTAATGTGACCACCAAAAACAGGTATAATTGGGAGTGGTACAGGCAGGTGGTAGCTTAATGCAGGATGAAAGTAATGCAGTTTTAAGCTCCAATATGAGCTTTCTGAATTACTTTCATCCTGCTTTAAGCAACTACCTGCTTATAGAGACAGCCATTTTTATTAAGTGGTCACATTAGAGGGGTACTACTGTATGCAGACAAATTCAAATTTTTTTTCAAACGTACAAAACTTATGCAAATACTTTATAAAGAGTCCTGAATTAAATAAGTTATGCAAGCATTCTATATATGCATTTTGATTTATTTAAATCCTCTGACCTGGAATAACTACCACTGTTATCTAGATCATTCTGTGCAATGTCACCTACATTTATTTTTAAAACTATATTCAACACATTAACCCTTTCAATGCTGAATTTTCAAATGGATTTTTCTACAATTTAAAAAGGTCGAGCTTACTGTGAATATTCAGGGAAAAGTGTAATATGACAAACAGAGCATACTACCCTGATGAGGGGGCTCCTATATGGCTCATCTGGGTCTACACTGTTTACAAAGGACAGCAGTGACTGGTTTCCTACACAAAACATTTTATTTAATTATCTTGCCTATTAATGGGGCATTTCGAAACTGAAATGATTTTTTCAGATTTTTCACATTCCTGAAGCATTCACTTCTGCAGTCACCTGTAATGTAATTGAATTGTGAACTCATATTTCACAAATATTTTCAACGACACTTACGGTAGCTTTTTAGCTGTCAATGGCAAATCTGTGATTACTTATAATGCAAATAGTTTGGATCAAGATGAGACACCATGTAACTTGGGATCTCATCCTGATCCAAACTGTGATCATTAATTAAAACAAGCACGTACTGCTTGCGGGTGCCAACGCTTGTCTGCTCAACTGTAGCCAATATGACGATGAACAAGTGTGTTAAGTTTCATAACATTTGCATAAATAGTAAAGAAGTAATATCCAACATAAAGTTTCCAGATGACGACGACGATAACAATGCAGACGCCGAGTTACGACAAAAGTTTGTGGGGTTCTTTTTCTAAAAAAAAGACAACAGACAAGCAGATGACAAATTTGGCAGACAGCAATAATTGTGACAGCAAATGAGTTAAATTTGAAAGTGGAGTATTCTAAAGCAGTCACTTATCATTGTGTCTTCTACAGCTTCACCAACTTGATAAAATCTAATCAAAATTAAAATACATGTATTAATAAGAAAGTTAGCCCTTCAAATGCTGAATATTTAAACTGGAATGGCTCATCAGCACTTAACCTTTTACTCCATGAATATTCATGTAAGAAATAATGACATGAATATTATAGAGACTTATTGTTATAATAACACATGGACAGGTTAATTTTTGGCCATGAAAGAAACTGTATAATCATATCTATATTATATCATAAGCAAACAGAGCTCCTAATGGAGCTTTCTGCATTGCTTTCAGTCTGCATTAAGCTACAATTTGACTTTTGTAAAACCTAGTTTAATGGTTATTATGTAGGATTTTAGGATTTTAACTGTTTTAATTGAGCCCTTAATATTCACGATGTCACTATTTTCTTCCATGAATATTCATGGAGTAAAGGGTTAACATTTGGTGGAGTACGGAGATCCGGTGACTCAGAATACTTAGGGTAGTTAGGGCAAATGAATCATGGAATGCCCTGTATACAGTATGAGAGTTTGTGTAGGCATATCTTTAAAGCCCTATATAAGAGTAAACGTTTTACATCAAAATGTACAAAAAGCAGCATACACCATTATAAGTTTTAACCTCTGTGTTTGCAAATTTAAAACCCAGCCTGTGACATAACAATTTGCTTTAATCTCCTCAAAACTAATCTAAACATAATCTGTTATAGTTGTATTAATATCACTTGCGTAACAAATATAGTAACACATACGGTATTGTATCATCATCTCTAACAACAGACGAATAACAAACAAACAAAAACTGTAACACCCTATGCCCAACAGTTTACTCATCATCTGTATGTAATACAGGATCATCCAGATTAACTCTTTAATCCAATCCCTATTTTTAGGCCCAACCTCTTTGAACAAATCTACCGAAAAGGAACTAAACTGCAAAAAAGATTTTTTTTTAGAAATATGTAGTTTGAAATCGTTGTGATAAATAGAGCATTTGCTCCTATGGAATTCTATTTATCACAATGATTTGAGATAGTGACTGTTACAGAAGCGTCAATATGAACTAATGGGTATAATTTGTGTAACTCACTTAAAATAACTGTCTTTGGCAAAAATATGTCTACCGCTTACAGAGCTCCAGATAAGATCGTATATTTAAATATTTTCAACAACAACTTCTTTTATATTTCTCCTTCAAACCCTAGTGTAACCATGCTTTAGAATAATTTCCCTTTGAGACGATTATAAAAAATGGTCACAATATACCAGGGTTTGGTGGAGAAATGACGATTTTAATATTTGGGTACACACTGCTATCTGTAGCTCTGCGATTATTGAAATTGACTGCAAAACATCTGTAGTACGGTAATTGTCTCCAGTAAAAAAAATGTTGCCTGTTGCATTTCTCAAAGTTAATATTTTTCGTCATTTCCCCTCAAATATACAGTCTGCAGAGTGGCAAACAGTTTAAATCATACGATGCAGGGCTCCAGATAAGATGCGTAAATGAAAGCATTTTCAGGAATAATTTTTTTACTTCGATCTCCACCTAACCCTATGTTGTGACCACTCTTGCGAATTGTCTCTTTGAGATGATTCTAAAGAGTGGTCATGACATACAGTTTGGTAGAGAAAGGACAATTTCGGTATTTGAGTACACATCTCTGTCTGTTGCTCTATGATACCATTACAAACAGAGTAGGATCATCTCATCTGGATTCAAATTACATGTACAGTAAAACTTCGATTATTCGAACACTAAAATACGTATTATAATCGACCTTTAAGACAAGTGGCAGCTTAATGCATGGTGAAAGTCATGCAGAAAGCTCCTCTAGGAGCTTTCTGCATGACTTTCACCATGCATTAAGCAGCCACCTGCCTAAAAGGGTCTAAATTCTTCTATACCGAAAATTCGGATAATCGAGGTTTTACTGTATTTGCATAGGAAATCACAGAGTCTTTGCTAGACTTAGCATGCAAAATGTTAAACTCTGTCTTTCTCTGATAAGAAAGTCAAAGTAATCTGGATCATAACTATTTGTAAATGTCATCAACAATTTAAGAACTTTATCCTTTACACCATATACAAGTACATGTACAGTAAATCCTCTCTATAACGGCCACTAAACCACATCAAGTATTTTGTGCTTTAGGCAGGTTGCTGCTTAAAGCAAGGTGAAAGTGAAACAGAACGCTCCTATAGGAGCATTCTGTTACACTTTCATCTTGCTTTAACCTGCCACCTGCCCTAAATACCAACTAATTAAGGCAATATAGTGGCCGTTATAGAGAGGTTTTACTGTATCTTTTATGCCTTTTCAGCCATTGCAAACATACTCAACCCAGACCAGAAGTCTCAGATCAGGGACTGCTCTGTTTGGTTATGGAATTATGTACTTTATGCCATATCCAAAACATTCTGTATTCATACGCTAATATAAAAATTCATCTAATCAATATTCATGATGTAATTATTTCTTACATGTACATTGATGAAGTAACATATTCAAGGATCAGATATTCATAATTGCCTGTGTAATATCAGCCAGAAGTCCAGTTAAGATGCGTAAATTAAAGCATTTCTAAGAATAATTCTTTATTTCTCCACCAAACTCCGTTGCTCTGATCAGTGCTGTACATAGGAAGAGTAACCATTACTAAAATCTTCTCTGGATCTGTCACATAACATTTGTTGCTGAGTCACTGCCAGTGTAGAAGTACCCCTTTCCATCATACAAATGACAAGCAGCTTCTTTGCAAATAGAGCTGGATAATATATATCTGATTCTGAAGTTTCTACCAAAGTAAAATATAAACTGAGATCAAACAAATACTTTGCAATATTTATTTTCAACAAATACTTTGCAGTAATATTCAATGCAAAATGCATATTTGGCATTTGACAATTTAAGTCCTATATTAAACATTTTGCTCCGAGAAAACTGCTGCATAAGAAAGTGTCGTCTGCCAGAAAAAATATCTGCTGCAAGACGGGTAATAATCATCTAATCTGGACCCAAACTGTTGGCATTGACAATCACAATGTTGCCACTTCATTGCACAAAGTTAGTAAATCAGGACAATAACTGGTACGACTTTATAACCTTCAGCTTGCTGAAAAAAATGTTTGCCCGAATCATCATTACCGGTATGTAATTTTTTTGTCCTTCAATGTCAATCGAACTTCTCTACAAAAATATGAGTGTCAAACAGTCTGGATCTGGATGAATCTCAGAGTATCTCCGTATCATATCAGGATCTACACAGTGATACTGTTAGCAAAGTGAAGAGTTCAATTTAAAAATCAATCTTCAGTTTTCCACTCGAATGAGCAGACAAAAATACATTATTAGCTACAGTAGAACCTGTCTGAAGCAGCTATTCATTTATTGCACATAGGAGTCTTAAAAAGCAGGTGGTTGCTTAATGCAGGACAAAAGTAATGCAGAAAGCTCCTATAGGAGCTTTCTGCATTACTTTTGACCTGCATTAAGCTACCACCTGCCTTATAGATCCATAATTGGACCTCTTTTTGATGGCCGCTTAAGACAGGCTCTACTGTAATCCTTTCTCTTCAATGACAATACCCTATTCACTTATTTTTTCTGCACTGATAATCAAATAGTTAAGAATAGAACAGACAAAAAAACTAGAACGACTGCAAAAATTAACACCTTTGTGCCGTATTAACCCTTACTGAGCAGGACACGAGTCACTAATATCCTTTGCAAACAGTGTATACCCAGATGAGAGGGCTCCTAGAGGAGCCCTCTCATCAGGGTCTGCACTGTTTGTCATGTTACACTTTTCTTTAGAAAAATCCCTAAATATTTACCATAAGCTGGACCTGTTTGAATTTTGGAATAGTCCACTTGAAAATTCAGGGTTGTAAGGGTTAATATTTCGAACAGTGCAACCCTGAATTAACAGAGTGGAATAGCCGAGTCATCAGTGTCCTCTGTAGCCGTCACATAGTATAAAAGGCTTGAACTTGCAATAGGATTTTGAATCACAAACACTGTAGACCCTGCACCATGAATATTCATTTGATGAATTTTTATAATCACATAATTATGAACACAGGATATTCCGGTATTGGCAGACACTGTCCAGTAGAACCTGTCTTAAGTGGCCATCAAACAGGTCTAATTATGGGTCTGTAAGGCAGATGGTGGCTAAATGCAAGAAAAAATAATGCGAAAAACTCCTAATAGGAGCTTTATGTATTACATTACCATGCATTAACTCTTTGCACGCTAGCGGCGAAAGTTTTTTACCTATGCAAACAGTTTGGATCCAGATGAGACGCCGCATAATGCGGCGTCTCATCAGGATCCAAACTGTTTGTCATCTTGACCATATTTTTTGCAAAGAATTGAGAGAAAGTTTATTTGAAGAATTGAAGCAGACGACAATTGTTGTAGACGAAAAAATACTTAGCGTGCAGAGAGTTAAGCAACTGCCTGCTTCTTTAACACTCTTATGTTCAATACAAAAATGGCCGCCTAGGACAGGTTCTCCTATATATATAATAATAGACCAGTATATCATTTCATAAACAAACAGCAGACCCTGATAAGTTGGCTCAAACAGGATCCATCTGATCTGCGTCAACTCTGTTTGTAAAGATGTGAAAATTCATTTGTATGAAGTAAAGGGTTATAGAACTCTTTGCCACTAGAATCACACTGGTCATTATCTATGCAACCTGAGTTTTGGTCCAGATGCTGAGGTCCAGATAAGATGCCTAATTTTAAATATTTTTAAGAATAACTCCTTTATTTCTCCACCAAACTCTATACTGTGACCACTCCTTAGAATAATCTCTTCGAGACAATTCTAAAGAGTGGTCACAGTATATGGGTTTGGCGGAGAAATGACAATTTTAGTATTTGTGTAATGCACCGTTATCTGTAGTTCTGGAGATGAGATGCTGAGTGACATGGCCTCTATCAGGATCTAAACTATTTGATATTCTAACTGCATTTATTGTAGTAAATGGAGAAAAATAAATTTCAGACTTGTAGCAGAAGACACTTTTTGCAGACAATTTAGCATGCAGGGTGTTAAAAAGTAAGGATATCAAATGCCAGAAGGACAGATATTCTATACAGCCTATTACCTCACTTCAAAACGCAAAAACTGAACCATAAGAGTGTTAAAAGAAATATTCAATGTCAGAATTTCAGCTAAAACATAATTATACTAGCAAAGTGTGTCTTCCGGGTTAAACCCTTTCCCTCATATAAACATGTTTTCAGGCATTTGCAAACAGAGTAGACCCAGATCAGACGGCTCCTACAGGAGGAGCCGTCTGATCAGGGTCTGCTCTGTTTGCTTATGGAATTATATAGATCTGATTTTAAAGTTGCTGCCAAAGTTAACAAATCCTGTGTACATATTCCATTATAAAAAATTGGCTTATTAATATTCATGATTCATAATTTCTTATATGAATAGACCCTTTCCCTGTTCTATATTTATTCCAAATTTCAATACCTACTGAAAGTTATAATGAAACATGGATGGTGGAATATTGTAGCCATTTTAGAAAGTAAAGAAACAGATCAATCAAATTTCATTAGCAAACAGAGCAGACCTTGATCAGACAGCTCCTATATGAGTAGTCTGATATGAGTCTACTCTGTTTGCAAATGCTTGAAAAGGAGTTTATATCAGAGAAAGGGTTAAAAGATCGGAACTTCGGAAATCTACCTGACAATGCCGACATTTTACAACTGTTTAAGATATGTAGGAGCTGTCTGATCAAGGTCTGCTCATTTTCTTATGTGTTAGATTACCAAAAGAAATAAATTTCCATGCATCTGCAAATAGAGTAGACCCCGATCAAAAGGTTCTATAGAAGTCATCTCATCAGGGTCTGCTCTGTTTTTGGTTTGGTTTCAGGTTTGGTTTGTCGAGTTTTATGTCGTTTTAACAGTATATCAGTCATATCACAATGTCCTACTAATTACAGGTGGAGGAATACCCCAGACATTCTTCTGTGCACAGAACAAATTGCATTGTTTCGTGCACAGAACATCATCCAGGTAGAACCACTGACCTACCGCAAGCCAGCTGGAAGGCTTCCTTACATGAAAAATCCAAATGCCCAGACCGAGATTCGAACCCACAGTGGTGCGGGGCTGAGCGATTATCAGTCGAAGACCATAACCACTCGGCCACGGAGGCCCCGCTCTGTTTTTGGAATTGGTAGAAACTGTAGTCATATCTATTATAATTTCATAAGCAAACAGAGCAGACATGATCTGGGTGTACTCTGTTTGCAAAGGCATAGAAAATGTGTAATCAGGGGACAAAAATTCCCTTGTCTGCTCGTCCTGCATGTAATTTTCTCTTCTTTGTCTATATTGCAGGACTAGTGAGTATTTTGTGTTGCCTAGCTTTGTCTATATTGCAGGACGAATGAAAATTTTGAATTTTTTTGTGCCCTGAGTGTTTATATGAAGAGGAGGGTTAAAGTAGTCAAAACCATGTAAAATTGAATTAAGCCTTTCCTTGTTCTTCTTATTTCAAATTTCAATACCTACTGAATATTCATGGAGAAAATAGTAATAATGAAATATGGAAGGTGGAACATTGAAGCCATTTTACAAAGTAGAGTAACATTTCTATCAAATTCCATTAGCAAACAGAGCAGACCCTGATCAGAGAGCTCCTATAGAAGCTGTCTGATCTTTGTCTACTCTGTTTGCAAATGTGAGAAAAGGTGTTTATATCAGGGAAAGGGTTAAAAGGCCTGAACTCTGGAAATCTGGGTACAGACAGACAAACATAGAATGATAGGCAGACATACATACTGTCATACATACAGACTGACATACATACATACAGTCATCATGACATACAGACTGACAGACAAACATACTTTCATACATACAAGCTAACTTACATACATACAGACTGACAGACATACATACAGTCATCATGACATACAGACTAACAGACAGGCATGCTGTCATACATACAGACTGACAGACATACATAATGTCAGGTAACATACAGACTGACAGCCATACATAATGTCAGGTAACATACAGACTGACAGACAAACATACTTTCATACATACAAGCTAACTTACATACATACAGACTGACAGACAGACATACAGTCATACATACAGACTAATTATTTAACTGACAATTACATAGACTGACTGACATACATACATACATACATACAGACTGACAGACAGACATACATGCATACAAACAGGCTGACAGATATACATAGTCATACATACAGACTGACAGACACATATACAGTCAGACATATGGTCAATACATACTGACTGACAGACACACATTGTCATACATACAGACTGACAGACATATATACACACTGACAGGCACACACAGCCATACATACATACAGACTGACAGACATACATACAGACTGACAGACATACATACAGACTGACAGACATATATACACACTGACAGGCACACACAGCCATACATACATACAGACATACATACAGACTGACAAGACAGACATACACACTGACAGACACACACAGCCATACAGACTGACATACATATATAGTATACATAGACTGACAGACATACTAGACTGAGAAGTGAGTGTCAACCTGTCTACAGCAAGTAACACAAAAATATCCATAGAACATATTTATAAACTTACCTTCAACTCTGAACTTTAATTCCTACAGATATTGTATTGAATGTATGCACTTAGTGTAGAGCGTTCCAGTTTACCCACGTGTGCACTACCGGTATCAGGTTTACTATCTGACTACTACTATAGTTTATAGTCAAGTGAACAAGGTTTAAATGGTCATACTGCTTATATATATATACTAGTGTTCCAGTTGTTGAACCCCACTGTATATCAAAGTAATGTTTGTCTGCAACAACTGACATCTGCTTCAAATCTTCAACAGATCATTTTTTCTATCTTTTAAGAAAAAAATATGTTGATCATAACCCAAAGTCAAACAGTTTGAATCAAGATGAGATGTCAAGTTACTTTGAGATGTCAAGATACATGTACTTGGCATCTCCGCTATATCCAAACTGTTAGCAAAGGTTCCCATAGTATGGAGAGATCAATAGTGTAAATTCACAATAACCTTGGATACAGATTGAATCTGATCTATGGTCATTTTAAGAGCTCTTAAACAATTAACCCTTTCCCTCATATAAACCCTACCAGCCATTTGTTTTCTAACAATGGAGACAATTGTAACAAATAATGACATCTTAAATCTTAACCCTTCTCTTGCTGAATTTTAAAATACATTTCTCCTTCTTTACCCATGCCCAGTTGAATAATTACATATATCTTCACTGTGTACAAGTATTTCGCTGTGCAATCACTGCTGTGGAGTGCATTGGTTGCACCATCAACTTGTAAATAGTGCAGACCCTGATGAGACAGCTCCTGCAGGAGCTGTCTCATCGGGCTCTTCACTATTTACAGGTAGGTATATTGACGTGAATAGCAAGCGAAGGGTTAATTAACTTAATTTTTTATAGTAACACATTATGAATATACATTTCTGGCTCTACAAAAACTGTAGAATTAAGTCAATATTGTGCCATAAGCAAACAGAGCAGACCCTGATCACATGGCCCCTAAAGGCACTACTCTGTTTGAAAAGGCGTTAAAAGGGTTAATTTATAGAATAAAGAGTTAAGGCTATACCAATGCCAACTTCAGTAGCCAGGTACCTGCGGGTAATTGCATGACGAGTACCGAGTCAAAATATTGACTCGATCTTTTCGGCCTAGTCTCTATCAGACAAATGTTTAACCCTTTCCCTCATATTGATGCTTTATTTAACAGTCAGTTTCTGAAACCTCTGTGGTAAATAGAGCATAATTTTGCTCCATAAGTGCACACAATGGTTTTAAAACTACACAGTTCTAACATTTTCCTTTTCTCTAATAAAAGCTTCTTTTTGGTAGCTTTATTCAAATAGGTTGAGTCTAAAAATAGCCTATGGGGGAATGGGTAACCCGGTATGACTACAGGATTAGTAGTAAATACTCCTCATTGACTGATTCAACATAAACGGATTAGAATCAATGTCAACATGTGACCGCCCACAGCCGACACCACATCTAATCACTATAGCTATGACCTTAACCCATAAATGTTGGGCCTAGACACATGTAACTTGTCCAGGTGAAAAGCATGACAAACTAGTGTGATGAAACAAGCATGGTGGACAGACAGACAGACAGACAGACAGATAGCAGACAGATAGAGACAGACAGACAGGAAAGTGATCTATTAGTATCACAATGTGTGCAAAAAGGAAATAGGCAAAACAGTGTACACCCAGATCAGAATGGTCAACAGTCATTTTCATATCGGCTAATGATATCATGTAGAAACACCTCTTCACCCTTTCATTTATATAAACGCCTTTTCAAGCATTTGCAAAGATTTACACCCCAGCTCAGTCGTCTGATCAGGGTTTGCTCTGTTTGCTTATGAAAACTATAATAGATGATTATGCAGGTTCTATCAATACCAATAAGCCCTGTGTACATAATTCAGCTTATAAATATTCATGACGTCATTATGCCTTCCTTGAATATTAAACAGAAAAAGGATTAAAATGAAGAATAGATTAATTCATAATACAATATTTAAACAAGGTCACTGAGAAAATGCTGCTAAACTTGAAAGAGAGACCATTTGACAACTTTGACAACATTAGATTATGGATTAATATAGATCTGACTCTACAGTTTTCTGCCATGGCCAAACATTCCTGTGTTCATACGCCATTATAAAAATCAATCTAATAAATATTCATGATGTCATTATTTGGTACATAATTATGCATCACGTAAAAGGTTAAATGGGTAACCATTCACTAACCCTTAATTAATTAATTGCTTAATCCTTTCTCCGTTCTGGATTTATTCCAAATTTCAATACCGAAAATTCATTGACAAAATAGTTATAATGAAATATGCAAGGTGTAATATATATTGTAGTAGCCATTTTAGAAACTAAAGAAACCGATTTATCATATTTCATTATGATTAGCAAACAGAGCAGACCCTGATCAGACGGCTCCTACAGGAGCCGTCTGATCTGGGTCTGCTCTGATCGCAGTTGTGTGAAATGAATGAAAGGGTTAACCTTTGCATGCTAAATAAATGTTGCTGGCACTTAATAAAAATACCCTAAAAACCCTTAACCCTTTACTCCATAAATAGACCTTTCTACACCTTTACAAACACAATATACCCTCCTATAGGAACAGTGTGATCAGGGTCTAGGTCTGCTCTGTTTGCTTATGATATACTATAGATATGAATCTACAGTTTCTGCTATGGCTAAAACTCCTGTGTTCATGTGCCTTTATAAAAAAATTATCTAATTGATATTCATGATGTCATTATTTCTTGAATATTCATGGAGTTAATGGTTAAATATTCAGACATCCAATTTCCCCTTCCCGTGGGTTTGTAAAGCTGAACACATCCATTTGGCACCATTTTTAAAACTCTGAATTACAGACATAGCAGCAGTTAGTCAACTAGAGGTTTTTGTCAAAAAAACGGATGTCTCCCCTCTAATAAAAACAA
The DNA here is from genome assembly GCA_963576725.1 of Azorinus chamasolen. NCBI lineage: Eukaryota > Metazoa > Mollusca > Bivalvia > Cardiida > Solecurtidae > Azorinus > Azorinus chamasolen. The sequence goes on along the minus strand of OY755238.1, from coordinate 95,455,920 downwards.
TATGTAAAGGGAAATCACTAAAAATATTATGGTCTTGATGAATGATACTTCCCCTCATTATGCGTTTTCCACACTACATTTTTCAAGAAGAAAATGATAACAGCTAATAACTCCAAAAATACTGATACCAGATTTATGGCCCTTGTGCATGACACTTACTTTCATCATGCTCTTTCCAAAAATAAAATGTCATTCCAATAGCATCAGTCGAACAGGAGTTATTGATCGGCCAAAAAATGTAACAAAGGGCAATAACTCCAAAAGTATTGAAGCCAGAATTATGGCCCTTGTTCATGACACTTTCTCTCATCATGCTCTTTCCATGTATGAAGTTTCAATACGATGGCAAGAGCCATGTAGGAGTTATCGTCCGGACAAGAAAGAATTAAACAAATGTACAAGGGGCAATAACTCTAAATTTATTGAAGCTCGAGTTAAGGATCTTATGCATGACACTTTCTCTTATCATGATCGTTCCATGTATGAAGTTTCACTCCAATGGCATGTGTCACATAGGAGTAATCATCTGGACAAAAAATTGTGATTTTTTTACAAAGGGCAATAACTCCAATATTAGTGAAGCCAGAGTTATGGACCTTGTGCATGACACTTCCTCTCGTTATGATCTTTCCATATATGAAGTTTCAATCCAATGGCATGAGCCATATAGAAGTTATTGTCCGGACAAAAAAGTGTGATTTTTTTTACAAAGGGCAATAACTCCCAATATTAGTGAAGCCAGAGTTATGGACCTTGTGCATGACACTTCCTCTCGTTATGATCTTTCCATATATGAAGTTTCAATCCAATGGCATGAGCCATATAGAAGTTATCGTCCGGACAAAAAAGTGTGATTTTTTTTACAAAGGGCAATAACTCCTATATTAGTGAAGCCAGAGTTATGTACCTTCTGCATGACACTTCCTCTCGTTATGATCTTTCCATATATGAAGTTTCAATCCAATGGCATCAGGCATATTGAAGTTATTGTCCGGACAAAAAATTATGATATTTTTTACAAAGGGCAATAACTCCAATATTAGTGAAGCCAGAGTTATGGACCTTGTGCATGACACTTCCTCTCATCATGATCTTTCCATATATGAAGTTTCAATCCAATGGCATGAGCCATATAGGAGTTATCGTCCGGACAAAAAAGTGTGATTTTTTTTTACAAAGGGCAATAACTCCAATATTAGTGAAGCCAGAGTTATGGACCTTGTGCATGACACTTCCTCTCATTATGCTCTTTCCATATATGAAGTTTCAATCAACTGACATCAGGCATATTGAAGTTATCGTCCGGACAAAAAGTGTGACAGACAGACGGACAGACGGACAGACAGACAGACGGACAGACGGACAGACAGACAACTCTCACGAAAACAATATGTCTCCCCCATATAAATATGGGGGGAGACATAATTACTGATCAAACTGCTTGTGAAGGGAAGAAGCAGTTTAAGCTGGGTCTGACCAATGTGCCTACGAATACTGCGGGAAATTAGGGTAGTTCGCTACTCTTCTGAAATATATTTTTTCCATTTCTCTTCAGTTATACTGAGTCAGATTGTCAAACAGCTTAGATCCCTATTAGCTGTGTTACTTAGTATAATCTCATGGGGGATGGGGGGGGAATCAAATGCTCTATTTATCACAATGGTTTAAAAAATACAGAATTCTAACATTTTCCTTTCTCTAGTAAATGCTCCTTTTCGGTAGATTTATTCAAAGAGGTTGGATCTAAAAATAGCCTATGAGGGAATAGGTTAACCCTTTGCTCCCTTCTATTCCGAAATTCAAACAGGTCAAGCTTATGGGGGATATTTAGGGATTTTTCCAAAGACAAGAGGGCCAGAATGGCCAGATATCGCTCACCAAAGGACCTGAACATGGTGCTATCTGCCAAATATGAAAGCTGAGAACCTTCCAGTTTCAGAGGAGATTTTCAAACTTTTCACTATATGTTACTATTGAAAACTGGCTACCCCTGCGGCAGGGCCAATTTTGACCCCAGGGGCATAATTTATATAACTTTTGTAGAGGACCTGAATATGAAAGTATGTGCCAAATATGAAGCTGAGAACCTTCCAGTTTCAGGAGAAGATTTTCAAAGTTTTACTATATTGTTTCTATAGAAAACAAGGCACCCCTGGGCCGGGGCCAATTTTGACCCCAGGGGCATAATTTATATAACTTTTGTAGAGGACCTACAGATGATGCTATGGACCAGAGATTAAAGCTGAGAACCCTGTTTATTCAGAGGAGAAGATTTTTAAAGGTTCAAATTGTTGACGACGCACGACACACGACGCACGCCGACGGATGACAGACATCAGGGGATCACAAAAGCTCACCCTGAGCACTGGTGAGCTAAAAAGTGTGATATAGTGTAACAGTGCAGACCCTGATGAGAAGCTTCAAGGCTGCTCTAGGAGCCCTCTCATCTGAGTCTATACTGTTTGCAAGAAAATTAGAGACTTGTGTCCCATACAATCAGGGATAATTACGGAACTTAGAACACCAGAATTAGTAATTACTTCACTAAAATGATTCATACAGAGATAATTGAGCAAAGACCAGTTCTGGTATACCATACACTTCATATCTCCAAGCAAAAATCTACCTACCCTTTACCTCACATATAAATAATTATGCAAAAATCTATCACCTCATGAATATTCATTAATTGCACTTTTATAATGATAGCTAAATAAGGGAACTTTGGAAAATGTAGAATCAGATATATGATATTTCTGAGAGAGCAGACCTGGATCGAGGGGTCTACTCTGTTTGCAAAAGGAATCTCTGTAAAGGAAAGGGTTAAAATGTAATCCTTTGAATACAAAAATTAAACATTAGATCCCCATTATATTAGAACCTAGTTTTGGATCCAAACTGTTTTTAATGGTGATCACAATCTCTTCATACCATGATAAAGTATAATATGTGTGAATAGCTCATTCCAAGAACTGGAACAGTTGCTGAATCCAATGTTCTGGAAAATAACCCCAGTACTTGAAATACCACAGAATCTCAGTATCGACTGCAGTTGCGGATCATGGCAGACTCGCTCATTCATAAATGGTCAATAATAGACTCTCATATGCTTCAAACACGGGCCGTCGAACACGGAATAATTAGTTTCTGTCTTCAAAAATTGACATCTGCATAAATTCTCAAATATTTTATTTTTGGTACCATATTTTACCAGAAATGTTTATGAGTTCTAAACTGTTAGGAACCTGCTGAGATGCCATGTCACTAATGTCAAAAATATAGAATTCATTCACAGTATTGAACAAGAGTGCCAAAGTAACCCAAAATACACAAATCTGGGTCAGGATTTGCCTGTTGAATATTCATGTAAGAACTAATGACATCATGAATATTAGCTTAATTTCTATGATGACACAAGATATTTGGGTAAAAATTGTAAGTCAGATCTATCATAATTATATAAGGAAACAGTGTAGACACTGATCAGACAGCTCCTACAGGTCAGCCGTCTGATCTGGGTCTCCTCTGTTTGCAAAGGCATATACATGTACCGTAAAGGTGTTTTTATAAAGGAAAGGGTTATTTGTTGTAACTCTTTCCTTCATAATTCCTATAAATGTATTTTCATGCATTTGCAAACAGAGTAGACAGTGATCAGACCACTCCTATAGGAGCCACCTGATCAGGGTCTGCTCTGTTTGCTAGTTAAATTTGAAAGATCTGTTTCTTTACTTTCTAAAATGGCTACAATGTTCCATCTTCCATATTTCATTTAAACATTAAACTATTTTGTCCATGCAGCAGGTACTGAAACTTCGAATCAATAGAGAACAGGAAAAAGGGTAATTCATGTTATTCGTGTCCAGTATCTGTTTAACATAAACCCCTTTTCATGCATTTGCAAACAGAGTAGACCCAGATTAGTCTGCTCCTATAGGATCTGCTCTGTTTGCTTTTGACATATGATATAGATCTGATTCTCAAGGCAAAACAATCCCATGATAAGTTTACATTATAAAAATTGAGCTAATAAATATTCATGCCTGATAAACTACATTTAGATTCAAACTGTTAACGAGGATGATAATGAATACAGTCCAGAGCTTCAGATGCATAAAGTAAAAACATTTTCAAGAATTAATAACTCCTTTATTTCTCCACCATGCCGAGAAATGGCGATTTTAGTATCTGAGAATGCACCTTTAACTGTAAGGGGTATCTAAACTGAAATTGTTTTAACCCTTCACTTGCTGAATTTTAAAATACATTTCTCCTTCTTTACCCATGCCCTGTTGTATAATTATATATATCTTCACCGTGTAAAAGTATTTCGCTGTGCAATCACTGCTGTAGAGTGCACTGGTTGCACAATCAACTTGTAAATAGTGCAGACACTGATGAGACAGCTCCTGCAGGAGCTGTCTCATCTGGGTCTTCACTATTTACAGGTAGGTATATTGACGTGAACAGCAAGCGAAGGGTTAAATTAGCAGCTGGTTCATTATTTAGTACAGGAGTTCCACTTGACCTAAATTACAATCTTTCTGCGTCACTGTGACACATTTTTATTTTTAGAACAAGATAGTATTATATATCAATTCAAATACATTTCTATATATAGCTACTGGATAATAGCGCAACTTACTATCAAATTACTAGTATTATCTTTCACATACAGTAAACCTCTCTATAATGGCCACTAAATTGTGTTAATTAGTTGGTAGTTAAGGCAGGTGACTGCTTAAAGCAAGGTGAAAGTTAAACAGAACACTCCTATAGGAGCGTTCTGTTTTACTTTTACCTTGCTTTAAGCAGCCACCTGCATTTAACACAAAATACTTGATGTAATTTGGTGGCCATTCATAATAGAGAGGTTTTACTGTACCTAGCAAACTGTTACCATGATACAGTTGTCAAACATATTTCCCCCCCCCCCCCCCCCCCCCCCCCCCCAGACTATTTTAAACCTTTACTCCATGAATGATCATGACAGAAATGATATGACATCATGAATATTGATTAATATTCAAAATGGCATTATAAACACGTGAAGTTTTTGCCAATGCAAAATCCCTTTTAGCACCTTGGCAAACAGAGTAGATCCAGATCAGATGGCCCCTGTAGGAGCTTGTCTCCTCTGACTGAGTCCGCTTGCTTATGGGATTTATGTATATAGATTGGATTCTAAAGCTTTTAACCAGAGACAAAACTTGTCTTGTTCATAATATATGAAATCATAAATATAAACTTGCCTTGTTCATAATATATGAAATCATAAATATTAAGCTATCAAATATTCATAACACACATTATTCCTTACACAACAATTCATGGAATAAAGGGTTATTATCCATAAAAACAAGAATTTGTTTTGAAATTTGCCATAGCAGACAGTGCAGAACCAGATCTATTAAAGATCAGCCAGGTCACCTATATAATTATGGCCGTAATCACTTTGACCACCAGATATTATTATCATGATCTACGTCATAGTTGACAATCACCAGGTAACGATGACCATGCTGTTTACACATGATCACCTCTTGTGAATGAATGATTGTAATACACACCTTTCACTTTATATATATTGACCACCTACAGACCTACTTTTTCAACCCCAATTCTTCATACTTAATTGCCTGTCAAAAAGTCTACTATTTAATCTGCAAGTGTCTTTTATCCCCTAGTATTTACATAACCTGCTGCTTCAAAAGACTTATTCCACAAGGGCATACAGTCCTTTAATCCTTTCCCTGTTCTATATTTGTTTAAAATTTCAATACCTACAGAATATTCATGGACAAAGTAGTTATAACTTATAATGAAATATGGAAGGTGGAACATTGTAGCCATTTAAGAAAGAAAAGAATAAGACCTATCAAATTCAGTAGGTAAAACAGAGGAGACCCTGCTCAGACAGCTGATCTGGGTCTACTCTGTATACAAATGCTTGAAAGGCATTTATATGAAGGAAAGAACCCTGATCAATTTATTTATTACAAACATTCCTATTAAACACCCACTAGGTAGGAGTAACACTTAGTAACCTTATTTATCCCATGGAAATACATGTAGCTTAAAAGAAGCAGAACCCAACATTGATGTTAATTACTAGCAGACAATGTCACAGGACACTCAGACATTTGACCAATCTTGACCACAGGCCTTTCTAGATTTCTTGTACAACATCCAGGTAAGGGGTATAACACTTTGTGTCAATATTTAGCCAATGACAATAGCACAAAAGAACCAAAACCTGCCTGCAAATTTCTAGCAGACAAATTTACTAGACATCCTAACCACAGGCCCTTCCGGGTTTCATAATTCACTTTCAATCCCAACTGTCCATGTGGTCAAAAGTAAAATCAAGTACAACAGGACAAAGGTTTAATATCATATTTGGTTAAAATAAATCCAAAACCCCTCAAAATATTCAAATCTGCTTAATCAGAATGATGAAGCAGCTTTAGTTTTCGTCAAATCATTCACAGTCAACCCCGTCTAAAATGGAATTATAGCAAAGAAGAATTTAGATCTTTTTAGACCAGTGACAGCTTATTGCAGTCTTAAAGTCATGCAAAAAGATCCATAGGCAGCATTCTGTATGACTTTCTTTCTATATTAACCCCTTCCCTCATATAAACGCCTTTTCACCCATTTGCAAACTGAGTAGACCCAGATCAGACGGCTCCTGTCTGATCAGAGTCTGCTTAGATTGTTTGCTTTTGATATGATATAGATCTGATTCTATAGTTTTTGTCAAAGCAAAAAATTCCCTTTAAGATGTATGCTGTGCAAATTTTGTGATTCAAACTGACTTCAGTTGGAATTTAAAACCCTTTCCCTGTTCTATATTTAGTCTAATTTTCAATACCTACTGAATAATCATGGAAAAGGAGTTATAATGAAACATGGAATGTGGAATATTGTAGCCATTTTAGAAAGTAAAGAAACAGATCTATCAAATTCCACCAGCAAACAGAGCAGACCCTGATCAGACAGCTCCTAGAGGAGCCGTCTGATCTGGGTCTACTCTGTTTGCAAATGCGTGAAAACACGTCTATATGAGAGAAAGGGTTAAGTACCTTAACACTTATTTTAGTTATTTAACACTAAACAGCACGGTTAGTAAATGGTTGCACATGTTTGTGTCGAAAAAATTAGATAAAATTGATTGGTACGGAAACCAATGGAACAGCATTCACCATTGGCCGGAAACTGTCGCAAGATTCAAATTTACCTACAGGAAATAATCATTCGATATATATGTAGGCCAACAACCAGTGTCAGCTGTTGTACATGTGATAACAACCTAATTAATATTCAAAGCTTTGTTCCAAAATAGAAAATCCCCATTTCTAAAAAGGAGGCTCCTTTTAAAGAATTTAGCTGTATTCAGATAGCGAAAATGGGTTGTAAGCATTATTTTCATTGTACATGTATGTATAAGTGTACAGCTACTGGTGTTGATTGATCATTCTGACAAAGTTTCATGAAGATTGGGTAGAAAATGCAACCTCTAGAGTGTCCACAAGGTTTTTCTACTATTTGACCTGGTGACCTAGTTTTTGACCCAACATTACCGACTTTCAAACTCTTCAGAGATTCAATCAGAAAAATCATTCTGACAAAGTTTCATGAAGATTGGACTGAAAATGTGACCTCTAAATTGTTCACAAGGTTTTCCCACAATATGACCTAGTGACTCTAGTTTTTGATCCCATGTGACCCACTTTCAAAATCGTCTGAGATTTTTTCAAGACAAATCATTCTGACCAAGTTTCATGAAGATTGGACTGAAATTGTGACCACTAGAGTGTTCACAAGTAAATTGTTGACGACTGACGACACATGCCGGACGCCAGACATTCATGTCTCCCAAAAGCTGAGACAGCCTGAGCTTTGCTCAGGTGAGCTAAAAATTGACCTAATAAATATTCATGTTGTCATTATTTCTTGCACGAATACAGAACAGGGAAAGTCACTTTTTGAAACCATTGTGATAAATATCACAATGATTTCAAAACAACACAATTCTAAAGTTCTCCTTTTCTATAATTAATGCTTTTTTCGGATAGACTTATTCAAAGAGGTTGGGCCTAAAAACAGCCCATGGAGGACTATTTATTGGGTTAAAGACCAAATGTGATAGTAATGTTATATATAATTTTAATCATATAACTGTTTGTAGGATAGCTTATTTTGTCTACTAAAAGTGTGGTTGGTAACAAACTGTCATTGTTTCAAAAACATTAACCCTTCGCTTGCTATTCACGTCAATATACCTACCTGTAAATATTGCAGACCCAGATGAGACAGCTCCTGCAGGAGCTGTCTCATCAGGGTCTGCAATATTTACAAGTTGATTGTGCAACCAGTACACTCCACAGCAGTGATTGCACAGCAAAATACTTGTACACAGTGACGATATATGTAATCATACAACAGGGCATGGGTAAAGAAGGAGAAATGTATTTCAAAATTCAACAAGCGAAGGGTTAACATTATTATAGTGTCAAGAAGGGTTAACATTATTATAGTGTCAAACAACTTGGACCCTAATAAGATGTCTAATCTGGATCCAAACCAGTGTTGCACAAAGCCCTGAAATTTTGGAGGGACACACACCCGATATGGGTCTACTCTGTTTGCAAAGGTGTAGAATTGATTGAAGTGGGTTTTACGGCACCGCAACACTTATATGGCGCAGAGACAGGAGAAGTTGCCGGACCCACATCTCATTTACATCGAGATAAAAAATATGGTATATGGATACAGAAACTAAACATCTGCTGGAGAATCAGAGATTCGGAAACTCCAGTTTACATTAAACCCTAATAAGTCGCCTCTTGCAATCATGCAAAGGGTGCGCAGTGGTCCTAAATAATGTGCCACTCATGATCAGGCACATCCCAGAACCACATGGGGTGCAAAGGTGTAGAACTAGGCTTATCTATGGAGTAAAGGGTTAAAGTTACTGGCTCAATAATTATGACCAGATGTTGAACTATAAATTAATGTACCCATTTGTCTAGATCTAATACTTCAATCAAACAACTACTGTATCCTGAAATTTCACTGGATCAAAGGATACTGAATTCTCATAATAAATTCTTTACCTCAGTTACAGGTAAGTAAAAACAGCACCATCATCATGAATACACAAAACCGCTCACTGTGAAAATACTTCAGTTGCAAATACATTAATATTTATGGCAAAATTACACCTATAAATTGCGTAATAACCCTTTTTATGTAAGAAATAACTAAAGACCCTACAAATAGTAACTAGCAGCAATTTTTAACAGCATTCGTATCAAGTTTTTTTCTTTTACTATGGCAGGAACTTAGGAATCCAATCTAGATAATAACAAAAGCAAACAGAGCAGACTCTGATCAGACAGCTCCTGTTTGTAAAGGCATGAAATGGTGTCGTTATGAGCGAACAGATAATAATAATAATAATATTACGTGATAGCGACACAATTTAATGCCACTGCAGTCTTATTGAGAGTCAGGTTTAACCCTTACTGTGCGGGACAAGAGTCGATAATGTCCTTTGCAAACAGTGTAGAACCAGATGAGAGGGCTCCTAGAGGAGCCCTCTCATTAGGGTCTGCACTGTTTAACAAACTACACATTTCTTTAGAGAAATCCCCAAATATTCACTTGACATGCTTGAATTTTGGAATAGTTCAATTGAGAATTCTGCGATGTAAGTTGTTAACATTGTACGCTTAGCGCCGAGTGGTGAAATTGGATTACGTGTACAACTAGACTATGGCAGGACAGCAAAGCTCGCCTATTGTAGACCTTGTCTATAAAGATGAAGTCCAAAATATTTTTCTATTTTAACTGAACTACATCAATGTTAAACCTACTGGTAAACTCTATTCCAAATACCAGCTACCTATGGCAAGTATTTCATGTTGTATTAGTATATCTTAACACTTACCCCCAAATCCCAATTTCAGCCCAAAAAGCTAAGTCCAAAACAGGTGAAATTTGGACTAAAATTCAATTTTATTTTAAATTTTAACAGCACTACATCAATGTTCAACACACAGGGAACCTCTATTCCAAATATCAGCTTTCTAGAGCAAATATTTCATGTAGTATTAGTGCATTACAACACTTACCCCAAAACTTTAACCTTCCTATTTCAGCCCAAAAAGCTAAGTCCAAAACAGGTAAAATTTTGACTAAAATTCAATTTTATTTTAAATTTTAACTACACTACATCAATGTTCAACACACTGGGAAACTCCATTTCAAGTATCAGCTTCCTAGAGCAAATATTTCATGTAGTATTAGTGCATTTCAACACTTACCCCAAAACTTTAACCAAAAGCCAACGCTGACGCAGACGCCTACACCGACGCCGAATAGGCGAGCTAAAAAGTATGCAGATGAGATGCCGCATGATGCGGCACTTCATCAGGATCCAAACTATTTGACACTTTCACCATATTATTGCAAAGAAATGAGAAAAGATTTATCTAAGAATTGAAGCAGACGACAATTGTTGCAGACAAAAAATCGCTTTGCATGCAAAAAGTTAACTTGCTGAATAATTAAAACTGGCTCCCCTTTTCTGAATATTATTTAAACAAAATAGTTTATAAGTGAGTTCCCCCTTTCTAAATATTAAACAAAACTTGTATAACAATTATTACTGAAGAAAATTATTTCTAGGACAAACAGTGCAGAACCTGATCTAAGGGCTCCCTCAGGAGAACTTAGATCTGGGTCTACATTGTTCACAAAAGTCTGGTATACTTGATTCCCAAATTGTAAGGGTTAATTGATTACTGGGTATAAAATACAAATCTGTCAATTCTCTGCAGTTTGCCATGGCAATAATTAAATTTATTTCCATATTTAATATCATTGATTGTGTCTTGCACTGATATGCATCAGGTAAGCAGCTAAGATATTGACGATTCAACCCTTCCCCTTATAAATATTCATGTAGGAAACTAGAACTATCACTAAAGGTGGTAAATACCCACACACAGCAGCCTTAATTGCAAATCCAAGTTTGTGACAACAACTACCCATGTAATAGGATCAAATGACAAAAATACTCAAAGTCCAAGTGGAGATAATTCTGTAATGCCTCAGCCTGCCACTAAACACAGGAAAATTATGTCTTGCACAAGTACAATTTGTGGTGATTATGTATGTCAAATATCAATTCAATAACTTTCAAATTGAAGGAGGAGTTTGCGACACCCAACTCCCCATGTTTCATGCCAAAACGACCAAAAAAACCTCAAAGTTCAGGGGGAGATAATTCTGCAATGGCCAGCAGTAAACACATGCATATTGCATCTTGCACATCTACCATTCGTGGTTATTATGTATACCAAATATAAATTCAATAATTTTAAAACTGAGTTCGTGACACCAACTCCCCATGTTTCATACCAAAATGACAAAAATACTCTAAGTTCAAGTGGAGATAATTCTGCAATGGCAAGCACTAAACACATGAAAATTGCATCTTGCCCATCTACCATTCGTGGTTATTATGGATACCAAATATAAACTGAACAACTTTCAGATTGAAGGAGGAATTTGCCACACCCAACTCCCCATGTTTCATGAAACAAGAGGGCCATGATGGCCCTTAATCGCTCACCTGTTCGTAACAGATTAATGATTTCAATGACAGATTGCATAATTTGAAAAATCTTGGTAGAAAACCATTAGATGATGCTACATACTAAATATAAAGAGTCTAGGCCTTACAGATTTGGAGGAGAAGATATTTTAAAGATTTTCCTATGAAAAACTGTTAAGCCCCAGGGCGGGGCCAATTTTGATCCGGGGTTCATAATTTGAAAATCTTGGTAGAGGACTATTAGATAATGCAACATACCAAATATCCAAGGTCTATGCCTTACAAGTTCAGAGAAGACTTTTAAGAGAAGATTTTTAAAAACTTTCCTATGAAAAACTGATATGCCCCTGGGCGGGGCCGTTTTCAACCCAGGGGACATAATTTGAACAATCTTGGTAGAAAACTATTAGATAGCGCTACATACCAAATATTAAAGGTCTCTGCCTTACAGTTTTGGAGAAGAAGATTCTTAAAGCTTTTCATATGAAAAACTGATAAGCCCCAGGGCGGGGCCATTTTTGACCCAGGGGTAATAATTTGAATAATCTTGGTAGAAAACCATTAGATGATGCTACATACCAAATATCAAGGGCCTAGACCTTACAGTTCTGAAGGAGAAGATTTTTAAAGAGTTTCCTATGATAAATATATGGGCGGGGCCATTTTTGGTCCGGGGTCATATTTTGATTAATCTTGGTAGAGGACGATTAAATAATGCTACATACCAAATATCAAAGGTCTATACCTTATAATTTTAGAGAAGAATATATTTAAAGATTTTCCTATGAAAAACTGATAAGCCCCGGGGCGGGGCCATATTTGGCCCAGGGGTCATAATTTGAACAATCTTAGTAGAGGACCATTAGATCATGCTACATACCAAATATCAAAGGTCTATGCCTTACAGTTTCTGAGAAGATGATTTTTAAAGATTTTCCTATGAAAAACTCATAAGCCCTGGGGCGGGGCCATTTTTGTCCTGGGGGTCATAATTTGAACAATCTTAGTAGAGGACCATTAGATAATGCTACATACCAAATACCAAAGGTCTATTCCTTACATTTTCAGAGAAGAAGATTTTTAAAGATTTTCCTATGAAAAACTCATAAGCCCCGAGGTGGGGCCATTTTTGGCCCAGGGGTCATAATTTGAACAATCTTAGTAGAGGACCATTAGATGATGCTACATACCAAATACCAAAGGTCTATTCCTTACATTTTCAGAGAAGAAGATTTTTAAAGATTTTCCTATGAAAAACTGATAAGCCCTGGGGCAGGCCATTTTTGTCCTGGGGGTCATAATTTGAACAATCTTAGTAGAGGACCATTAGATGATGCTTCATACCAAATATCAAAGGTCTATTCCTTACATTTTCAGAGAAGAAGATTTTTAAAGATTTTCCTATGAAAATCTGATAAGCCCCGGGGCGGAGCCATTTTAGGCCCAGGGGTCATCATTTGAACAATCTTAGTAGAGGACCATTAGATCATGCTACATACCAAATATCAAAGGTCTATGCCTTACAGTTTCAGAGAAGATGATTTTTAAAGATTTTCCTATGAAAAACTCATAAGCCCTGGGGCGGGGCCATTTTTGTCCTGGGGGTCATAATTTGAACAATCTTAGTAGAGGACCATTAGATGATGCTACATACCAAATACCAAAGGTCTATGCCTGACAGTTTCAGAGAAGAAGATTTTTAAAGATTTTCCTATGAAAAACTGATAAGCCCCGGGGCGGGGTCATTTTTGGCCCAGAGGTCATAATTTGAACAATCTTAGTAGAGGACCATTAGATGATGCTACATACCAAATATCAAAGGTCTATGCCTTACAGTTTCAGAGAAGATTTTTAAAGATTTTCCTATGAAAAACTGATAAGCCCTGGGGCGGGGCCATTTTTGGCCTGGGGGACATAATTTGAACAATCTTTGTAGAGGACCATTACATCATACTACATACCAAATATCAAAGCTCTTGGCTTTGTAGTTCCAGAGAAGAAGATGTTTAAGTAAATTGTTGACGCCCGCACGTACGCACGACGCACATACGCACGACGCCGGACATAGGATCATCCCAATAGCTCACCTTGGCACTTTGTGCCAGGTGAGCTAAAAAAGTAAACAAACCTCAAAGTTCAGGGGGAAATAATTCTGCAATGGCCAACAGTAAACACATGAAAATTGCGTCTTGCACGTCTACCATTCATGGTTATAACTTATACCAAATATAAATTCAGACACTTTCAAACTGAAAGAGGAGTTCGCAACACCAACTACCAATGTTCAAATGTGGACGGACCGCCCGACTGACCGACTGCCCGACCGCGGAACAGGGTGATTCCAGTATACCCCCTCAAAGTTTGCAGGGTGTAATAATGACATCATAATAAACAAGAGGGCCAAGATAGCCCTTAATCGCTCACCTGATTACCATAGATTTAAGATTTTGCTGGGTAGCCCATGGGTAGGGCCAATATTGACCTTAGGGACAATATTAAATTTTGATGGGTAGGGCCAATATTGACCTTAGGGACAATATTAAATTTTGAACAATGTTGACAGTGGATCATCAGCAGTGGTTCTGCAGAACAAGATTTTCAAAGATTTAGTATATTGTTTTTATCAATACAATGATTCTGACCAATGAAGATTGGGCTAAAATGTGCCCTCTAGAGTAATTTTTCTAAGATTTGACCTAGTTACCTACTTTTTATTCCCACCCAACCCATGATCACACTCAACCTTGATATCACCAAGACAAACACTGTGAGCAAGTTTGAGGAAGACTGGGCAAAAAATGTGGCCACTGGAGTGTAAACTAGATTTTTCTAAGATATGACCCAGTGACCTACTTTTTGTCCTCACATAACCCACTTTCAAACTTGTCAAAGATTTTATTAGGACAATCATTCTGACCAATTTTCATGAACATTTGGCTATAAATGTGACCTCTAGAGTGTTCACAAGGTTTTCCTACTATTTGACCTAGTGACCTAGTTTTTAACCCCACATAACCCACTTTCAAACTTGTTTGAGATTTTATCAAGACAATCAATATGACTATGTTTCATGAAGATTGGACAAAAAATGTGACCACTAGAGTGTTCACAAGGTTTTTCTACTGTTTGACCTAGTGACCTAGTTTTCAACACCACTTGACCCACTTTCGAACTCGTCCGAGATTTTATCAAGACATTCATTCTGACCAAGTTTCATGAAGATTGGACTAAAATTGTGACCACTAGAGTGTTCACAAGGTTTTTCTACTGTTTGACCTAGTGACCTAGTTTTTCACCCCACGTAATCCACTTTTCAAACTCCTCTGAGATTTTATCAAGACAATCATTCTGACCAAGTTTCATGAAAATTGGGCTAAAAATGTGACCTCTAGAGGGTTCACAAGGTTTTCCTACTATTTGACCTAGTGACCTAGTTTATAACCCAACTTGGCCCACTTTCAAACTCGTCTGAGATTTTATCAAGACATTCATTCTGACCAAGTTTCATGAAGATTGGACTACAATTGTGACCACTACAGTGTTCACAAGCAAATTGTTGACGACACACGACGGACGATGCACGCCGGACATTCAAGTCTCCCAAAAGCTCACCCTGAGCTTTGCTCAGGTGAGCTAAAAATTAATTATATTTTTGTATTCTTTGCGAAGCAATAGAATACAAAGGTGGCGTTCCACAGCATAACCCATTGTACCCTCGCTGGCCTGACAAAATAGTGCAATTTAGTGACCTGCATTCGATGGATACAAAAAGTGTTTAATAAAATGGCATCCAGAACCAATCGTGGCATACTATATCTGACATGAAAATGCCTCGTAACATAAGCTTCGGCTTAGTATGTGCAAAAATCAACAAAACTGACAAAATATAGCAATGTGTAAGAAGGGCGCAAGGATATACAAATATCAGTCACAAGAAGAAATCACATGATCATAACATGAATGAAAATAATGAATAAAGAAGCGCGAGTCGGATGACCTTATGTAAGCGATTAGGTAATCACGCCCATAACTGCGAGTGGTCAGTGTGATAATAAGCATAGTTTGAAACAGCTGAAGTGTCAGCTGCAACTGTATCATCAACTGGATAGAGTGTTAATGCCTTCCCTTACAGATACGCAATTCCATGCTAAAGCGAACTTATTCGATATCAGATTGATACAATGCAAAAAATACTGCAGCGTCTACAACGCTGCGATTATAATTGGCCATGGCAGAAACTGAAGAATCAGATTTACATTGTTTACGTGACAGTATTTCTCGGAAGTGGTCGGAGAGAAGCGAATAGTGCGAATAGATACAAAACTAAAACCCAACCCAAATAAAACTGAAACATCTGGGAATAAAATCGGGATCGCCAATATCAAACACATGGATGTTTAGTCATTTTCAACGTTTATTGGACAGGTTTTCTTGTGATATACTACCGGCACTTTTCAGCATATAAACAAACCAGTTTTGTATATTTTAGGTATTTTTGAAACGCATCGAATGTAGGGACTTCCCCTTTAAAAGTTTTAAAGGGGAGGTCTCTACATTCGATGCATTTCAAAAATACCTAAAAATCTAAACAGTGGTCACAGTACTAGTATAGGGTTTGGTGGAGAAATAAAGGTGCTATGCATGAAAATATTTAAATTTACGCATCTTATGTGGACCACTGATAGCAAGCTGTGGCAGAGATATGTACTAAATAGTTTTACGAGACCTGCAACAGCAGTGGACTCTTTTATAATCTTGCACAAATTTGTGGCAATTGTTGCAAACTGTTTGAATTAATTCATGTAAGACATCATGTAATTGCTCATTTATGAGGATTCAGGATCCAAACTTAAATATACAGATAAAGTTTAAGGAAAGAAAATCAAATTAAATTTAACACTTAATCCATTCCCTCATATTGACACTTTGACGCCTCTGTAAAAGTCATTTATTGAAATCATTGTGATCAATTGAGCATTTACTCTATAGGAGCAAATGCTCTATTTATCACAATGGTTTCAAAACTACACAATTATAATTTTTTGTCTTTTCTCTAGTAAATGCTCCTTTTCGGTAGATTTATTCAAAGAGGATCGATCTATGATCAAAAAGCGGTCGGGCACTGAATGTACGATGGGTTTCTTTCATGCAAAATTACCCATACGGCTTAGAAATCGAACTTCAGACCTTCAGTATCCTATTCGACCACTACCACATATAGCTGTAGAAGAGTTGTACATAAGCTCAGTTAAAATGTTTTATGTTGATTTACATCCGTTTCTGCCCACTAAGGACTAAGATATGGAAATCAAATCACTTTCAAGAACAGCTCCTGTTTTTCCCTTCCAAACCCTAAGTTTTGACCACTCTTTAGAATTGCCTCTTCCGAGACAATATAATGTTTTGTGGAAAATGATGATTACCAAACCCTTTCCTTCATATAAACTTGTTTTCACGCATTTGCAAACAAAGTAGACCCTGATCAGATGGCTCCTATAGGATATCAGGGTCTGCTCTGTTTGCTAATGCCCTCCATTAGTAATGGAATTTGAAAGATGTTTCTTTACTTTCTAAGACTGATCAGATGGCTCCTGTAGGAGCTGTCTGATCTGGGTCCACTGTTTCCAGAAACATGAAAAGGTGTTTATATGAAGGAATGGTTTAACAGTAAATGAAAACTTTTAACCCTTTCCCTCATATAAATGCCTTTTCACACATTTGCAAACAATTAGAAGACCCAGATCAGACAGGGTCTGCACTGTTTGCTTATAAAATTATAATACATGTAGATCTGGGTCCGTGCTTATAAAGCTTTTAGTTGGGTCTGAGTTCGTTCTCAAGTTTTTGATTGGTCAGATTTGAGCCTTTGGCTCAAATCTGACCAATCAAAAGCTTGAGAACTCAAATCTGACCAATCAAAAGCTTGAGAACGAACCCAGACTCAACTTAAAAGCTTTATAAGCATGGACCCTGATTCTTCGCTTTCTGTAACCAAATTCAATACAAACAAATCCTGTATATGTGCGCCATTTATAATAGAAAGATCAGCTAATACATATTCATGAAGTCATTATTTCTTAAATGAATGTTGAACAGGGAATGGGTTAACCCTTTCCTCCATAGACACGCCTTTCTATGCCTCTGTAAAAATCAACTATTGAAAACATTGTGATAATAGAGCATTATGCTCCTATAGGAGCAAATGCTCTATTTATCACAATGGTTTCAAACTACAAAATTCTAAAATCGTCCTTTTCTCTAGTTAATGCTCCTTTCCGGTGCATTTTTCAAAGTGGTTGGATCTAAAAAATAGCCTATGACGGTATGGGTTAAGAAAGATGTTTCATATGTTATTGGGGCACCATTCTGGATTTTCTTCCTTATACAGTCTGATCATTTCAAGTGATTCACTTTAAAATAGAAAATGTCCTGTTCCTATGCAACAGGAAAAAGCTTTTATCCCAGGATTGAAGCTAATGATAAATGTACAGTCGGCTGAACAGTCATTCGGACTGAAAGTAGACTTGGTGCAAAACTACTGTAACAAATGTTACTGGGGTATCAGGCTTAGTGCAATATCAGTGTAACTGAAAGTACAAAACTTAGTGCAAAACTATTGTAACTAAAGAGTGCAAAACTATTGTAACTAAAAGGTGCCAGACAAGGTGATTCCAGAACACACCCTCAAATAAGTTTGCGGGAGTATAATGAAATCATAAATATTAATTAGATTAATTGTTACAATAGCACATGGACACAGGAACTTTGGGCCATACCAGAAACTGTAAATTCATATCTTATTACATGTATATCATAAGCAAACAGAGCAGTCCCTGATCAAATCTGATCATCTGGGTCCATGCTCATAAAACTTTTAGTTGAGTCTGAGTTCGTTCTCAAGTTTTTGATTGGTCAGATTTGAGCCTCTGGCTCAAATCTGACCAATCAAAAGCTTGAGAACTCAAATCTGACCAATCAAAAGCTTGAGAACTCAAATCTGACCAATCAAAGCATGGACCCAGATCGGGATCTTCTCTGCAAACCCGCAGAAAGACATATTTATGTAGTAAAGAGTAAGGAAATGTGTCATCTTGAAAGGTTTTACAGTTTGCTGTTTAACCCTTTCCTCCATCAATAATCATGCTAGAAATGATGTCATGAATATTTTAATTCAATTAATTTGTTATAATAGCCCATGAACACATGAATTTTTGGCCAAGGAAGAAACTATATTATTGTATCTATATAATATCATGTCACAGTGTATAGGTTTATCATCACTTGTACGGCCTTGCTGTACAAGCGCGCTTTTATGGCGACGTGGTAGAGTGCATGACTGCGAACCTGGCGACCCGGGTTCAATCCCGGGTCTGGGCGGGTATGTTTCTTTATAGGAACACCCGGTTACATTTGGCACCCAACGGGGGACTGTGACTGTATGAGCTCCGAGTTCGATTTCCAGTCGTTCTCATATCCATAGAAATTCGGGACGAATTTCAACTTGTTGGGGGAGTATGTCACAGTGTATAGGTTTATCATCACTTGTACGGCCTTGCTGTACAAGCGCGCTTTTATGGCGACGTGGTAGAGTGCATGACTGCGAACCTGGCGACCCGGGTTCGATCCCGGGTCTGGGCGGGTATGTTTCTTTATAGGAACACCCGGTTACCATCATAAACAAACAGAGCAGACCCTGATCAGACTGCTCCTATAGGAGCCGCCTGATCTGGGTCTACTCTGTTTGCAAAGGCATAGATAGGTGTATTAAAAACATAAAACAATAATTAGTCCGATGTACTCAAACCATGCATATGACCCTTTGGATGCAAAAAAGAATGTACTGGCATTTGCAAACAGTGTAGACAGAAAAGAGCAGGGTCTGCCCTGCTTATCATTTAACTCTTTTCCTTCATATAAATGTGTTTTCACACATCTGCAAACAGTGTAGTTCCACTTCAGATTCAGACGGCTCCTATGTGAGCCGTCTGATCAGGGTCTTCTCTGTTTGTTAATGGATGGAGTTTAATAGATCTGTTTCTTTACTTTCTAAAGTTTCTAAACTGACTACAATGTTCTACCTTCCATATTTCATTATAATTATTTACGAATAATCAGTAGGTAGTGAAATTTGGAATAAATTAATATAGAGCAGAGACTGTACAGGGTTAAAATTTAGCTTTTCTTACTCCATAGTTAAAAAAGTATCAAAGTGTTAAAACATAATGTGTTCCTATCACAGGAATTGGACTCATATTATAAGTGTATATAGTATAGTAATTAAATATGATTATACTATGTATATATAAGCATTGATATAACCCCGACGCCTGTGGTTTCCAATACATCAGCTGAGACAGGTGGACAATGTTTGCAGATCATGATGCTCAGTGCAGCATATTCCCTTGACACAATAAAAGAATTAACATTTCATAAGACTGCAACGTTGGCATTTGTTATGTAAGTGTGTAAGTTTCTGAATAATTTAGATTCACATAGATTACTTCATCGACCCCCCTCTTCCCTTTCTCTCAGGATCCGTCCCTGACAAATATTGATAATTATGTAAAATACACTGAATATGTGTAATTCTCAAGTTTGATGGTAAACTGGCAAGCATTAGTTAGGTTTGTTTGTTTATAAAGGTAATCACGCAACCAAGCGTTCATGGAGCGTGATCCTCACAGTACAACCGGTAGTGAAGAAAACTATCCACTGCCACATCGGCTGCAGTTGTGTAATGTACATGCGGTAACTGTTTTATTAGTGAAAGCAAGAAGTAAGCAAGTTCCACGTGTATTCGATCAACAACATGAAACATTATAGCATATTTTCATACTTACTTATGCTGCAACGGTGGTGATTTCACTCATTTTCAGCAACATATTCTACTCCGTTGTCAACATGTCCGCTTCACGGAGGTCAGAGGGCACAAAGACCGGTTATGACTTTGATTGGCTACAGTCAGCAACTGTCACGCACTCTCTAAATTGATTGGTTGGTGGATGTATTGCTAGCTAATTGGTAATTTGTGCAAGGCTAGTTTCACTAGTGAGTCAAGGATGGTCATGTACGTATCGCACGTGCCACACTTTTGCAAGTCAGCAACAAAATGCATTCCTCGATGTAACTTTTGTTTACGAGAAAACAAAAACATAAAAAAGCCGCAGTATTTCAACAGTAAACAGCAAACAACAGTCGAAACATGCACAATGCTTTGCTGGATCTGCACACACCAGCTTACAGAAAGTAAAAGCTTCTGGACTAGTTAAGCCGTCACATGAATTGCCCTTTTTAAGCTGAATGATGCCTAAGTTGCGACATTGTTTAAAGCTCTTGTTTGAGCTTCCATCAAATCCTTTAACGCTTTTTTAAGTTGCAATAGTTGCCATGACATTTTAAGCTTAGTTATCAAGCTGATATAAGTTGTGATTTTAAGCGTTCATGTAATTAGAGACATATAAACATCTCTGGTATGACTAAGTTGCCAATACACGATACATCGTATGTTTTAAGTCACTGTATTAATTGCCCTGAAATTGCATGCTTAAAACGGGAATGATGTTTTTCCTAACGTTGACACGACTTTACCGCTGACCATGTTTCTGTGTTCAGAATCTGAGAAATAGAACACAAAATGTATATGTAACTATAGCGACCAATTGTAAACTATATCTTATTTTACAATCCCTGTACGCATAAGCACCCAGAGCTACAGATAAAGATGGATACTAATCTTGTCATTTCTCCACCAAACCCCGTGCTGTGACCACTCTTTAGAATCGTCTCGAACAATTCTAAAGAGTGGTCACAACATAGTGGTTGGTGGAGAAATAAAGTAGTTGTTCTTGAAAATGTTTTAATTTACGCATCTTATCTGGATCTATGAGTACCTGTTCTCATATCGAATTGACTTTATCATGTATACATACACGTGAAAAGTCATAATGGACACTGCTAAACTGAAAGAAATCCGTCCAATTTACTACTAATAAAACATAAACTACGAATATATATACAGTAGAACCCACTAATGCGACCACTTAATAATTAAACATGAGTGTCTTTATAAGCAGGTGGTTGCTTAATGCAGGGCAAAACTAATACAGAAAGCTCCTAGAGGAGCTTTCTGCATTACATTTGTCCTGCATTAAGCTACCACCTGCATCTAACACCCATAATTATACCTATTTTAGGTGGTCACATTAGCGGGGTTTTACTGTAGTAAATATGAACACGTTTTCAAAATCTTTCAATATGTGGGTTTTTTTCTTCAGTTCAGCCAGTTCATTCTGAAGGTTAACATGTATACTGGCCTACATTAAAAGTCATTTCGATATCGCTGGCTGTGTCCCTATTAGTGATATAAACATACGAAAAGCATCTGTCAGACAGTAGATCTATATAGTACTAAATCTAGCATTACCCGTTCCCTCATATAAACGCATTTTCACGCATTAGCAAACAAAGCAGACCCTGATCAGACGGCTCCTCTGGGTCTAAGCTGTTTGCAAATGTGTAAAAACACGTTTATGAAATCATAATAGATCTGACGCTACAGTTTTTACCAAAATCTCCTGTGTACATATAGTAAAAATTCTGCTAATAAATATTCATGACATCATTTTTCTTACATGAATATTGAACAGGGAAAGTGTTAATTAAACTAAGATCTATAGTAAACAGTTGAAATGACCGGTTTTAAAGCTCCACATTCCTCAGAAAGCTTATACCGATAAACTTGATCACTCAGAAATTTATATATTTCAACTGTATGTCCTTAGGTGCTCTCGTTTTATGACTTGAATATTAGTTCATTGAGATCAAAGTAACAAACTTTGGACCGAAACTGCAGATGGGTGCGTGACCTCCTAAACTCCCGACCCTTATCTAATAAATATTCATGTAAGAAATAATGATTACATAAATATTAACCCTTTCTCTGTTCAGTATTAATGTAAGACATAATGGAAACATGAATATGTATTAACTGAATTTTCGCAATCTTCAAAGAAACGTTTTGATTTGACAAAATCTACAGACTTAGATCTATATTGTGTCAAATGCAAATAGAGTAGATCCTGATCAGACAATTTCTATAGGAGCCGCCTGATCTGGATATATGAGAGGGAAAGAGTTGATTAAATGAATTTTGTAAATAGCATATAAACACTTATTTTGTCCAAAGCAGAGACTGTAGAATTTCAATAGCAAACAGGACAGACCATGGTCAGACGAGTCGACTCCTGATCAGTGTCTATATTGTGTTTGCAAAGGCAATGGAAGGGCACTGAGGGGTTATGCTGTACGGTGATTTGTGTTGGGTGCATTTTGACTATTGAAAACTGACCTGAGTTACAGTAAACTCATATAAAGCTATAAAGAGGTATAGGCTAATTCCAGGTTTTATGCCTTTGCTCCATAAATATGCCTTTCTACGCCGTTGCAAACAGAGAAACCCAGATCAGACGACTCCTCGTCTGATCTAGATCTGCTGTATTTGCTCATGGAATAAGAGAGTTTCTGGTATTACAAAAAATAAATGTTTTAATATGTCGTTTAAAAATAAACCTAATGAATATTATCATCATTTCTTTCATGAATATTCATAGAGCAGATGATAACACGATGCAGGGCAGAAATGGCCTACATGAGTTTTCTGCATTAGTTTCGTCATGCATTAGTCGCTACCTGCTTATAACCCTTCGCTTGCTATTCACGTCAATATACCTACCTGTAAATAGTGAAGACCCAGATGAGACAGCTCCTGCAGGAGCTGTCTCATCAGGGTCTGCACTATTTACAAGTTGATTTTGCAATCAGTGCACTCCACAGCAGTGATTGCACAGCGAAGTACTTGTACACAGTGAAGATATATGTAATTATACACCAGGGCATGGGTAAAGAAGGAGAAATGTATTTTAAAATTCAGCAAGAGAAGGGTTAACATTAAAAGGCAGTCATGTTTATTCATAAAGTGAAGTTTATAGTAGTTTTACTGTACGTAACAGAACTTTTAACTATTTACTTGACACAGACATATTTTTACATATTTGAACGAAAAGTAGACCCAGATCAGACAGCCCTGGTCGCATTAAAAAGTATTATACTTTAATTTAAGAAAATCTTTTAATTCGGGAAAGGTTCGTTCAGCGTAAAACAGTACATGTATTAACTCTTTCCCTCATATAAACGCATTTTCACGCATTTGCAAACAGCGTAGACCCTGATCAGACGGCTCCTATAGGAGCCGCCTGATCAGGGTCTATTCTGTTTGCTAATGGAATTTGATAGATCTGTTTCTTTACTTTCTAAAATGCCTACTACTCTTCCACACTTCATTATAACTATTTTTTGCATGAATATTCAGTAGGGATTGAAATCTGGAATAAACAGGGAAAGGGTGAATGTATGGACATAGCTGCAAAATAGTACAAAAAGACAGGCGACAGCTTAATGCATGTAGGGTGAAAGTCCTCTAGGAGCTTTAGGCATAACTTTCTTCTGAATTAAGCAGCCACCTGAAGTATTTAAATTCTTCTCTAGAATTTCGGATAAGAAAGTTTTACTGTATACTCATTTCAAAGGTTTCACATTAGTACATAATTTAAACATCTCAACACTGAATTCTCAGAGCGGGACAGTCCATCATTGTTTATTGGCAGAATCCATATAGTATGAAAGGGTAACATGTACGGGATGATTTGGAATGGCAAGCAGTGCAGACCGTGATCAGAGGGCGCCTCTATAGGAGCCCACTGATAAGGGTCTACATAATTTGAAAATAACGGTGCACTCGTTTACCACGTTCTCCACCGGCTCCAGCATCCGATCGAAGTGTCATGTAACCCGTGCAGCGGGTAGTCTCTCTGGTACACTCCCAGATAATTAAACATTTTCAAGAACAACTCATTTATTTCTCTACCAAACCCTACATTATGACCACTCTTTAGAGCCGTTTTGAAGAGACAATTCTAAAGAGTGGTCACGGTAGGCCTATTGGGCTTGATGGAGAACTGACGATTTTAGTACAGTAAAACCTCTCTATAACGGCCACTAAATTGTGCTAATTATTTGGTATTTAGGGCAGGTGACCGCTTAAAGCAAGGTGAAAGTAAAACAGAACGCTCCTATAGGAGCGTTCTGTTTTGCTTTCACATTGCTTTAAGCAGTCACATGCCTTTAACAAAAAATACTTGATGTAATTTAGTGGTCGTTATAGAGAGGCTTCACTGTATTTTGGTACGCACTGTCATTTGCATACGGTGTAGACCAGATTAGAGGGACAGCATGACTATGAATTAACTGAAGTTTTATAGTTATTTCAGAAATTGAATTGAAGAATCAGATCATTAAAATTCGATAAGCAAATAGCAGACCCTGGTCAGGCGGCTCCTACATCTGGGTCTTCTCTGTTTGCAAATGCGTAAAAGGTGTATTTATAGAGGAAA